>JAULUF010000047.1:2387500-2730000 GCA_031834385.1 Semotilus atromaculatus | reverse complement strand
TTTTTATTTTAAACAGACCCAAATGAGTGAAAAGTATAGGGCTAAATGAATGTGGGTGTTTGAGATGGAAACCTTTACTGTTTTGTCATGACCTTTCCAGTATACAATATGTATGTTCATTTTCTGTGAAGATTAAATTTACATTCAATTTAAATGTATTTGATAATATATTTTTGACAATATACTTATGTTTATATGGTATATTTACAGTAGGCTAGATAAAAAAGAAAAGAAAATATATGGAGGTATATGTGTATGTATTTAAAATCTATATTATATATATACGTGTGTGTGTGTGTGTGTGTGTGTGTGTGTGTGTGTGTGTTTTCAAGCAATCACATTATTGCCACACGAAACATGCTGATTGGCCGCTGCTGATCCTGCAGCCAATGAGATTGCTTGCTCAACATTTAAATAGTCTGTTCAGGGTTTTCTGAATGTCAGTCCTGCGGTCCCTCCTCCTCCCCAGCTCCGCCTGCCTAGATCCGCTACGGGACTGATATATGTCTATCTAACAGCAAATCTTACATGCTTACAGCAGCTTGTGTGTGTATCTGTTGATGGTAGCAAGTCCACACTTGCTCGGCATCAGCAATAGTCAACAACAGCAGATCTAGTTCGCCAACATTATCATTGCCATATTCAATAACATGCTAAAACTATTCAGAGAGTTGCCATGATTGAATGTCATTTCATATTGAGATCTCTGGCACATTTAAGACATTTATGGTACATACATTTCCTTTCTGATGCTTGTCCATTATATGTTTCACTAAAACACAACTAATGAACATTTAATTTGCCATTTGCACACGTTCCCATGTGTACAGTTACTGTGTGTTTCTGGAGTGATGTGGTGTTGGCATGGCAACAGACCCTCTGCAATGTGTCCTAGTGGCACGTCTGTCCTTCACAACGCACACTCAAGTGCCTTCTTCCTTTTATTCTCATGTTTTAAGAGTTTCAAATGACCTGGCTGACTGTGTGTGTACTTAAAACCAAGAGATAGAGACTAAAACAAACTACTTCAACTTTAACTCTGAGAGACAAGTGTCATTCATTCAGTCATCATCATTAATTATCATTCATTAATACTTTTTTCAAGTGATTAGACAAAATGCCCGCTCACTCCAAGAGCGGCAACTATAAATCGTTTTAAATATAACAGAATAGCAGAGACCACATCAATATTACAAGAACGACACAGAGGAGCGATATCATTGGAATCACTTCCTGAAATCTTTTTTTTCTGTTTGTTGTCTGTCGCTTCGAAGGATGGATTCTGATTGTAATTTGTAATTGTTCTGAAAATTATTCCAATAACATTTCTCCTCTGTGCCATTATTGTTATAGTTGTGGTGTATATATTCCACTATTTTCTTATACAACTATACACTGTAAAAAAATTTTTTTTAAAAAGTTAAAAAATCCTTTTGTTTTTTCCAAAAAAGCTGGCAGCTGTGGGTGTCGGATTAATTCTGTAAAAAATAAAATAAATAAAAAACTGTAAAACCGTACACATATTTACAGACACTATAAATTTCACAGTATTTTCATTTTTTTCATTTATTTCATTTCAACACTACAATAATGCAATAAACATTCACTAAACAACAGAAACTGTAACATAAAACCCACATGTACATAACTGATCATTTATGTAGGTTTGTAAAACAAAACTTTGAAGAAACATGATTATTTAAACAAAATACCTTCAAAATATCTTTCTGTGAAGTGTCACGTAGGAAATTCTGGGAATGTCTGGGAAAGTTTTTGACAAAATTACTTATATTTTACTTTTACTTATAAAAACTGTACAATTAACAGTGTATTATTGTAAAATGACATGAAGTGTCCGGTTACAGGAACTTACGGTTACCCTATTAACAGTTTTTTCTTTCGTAGTGTATTTACAATAATTTATAGTTAAAATTACAAATTTTAGTGTAGTGTATCTATATCGTTATCATTATAATTATCATTCTTGGTGAACTGGCCTTTAAACCTCGATCTTGGGATTTAAAAACTGATATTGGTTCATCAACCCTCTTGTGTGCGTGTGTGTGTGTGTGTTTCACAACACCACGTAAATGTCAGTAATATTCACACCTGTTTGGCAAATGAAGGGTTCAACCGTGTGTTTGTGTTTGTTCTTTGTTTAGTAAGTTGATTAACCTCTACTGAAAAAGAAAATGAACGACAAAAATGTTGTCAACAGTTACACACTGCTGTTTGAGGGAGATTTGAAAGTTGGTGAAGAAACTTTTTTTCACTAAGAAATTACTAAATTCCACAAAGAAACAACAAGTTACACTTTGCAATATAATTTTGATTTTGAAATATAATTACAGAAATAGTATTTTCATGTATCAAATGTAAGCTACTGTTTTATTTACAACTTGGGAAAATATAACAGTGTGTTATTCTGGCAGAAACTGAGCTCACACGGGACAGTTGTGTGATGCACACGTAATGGCCTGGATTAGATCATTGAAGGCATCGTGATTACGCAGAAGCACAGCGGTGTGTGTGTGTGTGTGTGTGAAAGATGAGAGATGGACAGGTGTTTGGAGGAGAACGACTGGCACGCAAGAGACGTCTAATCACACACTTATTGTGGAAGTAAGAAAAGAAGCGACGACAGAACAATGATTAGGCTATGTAGAAAAGGGAGAGAGAGCGAGAGAGAAAGAGAGAGAGAGAGAGAGAGAGAGAGAGAGAGACGGTGTGATTATTGTGGTTTCTCACGAACATGTCTGGGTCATTGTTCACCTCAAAATAAAAAAATAAACAAATAATAAAAATACTACATTATATATTGTAGTTTGAGAATATTTTGGGAAGTTAATTTTTATTTACACAACTTATAATTATTATTCTTTTTTTAGTTGTAGGTTTATACTGCACAACATGTTCTTATTGCGATATTCACCGTTTAGTCTTATTTTAGTATCTTTAATTCAGTATAAAAATATTTTTAATTAAAATAAAAAATGATAGACAGATGATAGATAGATAGATAGATATCATTCACACTTTCAGACATATAAACTTTGTCTGTTTGCTTGAGTCAGATAATGAGTTTCATTTATTGTACTATTTCCATGAGGGTTTTGATTGTTACTCTGTATTTAATGAAATGAGTGGCTTTTAGTCACGAGTCGTGACATTGTTCCTATCATCGTGCTAATGGAAAACTTCCTCTAAAACATCCTGCAAATGAGTTTGTGTGTGTATCCCAGTCCTGAAACGAAGACCCTAAAATACCCTCTGCATGATTATTGGTGGCTTTAATGTGAGATATTATGGCATAATCATCTACTGAGAACACTAGTGTGGTCACAGCTTTAGAGAGGACGCTCTTCTGGAGATCTGTGGCCTTCACAACCAAACACACCATTCAACACATCTCAGACTTTCAGAGCGTTTCAAAGCACTTCATTCAGCGGTTGGATTAGAAGAAACATAAAGCAGAACATTATTAAATCTTTTATCAGTTGTTTGGTACATTTCTTCAAGCCTGAAACTCTCAAACTTGTTCAACTTCCAAATCCTCTAGTCACTTGTTCACATAAAAGCAATTTCTCATTCTTTTGAACAAATTGCAAATGCTTTGGTACATTCATTCAGTTGATTATGTACACCTGTCTTCTGTTTTATTATCAATCTCTAATGTCATGTTGATCAAAATATGGTTCTCTGTTGAATATTACCGCACAAAACATCTAGGCATTAGTCCTTGCAGAAGGCATTATGGTTGAATTGTCATATTGCATCAAGTATATTTTCTATGCATTTCTATTAGTGACACAGTTTACCCTATCCCCTTCACTACAAGATAGGTAAACTGCACTACTATATAAAAAATGAATATGACTACATTTCCCATCACTCTCCTTCCATCTTCATCATCATCTCTGCCACTATATGCACACTTCTCACCACAGTTCATTGTCTGACCATGTGGACTATTCCTCTTTTGTTCTCCTCTTACTTTCCTCTGTGTCTCCGTCAAGATCTTCATTTGGACTCTCCGTACCGGCTCACCTCATCACCGCACCAGTTTAATAAAGTCTCTATCCGCTGCCGTCTTCCTCTCCTGTGTCTGCATTATCCGGAGCAAATGTGTAAATGTGTCCTGAATTGATGCAATGTGCATTTCACTAATGAAGGGAGTAACGCATTAGATCAACCAGTTCTCTAATACAGTTCAGAGATGCATGAAGCATATACAGTCAAACCACAATTTACTCAGACACCTTCATCATTTCTCACATTATCACAGTTTATCCGCTATAGTTTAGAAAATGGTAATAAAATATGAGAAGAACTCAGAGTTATTAACTCAGTGGATATTGCACTGGTTTTGTCCGTCTTTAAATAAAACGTTGTGATGTTATTTCCATAAAGTTCAAGATCTTGTATTGTCAGTGCAAGAGTCCAGCACTCTGTAAAGTCTCCTCCAGCACAACCCAAAGACTCTCAGTGAATTACAGGTCTGGACGAAAGAAGAGTCGATTCATCTTTCTCAATCTGAGCCTGATGAATATTGACATCGCCATCCTGGAATATGGCCATGATGTGTCTTCATACATGATTATTAATGAAATGAAACACACACACACACACACTCCATCAATTAGGGTTAGAAGAACAGTTAACACGATAGAAACATAATAATCCCTGCAATAATCCAGTCATAGATGCATTTGCCTATTTAAATTCAAACAGCCAATATATATATATATATATATATATATATATATATATATATATATATATATATATATATATACAGTGTATATATAGTCTCGTCTTTTTCTTTTCTATATCGCAATGACATTGTACTGTAATTTGTCGACAGACCAACAGTAAAACAGTTACTGTGAATCATGTCCAGTCTTTTGTATACAGTAATGTGTCAATTTGACCTGTTAAAATTGATATGCCACACAGAAAACGTGCAGTCTTGTTTGTGAATAATGACTCAAGGACTTGTCATTCTGATGAGACTGATATGTTCATTGATATACACTGAACTAAGGATTTTGAGCAAGTTACAGCTTTTGCATGTTGTGCTGCTGTTCGTTCGAATTGTTTTGAGAAATGAACTTACTGGTTTGCAAATGGTAAGGACGATTCTAGAAATGTACCAAAGCGACTGATAAAAACTGTAAGTCCTGACTCAATTTAAAAAAAAAATATATATAAATAAAAAATACGTCATACCCATATGAAAAACTGGCTAACTAGATAAACTAGATAAAAGTAAAAGTATGTTTACATTCATTGTGCAATATACTGTAAGCCTGTTGAATCCTCAGTTTTTCCACTGAAGATGACAGATAACACGCCTGGACTCATATCTGCTGATATCATCATCACTTTGCAGTTGTGTTTGTATTTTTAGAGATCGTTTATCTTAAATATAATTCCGGCTTGAACTTTGGTTTGATCCTGGTTTAGTCCTCTACAAGATGTCTGTCTTCTTCCGTTAGATGGCACTGTTGTGTGCAAAGGGTTTTGCTACATGCAATTTTTTGTATGTCTATGTTTATTGTTTTGTCTATTAAAGTCATAATTCTGAACTAATTAACCCAGTGCAGTGTCTAAAGGTCTGTCACCTCAGAAAGACATAGTTTCTTCACAGGACATGAATTATGCAAATTATTATTCATAATAAATGTTTGTTATCCAGATCTGTGTGTAAATAGCAGCTATTGGAGAGTTTCTCATGTCACTTTGTATAATTCATATGCATAAATGATAAAAAGTCAAACAAGTGGGTAATTATGTTCAAATAAATGTAATGTTTTAAATCAAATGTTCACTTACATTTGTATTACTGATAATATAATTTGTACCTTACACAATAAACTCAGTATAACAAACATACAAAGTTTTCACATGTATTTTTAGATATCAAATGATATCATAACTGAGATTATGGATCAGGTCGGAGTTACAAATGTGAATAAACTCGATCTCATGCATATAATGGCAGTGAAGAGTGAATAATTTCAAGCTTTAAAGGCACATATGTAAGATTTTTAGTTAAAATAAAAAGTTAAAATATCCACAAACCACTTAAACGATGTTGTATATTTTGTTGATTTGAGTACTTGCATTATTCCAAATATTTCCAACAATGTTTAAATTTTAACAATGTTTAAATCAACAATTTTAACCCAGACACGGCCCGTGTCTGTCAATGACGTCACATCCTAAATTTCGACTGGTTTTTACTTCCATAGAAACCATGGAAACACCGAATATGATTTAATACTTTGTGTTTTATTAGACAGGTGAGCAACTGTTTGGATACATTTATCAACAGAACAGTAATAATTGTTATATCGCTCGTCACGGTTAGTCTTATTGTTTGATTATCTTGTTTTCTTGATTTACCAAGAGTACCATGTTTACCTCAGAGACAGTGGTGTTTTGTCAAGTGTATACATGGCATAACCAGACAGAAGAGACTTAACTGTAGTAACAGTAATACAGAATTGTCTGCACCATACAATGTTTCATTTGGCAACACAAGTCATCCAGCTTTTATTAAAGGTACCATATGTAAGTTTTGCCCCTACATATTCAAACCAATAAAAAAAAGCGTAGGTTGATGACTCCGTGAACGAGCATGAAATGATGGGAGTGTCGTCTTCACCTCATGCTGATGGAAATCAATCCGTGAAAAACTCAAAAATCATGTTTACGGATGAGCTAATGAAAATAGTTTTATAAAGTTTCGTTTGATGATTTTATTTCATTCTAATGAATTAGCCACACGTAATGTAATGTTTAATGCTAAATTACTACTCATTCATTCACTTTATTTGTTGAATTAATCAGTGGTAAACGTGATGAGCAATACAACAATAGTTTATGTCGATAAAGGTGTCCAAACAGTTGCTGACCTGTCTAATAAAACTGTCCATCTAGGAAACACTGATCCGTGATAGACACACAACTACTACTGCGTTGTTTTCATGAGACTCACTGTTGCCATGGTTTCTACAATGTAAAAAGTGAATCTCTTGCAGTTAACGACTATACATCACTGGATTATTAACTACACAATCACTGCTTGTTAAATAAAGCAACATCCAGCATATTCTCAATGTTACTTGCTCTTCTCCTGGACTGAAGCACAGGCTCTACTCTTCAACACAATGGTGACCCACAAAACTCAACAGAAACACTTTAAATCCCAGCAGAACTTTAAACACTAACAGATCTCTCAAGATTAAACAAACACAGCATTACCAGCTTCACTTATTACTAACCAGACTTTATTTATGTCACATGACATGTCTACAGAGGCTCTTGTTGAGAATTAATAGAGGTTTTGATGTTGATATCTTATTGAAAAAAAAAAGTTTGGGGTCACCATTATGATGATCAGTGTTTGCTTTAGTTGGGCTCTTTACTGATTAACATACGTTTCTTTAATTGTATGTTTGACGAAAAAAGCAGTAGAAACTAATCTGATGATGTTGATCACTCTTTAGTATAAGGATACAGTCATCATGTAGGGATTTGAGTGACATCTGCGAGTGAAACTCCTGATCACATGGTTCCTATAGGCATTACTGGATGTCAGCTGTGAAATTATATCAAGCAATGGTAAGAGTTTATAGTAGTTTTTAGCCAACAAACACAGCTCTGATGTCTTTGGTCCACAGAACACTTCCGGTTTCACTTTACACAGCAGAAAGTATTGTTTCACTTCACCGGATGTTATGGACGCAACAACATTAGAGGCACATATTCAATACTGCCTGAAAGGAAATAACAAGAACCCCCTCCGTCTTTTTCTGAAGACCTCTTCTTGTAAATCAGGGCTGAGCACTGTGTACAATCAGTTTCACTTTCACTGCAGAAAGACATGATCCACTTTAGCCGATATACAGCATTAAGAATATTTATTAATAGGGGACATGAACAGTAGGGTTGCTTATTTGTATTATAAGATATGTGTTATGATTTTACTGGGGTATACTCATATCCAGAACTAATGACGGATGACATTTTCTGGCTGAGCATTTCCTAAGAAAACTTTCTTTGACATAGAATACAGTAACAACACAAATATTGAGGAAAAATTGTTTAAATATTTTTCTAATATCAATATAATTCTGTTGATAATACTCTTTAAAATGCTGGGTTGTTTCAATCCAACGTTGCACTGTAAAAAAAAAAAAAAAAATTAATTTTAACGGTAAAAAACTAAAAAAGCAACGGAATTTTTTACTTTCTGTAAAAAAGTAAAATATTTTATTTTCTGTATACACTGTAAACCCCAATGTTATCATTAATAAAGAAATCAAGTTATCATAACTTAACATTACTTACAATAGCAAGTTTTTGCATCAAAAATTAAACAGTTGTGTTTAATGTACTCATTTGGCAGCAACAATCTTTCAGATTAAGATTTTAAGTGTTATGAACTCAAAATTTCAAGTTATTTAAATGATTCGCTATGTGTCTGTTTAAAATGATTGGTCATTCCTGAAATTCTGCCTTGACAACACGCTGATTGGTCGATACACAAGGCAGTATTTTTTTTGTTCATCGTGAATTTGTTGATGCAGGCAGCAGGCCAGAGGGACTGACAATGCATAAAAACAGTCATTTAGGGGTTAAATCGGAGCCGGCCCGTCCATCACGTACAGACATTTCAGGCCCCGCATTTGGAGCTGAATCACACGAGACTTTCAATTCCTGACGCCTGTAAATGGAATCTTTTTTTTTAATCGACGACTGTCTCTCGACTCTCGAGCCTGTTCTCCCCCTCCCCCGCAGCCTCGCTGACTCACTGCAGTTCTTGCGCGCACAGAGAGCGTCCGGTATTTTCTGAGGCTGAGAAAACGTATATGGCAAGTGTGAATTCATACAACTATTTTAAATAACATGTTTGCCAGAACATAATATCACAATTTGTTCAATGTTGTAACAGTTTTTTAACTGTATTTTCTAGCCCAACGTTGTTTTCGAGCCGTTTATTCCCGCTCCTGCTTCATTCAAATCTTGCGTGCTGACAGCGCCCGGTATTTTCTGAGAGATTTACACCAGACGAAGGTAAAGTTAAGTGTAAATTCATAAAATCATTGTAAATAACATGTTTACCATAACACAACGGCAAGTTTTTCAATGTCATATTTTTTCTGAACCGTATTTTCTAGCCCACTGCCTTCAGTTACTGAGTGCGTTGACAGCGTGACGTTACTGTTTTCTATATCAGACAAAGGTAACGTTAAGTGCAAATAAAACCTTTTTAAATAGAGTATTTAACAAAACATAAGATTGAGTGTTGTTGATTTAACAATTTAACAAGTAATTGAGTGCGTTTATGTTTGAGTTGTTAACTCAAATTCTCCTTTGACAAATCAGCAGACACTTTCTTCTCAACTGTCCTCAGAGGCTTCAGAAACAGTAACTCACTGAAGGAAGAAGTGCAGCTGACTTTTGATTCATGTGAGGCAAACAAGGCAGAAAAATTTGTGTTTTCGCAACATGATTATCATAATTGTTAAAGTGCAGTGTAAATTTCACTCCTTTTGTTTGCTTCAATGTTCTAGTAAGTGTAGAAATCTACCATACTTAGTTTTATTATGATGTAATTTACTGTGTATATATATGATTGTTTTTAGGCCAGGTGGTAAATGCTGCCATTCTTCTCGAATACGGCTGCTCTTCAAAGATCAGAGTCATCAATAAGGTAATGCACACAGAAAGAATTTTTGTTTGAATACCATTCAGTTTCCCAAGTTATCTTGTATTTTATTTAGTTACTGAAACGGCAAGAAAGCACTTTGACTTGCTTTGATTATTTCCAATCTTGTTGCTGTCCAACTAGCTAAATTGCTTTGTATTGTTACATATTATATCAATAACCTGTGCTTAAACAATGAGAACTGTACAATGTATTACGCGAAAATGTGTCTTAATTATTATTATTATTTTTTTTTTTAATCACAGGATCCTCCGATCCCAGCCCCAACCATTCATCTGAAGGACTGCAGCCTTGAGACCCTTTGAACCAACAGTGGCAGTTTCCACAGGATGAGATTTCACTGATGTTTGCCTGCAGTACTGACTCTAACACACATCACATTGCAGAATCTGAAAAAAAAACATAAAAAAAAAATAATAATAAGAGGGAGTTGTTGTTTTTAAGTACTGCCCTGATGAAGCTATTTCACTAAAAATGTTTACATTTAGTCAAAATTATAGCTGAATTTAAACAAATAGAATTTAAAAGTGACCCTGTTCATTTTTTTTAATAATCAATTTCATTCTTAATTCTGTGTCGTTACCTGGATGATCGACAACTGTTTTTTGGTTGTTTGTTTTGTGAGGGATGTTCATGTGTCACTTGGTTGTCCCGAGCAGTTAAAGTGCCCACTGTTCTTAAGAAAAATCCAGGTCCTGTATATTTTCTGGTTTTCCAGCATATTTTGAATATTTGAACCCATTCTAAAAGTGACTGTAGGATGTTGAGATCTATCTATTCACACCGAGGACAACTGAGGGACACACACACAACTATTACAAAGGGTGAAAGATAAGTTAAGTTAAAGAGAAGTTAAAGTAGATGACAATATCTCCAATAACAGACAATGTCTGTTGTTGTTCATTACAGTGTGCTTTTAATTGTTCTGGTCAATTGTTCTGATCTGGTCAATTTCACTTTTAAATGACCGATTTCTAAAGAAATTTTTAATCAATTGATTTAATTTACTGCAAGTATTGTAATTGTATTTTTTACTGATTAAATGTTAATATACAATGTTCAGTCAGATGCATTATAGAAGTTAAGATATGTAATGTAAGCCTAATAAAGCTGTTGATGTGAAAAACAAAACTTGGTTATAATTTATTTAATAAGTAAACAACAAAATATAAACTGGAAAGTTTGAGTTTAGTCCATTTGCCTTTTAAGTTATCTTTACTTAAACATTTAAGTTAATTCAATGAGAAGACCACATTAGGTCAACTCAATTAATTAAGTTAGAATTTTCCCATTACTCAAAAAAACTTACGCAACCACTTTCCTCAAATCATTTGAGTAGTCTCAACTTATTAGGGTTTACAGTGTACACGAATGAAATCAGGTGCGATATTGAGGGTATGTCACTTCTGAAATACGCTGATGACATGGCTTTGGTGGCCTGCATAACAGATGATAATAATCCCTCGTTACATATAGAGAATATGTTGATTCCATGATCCAAAGGTTTCAAGAATGTTATCTGGAGTTAAATATAAGTAAGACGAAGTGTTGTGGGAGGTTTCGTTCATCACTATCTGAACCACTGAAGCTGGGTGGCCAGGTAGTGGAACAAGTTGAGACCTTTACATATTTGGGCACTGAGATTGATAGGCATCTATCTTTTCTCAACATGTGAATTTCATCTATAAGAAAGCTCAACAGCGTTTATTTTTATTGAGAAGGTTGAAGAGTTTTAATGTAAAGCAGAATATCATGATAACAATTATCATTCTCTTGTTGAATCAGTTATGGCCTTTAATATTGCATCCTGGTTTAATTTTGTTTCTGCAAAAAATAAGGAAAAATTAATTATCCAGAGTAATCAAACAGGGATTGACAATTATTGGGGTGTAAGGGTGGATTTCCTGCAGGGGTTCAAGTTGCAAGACTGCCGAATGACTAAACGTTATCAGCAAGATGGTAGAAAACTGTACATTTCTTGTCTATTCCACCCACTGCCACTTATACCAACGACGGAAATAAGCGCAGTTACAATAGCTTAATATGTGGGAGAGCGTTGCTATAGAGAGGGACAATATTGTATTGCAATAGGTAGCACTTCAAAGTCAATACCAAATCAAAACCATTTAGCACATTATTTGTAATTGGAAAGGTTTAATGACAAAATATGGTTATGGTTACACTTAAAATAGTTACATAATAGTTGTATGAGATGATGTTATATAATTAATTGTACCCAGCATAAAATGTTACCTGAGAGATAGATAGAAAGAGAGAGAGCAGAGAGAGAGCAGAGAGAGAGAGAGAGAGAGATAGCAGAGGAGGTAAAGAGAGAGAGTCCCAAGAGGGCCCCAGCGAATCAGAGCGCCAGAGCATAAAAGAGAGCGAGAGCAACAGTTTCAATCTTGTTTTATCCTTTCCCTGACCATGTGACTAAAACCCATTCAAACTGACCAATCAGATAATTACACTTCCCCCATTGTTCTAAAGGTGTGACGATTCATTGACCCCCAAAGTACAAACATCTTGACCTACTGGCCTTGATCACTATCAGCCCCTCTGTGTCTTTGGGAACTCCAAATGGTCCTTGTGGTTGAAACAAGGCGTGGAACACAGTAAAGCATATGTCTTTGTTCATTTCAAATATCTTGGATTATTTTCAATCCTACAGGGGCCCCGCAGATTCAACTAGTAGACCTCTATAACTGTGCAGTAAAGAGGAGAGCAGTCTCCATCGTCTCCATTTAGAGCTCCTTTGGCCAAAAATAAAGCTTACAGGAACTATTTTATTCCTACCGCTATTTCTATTTTAAATATGTCCAAAAAGTTTTATTAGTATATTGGGTTTGAGCCTTTATTTTAGACAGGCCTACTTTTTTCTCCTTGTATCAATTGTATTTTGTGATTGTACTGTGTATATGTGAGCCTTTTTAACCAAAGACAAATTTCTATCACTGGTTGATAGACAATAAAGTTGTTTGAATTGAAGTGAATTGAAAAGACATGTTAATTACTTAACAGTACGTACGATATACAGTGAAAACACTGATCATCATGGTAACTTCAAATGAAACAATAAATCATCAACATCTAAACCTCTGTTAATTCTCAATAAATCTTCTGTAGACGTGTGACAGAAATAAAGTCAGTCTGGTTAGTAATAAGTGAAGCTGGTAATGCTGTTTGTGGAGTTGTTTAATCCTCCTCTGCTGAGATCTTCACAGATTTAATGTCTTCTTTTCTCTTCAGTGAACTGACTGTGTCTGTGACTGTGTCTGTGACTGTGTCTGAAGTCAGTCGTAGTTCTTGTGTTTCTGCTCGTCGCTTCAATCTGAAACCTAATTAAACTATCTAAAGTTAAATAAAAAAGGGTTGCAGTGACCTCTCAAAGGGATTTGATCCTCAGTTTCACCCCTAAACAGGAGCATGACGAACAAACACAGGATTTGGGGAGTCTCTCACTGAAATGAACAATGGCATATAAAGGAAATAACAAATCGACTTGGACTTGGAAATCCATTTCCAGAGGAACAGAGCGATCGACATTCCTAAACATTTAGAGCGTCCATAAATATAAATGGATATATTGTAGAAAGGCTCAGTAGTCCAGAGACCGGAGGACACGAAGGAGACACTAGATGCATCCTTTAAAATACAAATTACACAATAAAAAGACCATGTAATGAAGGCTGTCTTCCTAATCCTTCAAAATGAGATTCAATAGCCTGACTTGATACTGATTGCAATTAAACATATTCATTAAAAAAGTTATTAAAGTGTATAAATAAACACTTCGCATTGATTGAACACTAAATTCATTTTGTTAAGTTGTATTTTTAATGTTTTTGTACCGAAAGTGATGTGGAATCGAAATTTTTGTACTATTATTGAAATTGTAACAATAGGGTGCATAACTGAGGGTGCAAACATGATGTTGAAACAACATTACGTCGCAGTATTTATCTGTTGGACACATCAGTGTTGACTTGGAATCGTTTCAATGTAACTTATCTGGGATAAAACTTCAGCACATTTTACCATCTTCATATCAGCCTTTACTGGATGAAAGAGCAACACTGAAACAGAAAAGTGAATACGAGGTCAGTTATTGTCCTCACAATTTATTCACAGTAATTTTTTCAGTTAAACTGAGCTTATTCTCCACGGAGAAGCTGATGTGCCTTTTAGAAAGTTAGATAAACTAAAGTTAATGTAGGTGTCCTCTCAGCAAGAAAAAAACAAGAACAGTTTTTTTCCTCATTATTGAGCGTTTTAGATGTTTCATCATTGGTCTGATTTACCGAGGGGTTTTGATGTAATCGTCTCCTGAGAATGAACTGATCCAGTCATTGCTTCTTGTAAAACATTAACAGAGACGTTACAGGTGCATACCAGGTTAAGTTCACAGCATCAAGTTCACAGCATCATCCAAAACTGACAAAACTCCAAAAATGGTATTGTAACATATTCACTCCCACCGTTTGATTTCCGTTCCCCCCAGTATAAAGCCGTTGAGATGCTCCCAGTCCACACTGATCTGAAGAACCTCATCTGACATCAACACCATCTGTGGCCTCGGGTCAGTATTCACAAGCTATTTTTGATATGACATTATTGAGCATGTTAAGAATGTACAGTAACCTCATTTTCATTTACAGCAGGTGTCCTCAACTTTAACAACTTTACAGACTCCTCCAGCTCCTCAGAAGTTGACAGTAAGAAATCGATTATATGTTTTAATAATGAAACCAAAGATATTTGCTCATGTCAGTATTGTGTCATGGATTTATATCTCTTAATATAAACAATTATGATTCCGAATGATTAAATAATTTAGAATATCATCAATATAAAGATTGGGTCAAATATTGGTTAGATAAAAAACAATTTACATTATATACTTACAATATATGTATATATATGACATTCTTAATCTTTACATGACAAAAATTGTAGTTAGTAATGTAATCCATTACATTTTAGGTAATATAGGCTAATCAGACTACTTTTAGACTACTTTAGGTTACTTTTGACCTAACTTGTTTATCACAAAGAAAATCAATAAATTATGAATAATTTATTACCATTGTGTGAATATTAACTCTTGTGCATCAATTAAAAAAAAGTTACACATAGGTCCATTGTGGGCAAAAATGTATGTCAAAAAACTGTCATCATTTTTTTTAAAGTAAAACAAAAAAAAAGAAAATTATTTATGAAAGTTTTTTATATAAAATGTGTATTTCATGAAACAAAAGCCATAAACTTTCTGTTAAAAAGTCGTGTTCCAAATTTGAGGAAATATATCTCTAAAAATGAGCTTTCAGTAAGACTTTGTTAGGGCGCAGTACCACATTTTTACCCACACAATCGCTACAAAATGTATCCAATTGGCTCTATAATATGCATAAGCAGAAAACATGGCACCATCTGGTAAAATTTTTTTTTAAATTTCAATTTTGCCAACAGAATGAAAGCCTATTAATAAAGATTGCATCATTTTATAGTTAAATGGGATTACACATTAATGGGATTCAATGGGGACATTTTTGTCCTTAAGGTCCTGAGAGGAACTATTTTGTGTCCAAAATAGATTTATTAAAGGAAATGGGGGTGAAATAGTAAAATTCCAATAAAACACACCTGTGCCAAAATGTATGCATTTGGCATTAACACAGGAAACATGATGATTAAAAAAAAATAAAAAAGCATTTGTGGTTAAAAAGTAGGCCTATATAATTTATTATATATTTTTTTAATGGCCGATGGTTTGACTATATGAGACTCTTATTCCTCGGCTGGATCCTGTCGAGACTTTGAAGCTGCACTGAAACTCACATCTGGACCTTGTAGCTATACCCGTTGGACCCCATTGAGGTCACTATATGGAGAAACATCCTGGAATGTTTTCCTCAAAAACCTTCATTTCTTTTCGACTGAAGAAAGAAAGACATGAACATGAAAAATCTGAAGTGAATTAGTCCATTTAGTCCTACCACACCCTTTCCAGGAATCACACTTTTAAAGTTCCCTGATATTCCCAGGTTTTTCGGGTGATTATGAGTAGGCTAGAAAAGAATAGGTAGGCTACCAGTTCTAGTAGACAGAAGGAAACGATTATGTGAACATATGCGCTTCCGCACCGGAGGAACCTTCATAGAACCTTCCTAGAACTATTGGTGGAAGTTCCCGGTTTTTGGCGAGTTCACACCGCAGGAACTAGAAACGATTTTAGTTATAAACTAAATTAGTCTGAATAATTTACTCCTACTCCAGAGTCGGTCTAAACCAGCACTATAGGAACTATACGTGATGTTACTGTTCGCTGACTGGCCGAACACACGTGAAACAGCACCCGCCATTTAAAAAAAAAAAAAAAGAGTCTGTGCAAACACACAGATTAACGCCTAGGCCTATATATTTACTCCACAAACTAACTCTTCGAACATGTAAAACAGTGATAGATGGGTCTCTTAACCTTTACACTTTAAGGAGAAAATCCAATGCAACTTTGAGGAGACCGAGAGAAACATGATAATGTATTTTTGCTCAGCAACACATCGACACAACATACGCTAATCATTTTCATATACTGTCTACTTTCTATGTTTAACAGATTCATCTAATGACGTACAGACAGGACTGTTAGACAGATCGTAAACTAATGAACACGGAGAATGCGAGCGCTGTTTGCTCAGTCGTTCTCAGCGCGTCAAAATAAAACACAACGATGAGTTCCTGGCGGTGTGAATACAACAAAAATTCCTATGGGAACCGTTAGTTCTCAAGGAACCTTGGTGGCTAGTTCCTATAACTAAGTTCCTATACAAAAAGCCCCTATACATACACATGCTGTCTCTTATTCCGCTGGCAGGAATCCCGCGAGGACATGGACTTCTTCAAAGCCGTGGGCGCCGTGGCGTCGGGTGTGGCGGAGGGGACGGTGGGTGTGGCCCGGGCCGTGGTGGACGTCCCGGTGGGGATGGTGAAGGGAGCCACTAAGAGCGTGAAGCAGGCCAGCAGTAAGATGGACAGCGCCAGCACACCCGGAGATGGAGTGAACGCGGTGTCGGTCTGCTGGCGGCTCCGCTGACCGGCGCGATGTCCGGAGGGACTAGGGAGATTTTCAATGGGCCAGGGAAAGTTGTGCAGAGTGTTGCAGATGGTGTTGATATGGTTTTAGACGATTAAAGACCTAAAAACATTTAACACTACGTGTACACCTTAAACATTTAACACTACACGTGTACACCTTAAACATTTAACACAATGTGTACACCTTAAACATTTAACACTATACGTGTACGTTAAACATTTAACACAATCTGTACACCTTTTGATAACTTCAATCAATAACTTAACAATCTGTGAATCATCTGGAATTTGCAAAAACATTGCAAATAAAAACGTTCATACTCTCACAGTTAATGATGGTTTGTCGATGATCTGCAAATTACTTCATAATATCGTAACATTTAAATCAACACTGATCGTTTCACAATTATGCTAATTAAACTTCACTATGTCACACATTTTGTCTTTTGTGTAAATTGTCTTTGGTCCTTCTGTTTTTTTCAGCGTTTACATATAGTGTTTAAAGCTATTAGGCAATGTTTTTTTGTAGGCTATACTGGTTGAAACTCTCTTCACATCCCCATAGGAGTCAATAATAGAAGTGGTCTAAATATTAAAACATGACATATATTGTCTGTGGAGGTCTCAGAAGCAAAAACAAGTTTGTCCAATCATTGCATTAGGTCAAAATGCAATGATACGATGTCTGCCTGTTAACATATGTATTTCCATAATTCGTGCAGAAATCATACATCATCATCATATTCCTTATCATGTGAGAGTCAGTTGCATCGCTACAGTATAAACACTCAGATTGCACATATATCGTATCTAGATATCAGCGATATCTGGGCAGAACACGAGACGGTGGTGTTTTTCTGTAAATGTGATCTTTGGTTTTGATATTAATCGAAGACAAACTATCAGCCAATGGCCAACCAAAAATATATAAACCTGTGTCCTTTGGCCTTAAAGATCCAATTCAAATATTTATAGGCTACAATGGATCTGGTCATGATCAATTTTAATTCACACATTGTAATAACTAAGCTACAGATGCCCTGATCTTCACATGTGCATTTGATTTACCGTATGAAAGAGCAGCTTCAAGAAAATCCCTATAGTTTACAGGAAATAATGTGGAAGTTGAGTATAAATATGTGTGCAGGTTTCCCCATCAAAGCCTTAAATCTGGGAGAAAGAGCAACTTTATGAATCATGCACCAGTTTACAGGAAAGTCTGTGATCGTGAAAGTGAAAATAAATCAAGGCCAGAGTTTTCTCCTCATTTCAACAGAGGATTTCTTGTTGAAACTCATGGATGATGATGATGATGATGAGGATCTTCTTCATGACACTTAAAATCTGAGAGTGGAAGTTCATATCAACATTAAAGTAAAAATGTTGAAGTATAGGCTATGTTTTCTCAGCCAGAAATAAATATCTTTACTAACATCTTCACTTCCTGTTACTGGGGGTTTTGGATCAGTGACTCCCACCGTTTGATCTCAGTTCCTCTAGTTAGACTATAAAGACCCGAGAGTAACTGGACACTGATTTAAAGAAGATCAGCTGATCAACATCAAGACCATCTGATCAACATCAAGACCATCTGTGACAGCAGGTCAGTGCTCAAAATCTGTTTAGGGACATTATAGCTAACTTTGTATTATTTGCCATGTGTATATTATGCTTAGCATGTACAGTAACTTAATTTCAGATGCATTAACACAAATGCACATTTTGATATACATTAATTTACAGGTAAAATTGCCTTCAATTTTATATTATTAATTTAGTCTCTCTGCATATTGTGGCCTTCTCTCTGGGTCAACATATATCTGCTTGCACAACAGTGTTTCTGCTGCTGATGTGGCTGCCATTTCTTATATCAACATTTTGGTTAATATATATTTACTGAAACAATTATATTTTTTTTAATTAAAATTATTCAGGAGTACAAAAAACTCAACCCTGTCACAAGTTTTCAACTCCGAAAACAATGACAAAATATACAGATGTGGCATGGGTTGAGTGTGATGGGGTTGAGGGTTTTTACACATAATGGCCACTGTAGTGTAGAGTATAGATATGGCAGCAATGAAATAAGTAGATTGTATGTATGGATTCAAATAAAATTTCGAAAACACACACACACACACACGTACTGAAACCAAACAATATTCAGACACCAGAATATATATATATATATATATATTTCACTAGTGGGTGTAAGACATTATTAGTTAATTTATGTAAGTGAGGATAGCAAGGTGTCTGAATATTTTTTGGTCTGACTATATATTTGAGAAAATGTCTTTATTTATATATAAAATATTTTTATTTTTATTTACATTATTTATAAATATATATATACAATATATACATGCAAATATTTCTTAAATATATATATATGTATGTCTGTGTATTTATACAAAATAATTATACACAGAACACACACATATTATGTAAACATTTTGTTTGCGATTACTCGTTGCCCAGACCTATCTAAACATTTCATTTTGGTGAAACGCCACTTTAAAAAGTCTGGGGGACTGAAATATTAATAAGATATCCCAGAAATTACCCTTGAATAAACATACATACACAAGCTGTCTCCATATTCTGCTTGCAGGAATCAGAAGGACAATAAACAAACGCGAGATGGACATCTTCAATGCATTGGGCTCTGTGGTGATGGGCGTGACCGAGTGCACGGTGGGCGTGGTCAGAGCCGTGGCGGATGTTCCCCTCGGGATCGTGAAGGGGGCCGTGTACAGCACCGCGGAGGCCGGAGGGAAGCTCGTCAGCTCCGGCTCGGTCACTGAAGCTCTAGGAGCGACTGTGGTTCTGCTGGCGTCTCCGGTGACCGGCGCGGTGGTCGGGGGAACCAAAGAGGTCATCAAGGCGCCAGAAAAAGTTGTGCATGGCGTTGTTAATGGTGTTAAGAGAGTTTTTGACGATTAGGAATAGGACGTATAAAGTTGAAAGGGAATAAAAAAATAATAAAAATACTACATTATATATTGTAGTTTGAGAATATTTTGGGAAATTCATTTTTATTTACACAACTTATAATTATTTTTTTAAATTATTTGTAGGTTTATACTGCACAACATGTTCTTATTGCGATATTCACCCTAGTTTAGTCTTATTTTAGTATCTTTAATTTTGTATAAAAATATTTTTGATTAAAATAATTACATAAATATTATAAAAAATGATAGACAGACGATAGATAGATAGATAGATATCATTCAAACTTTCAGACATATAACTTTTGTCTGTTTGCTTGAGTCATTAATTTATTGTACTATTTCCATGAGGGTTTTGATTGTTACTCTGTATTTAATGAAATGAGTGGCTTTTAGTCACGAGTCGTGACATTGTTCCTATCATCGTGCTAATGGAAAACTTCCTCTAAAACATCCTGCAAATGAGTTTGTGTGTGTATCCCAGTCCTGAAACGAAGACCCTAAAATACCCTCTGCATGATTATTGGTGGCTTTAATGTGAGATATTATGGCATAATCATCTACTGAGAACACTAGTGTGGTCACAGCTTTAGAGAGGACGCTCTTCTGGAGATCTGTGGCCTTCACAACCAAACACACCATTCAACACACTCAGACTTTCAGAGCGTTTCAAAGCACTTCATTCAGCGGTTGGATTAGAAGAAACATAAAGCAGAACATTATTATGTATATTTCTCAGTTGTTTGGTATACATTTCTTCACACCTGAAACTCTCAAACTTGTTCAACTTCCAAATCCTCTAGTCACTTGTTCACATAAAAGCAATTTCTCATTCTTTTGAACAAGTTGCAAATGCTTTGGTACATTCATGCAATTGATTATGTACACCTGTCTTCTGTTTTATTATCAATCTCTAATGTCATGTTGATCAAAATATGGTTCTCTGTTGAATCTTACCGCTCAAAACATCTAGGCATTAGTCCTTGCAGAAGGCTTTAAATGGTTGTGTAATGTCAAACTCTGCAGGCAGACGTTCAGTGTCCGACCTCTTAAGGGAAGCTGCTAAGAGTTTGACATTACTAAACAATGCTTTATGGCGGGGAAAAGCCATGTAGATTCGACCGATGCAGTAAAATGCTAACCAACCAATGGGCAGAGGTTGACCCCTTAAGACACAGCCCCTCCTCATTTGCATAATGAGGCAGAAATGCATACAGAAATGTAAAAACGACAGGCAAATGTAGTGTTCTACCTACATTTATTTGTTTATTGTATTTTTTGGGGCAATTAATTGTATGCTTATTTATTTATTGAGCATTTATTTATTTCTATATTTATTTTTAAATTTGGTAGAGTTGGTCCTCCATACTGTATGTGTCATCCCCACATCGCTAAACTAAATCGAAAAAATTATTCATCAAATGTGATCTGATCACGTTATTTTTTATTAAATCACAGATAAAAACAAAATGAACTTTATTTTCTTCATACCTTCCAAACGGATAGCTGATGCATGACTGCCCGATCTCCCTAATACAATACATGGACATCCGCCAGTCTCTATCACCCCCGACTGCTGCATAACCCAAGCAATAAGCGTAGGCTGGTTATCACTATGACTCCTCCAGTTTACCTCTGCTTTCAAAAATACATTTCCGTGCTTCAGAAAAGAAATGCGCTGTGCGCTACGCTGAGTTGGTTCATGAGACGAGAGTCCAGTTCACGCGCCGGCGCCTCCGTGTCATGATGATCTATTTTCTACTATATGTTTACTTCTTATTTATTAAATCCAGGCAATTGGTTGATGAAACATTGATTAAAATTAAGATACGATTAATAAAAAATGAAATTCACTTTAAAGAAAGGCTTTGTGCTTTCTGTTTGAGGTCTCTGTGAAAGTTTTAAAGTGGCTTTCAGAGCGGTCATGTCTGTAAAACTATCACGTCCGTAACATCGTTTTTTCCCTCATAAATGTGAACACGGAAAATAAAATAAATAGAATATTTTATGTTCTGTGGAGGGCCACCCTTCTTCATCCGGTCAGTTACTTTTGTTTTGCGCAGTGTTCATAAAATTACTAAAAAAATATTTTGCCACCTAAAAGTTAAAGATTTGTTGTGTCATGTCCACATGTGTATTTAAAAAACAGTAATATTGTGTAATTTATTCCTGTGATCAAAGCTGAATTTTCATCATCATTACTCCAGTCTTCAGTGTCACATGATCCTTCAGAAATCATTCTAATATGATGATTTGATGCTCAAGAAACATTTATGATTATTATCAGTGTTGAAAACAGTTTTTTACATTTTTATTTCATGATGCTATGATGAATAGAAACTAAAAAAGAACAGCATTTATCTGAAATCTAAAGCTTTTGTAACATTAAACTCTACCCTTCAAACGTTTGGGGTCAGTAAGAATTTAAATTTTATTTTTTGGGGAAAGAAATATAATAAATCAATACTTTTATTCATCAAGGATGAGTTAAACTGATCAAAAGTTACAGTAAAGACATTTATAATGTTAGAAAATATTCTATTTTAAAGAAACGCTGTTCTTTTATACTTTCTATTCATCAAAGAATTTTGAAAAAAAAAAATGTACACAACTGTTTTCAACATAATTCAACAAAACAAAATAATAATGAATGTTTTTTGGGCATCAAATCATCATATTAAAATGATTTTTGAAGGATCATGTGACACTGAAGACTAGAGTAATGATGATGATAAATTCAGCTTTGATCACAGGAATAAATTACACTTTACTGTATATTCACATAGAAAACCGCTGTTTTAAATTGTAATAATATTTCACAATATTACTGTTTTTTTTTTTTTATATATTTTTTTTTATCAAATAATTGCAGCCTTGGTGAGCAGAAGAGACTTCTTTTAAAAACTTAAAAAATCTTACCGATCTAAAATTTTTGTATATATACAGTAGGCTATATATAGTCTTGTCTTTTTCTTTTATATATCGCAATGACATTGTACTGTAATTTGTTGACAGACCAACAGTAAAAGAGTGTGGATCCTGTCTTGTAATCAATATGCCATATCAAGACTTGATATTGTTTGTGAACAATGACACAAGGACTTTTGGTCATTCTGATGGCACTGATATGTTCATTGACATACATTGAACTAAGGATTTTGAGCAAATTACAGGCTTTTGCAGGTTGTGCTTTGTGTGCTGCTGTTTGTACGAATTGTTTTGAGAAATTAACTGGTTTGCAAATGTTAAGGATGCTTGACCTTGACACTCGCAGCGTTTCATCAACACTATGAGCTGTTGAAGGCTTCTGGCAGATGAAGCAACGTAGATAAAGTTAAGTAGAAATATTCTGTTTACAGTCATTGTACAATATAAGCCTGTTGAATCCTCAGTTTTCCACTGAAGATGACAGATAACACGCCTGGACTCATATCTGCATTATCATCATCATCACTGCAGTTGTGTTTGTATTTTTAGAGATTGTTTTTCTTGAAAATATTTCTGGCTTGAACTTCCAGTTTGATGCTGGTTTAGTCTACACAAAGTCTGTCTTCTTCCGTTAGATGGCACTGTTGTGTACAAAGTGTTTTGCTACATGTCATTTTTTATATGTCTGTGTTTATTGTTATATCTTACAGGTTATTAAAGTCATAATTTTGAACTAATCAACTCTGTCTAAAGGTCTGCCCCTCAGAAAGACATAGTTTATTCACAGGACATGAATTATGCAAATGATTATTCATAACAGATGTTTGTTATACAGTTTCTGTGTAAATAAAAGCTATTGGAGAGTTTCTCATGTCCCTTTGTATAAATTAATATGGATAAATATAGGCTAAACTTTAAAAAAAAGTCCAACTGTAAAGTGAAACAAGTAGTAAAATTTATTAAAATGTTTTAAATCAACTTTTCACTCCAATTTTTATTGCTGATAATATCATTTGATAACTTATACAATAATCTCAGTACAACAAACATACAAAGGTTGCACATGTATTTAGATATCAAATGATATCTGGTCATAACTGTGATTATGGATTTATAGTTCAGGTCAGGAGTGGCGCGTTTGTCTGTAATCAGAAGTCATCTTATTTATGGTTTCAATATAAATGGAGGGCAAATATCACACATAACCAACCTAAAATTAAATGTGACATTTGGCCTTAAAGGAATAGTTAAAGACTTTGAATAGTTCATCCAAAAATGAAAATTTTGTTATTTACTCAAGCTTGCTCAAGTGCATATAATGGCAGTCAACAGCTTCAAGCTTTAAAAGGCACAATGTAAGATTTTTAGATTAAAATATCCAAAAAACACTTAAACAATGTTCTATATTTTGTTGATTTTGTACTTGCATTATCCCAAATGTTTCCAACAGTGTTTAAATCCAGAGAAATAAACTATTTTAACCAGGACACGGCCCGTGTCTGTGCGCCGCCTGTCAATGATGTCATATCCGAGTTACCGAGTTCAATTGGTTTTTACTTCCATAGAAACCATGGAAACACCAAAGATGCTTTAATATATTTTGTGTTTTATGAGACAGGTGAGCAACTGTTTGGATACATTTATCAACAGAACACTAAAAATTGTTATACAGCTCAACACAGTTAGTCTTATTGTTTGAATCTCTTGATAAACAAGAGTACCATGTTTACCTCAGAGACAATGATTATTTTCTCAAGTGGCTAACATGGCATAACCAGAAAGAAGAGATTTATGTGTAACAGTAATACAGAATTTTCTCCACCATACAATGTTTTAAAAATGAATTGCATGCCATTTAGCAACACACCTCATTCAGTTTTTTTGCTTCATGCAGATTTTATTTCCTTCTAATGACGTAATGTAATGTTTAATGCTGAATTAATTGGTGGTAAACGTGATGAGCTATACAACTAGAGCTATATATTTCTATTTAGGTTGGAACTCTTGTGCGTAAACGATGCTTAAGTCGAGGATTTCAGTGCACGTAGAGTCAAATGAAGTGACCATCTCATCAATGTCCAGATTTGAAAACAACACATCCAAGGGTATTAAAGGAGAAGTATCAAACGCTGCAGCAAAAAGTAAAAACGTAGATGGATTAATTGCGTGCCGCTGACGCATGGGGAGGCATGACATTTTTTGAAAGCACGGCAAAGAAACTGAAAACAAAACGGACATATGGTCCTTTATGGACAGATATTTATCTGCCATGGGATAAGACCAAGTCCAAAGAATGTCCCTTGTTATGGGTCGGGCAATTCACAGATTGAGTAAGGTTAAAAGATTCTAAAATATTTAAAACGTCCTTGACCAAGGGCTTATAAACGCTACAAACATGAATATTAAAATCACCAACAAATACAAAATGATTATGATTAACAGCAATGCCAGCCACGAACACCGAAAAGTCCTTAATAAAATAAGTGCACATAACACTGATAAGTTAAGGTTAATTTCCAAGAGTTGCAGCTCAAAGCTCTTGTATTGGTCACATGGGATTTTTTTTACAGTTTAGATTGGTTTTAAAAATTGTCGCTAGATCGAGGAGAGCTAAAAAATGAACATGCCGGAGGAAGAAGCTCTGAGAAGGGGAAGCACTCACCGGGTTGAACCCACGTCTCAGGCCATGTTTACACGGAAACGATCTGAAGAGAAAACGCAAAAGTGGCGTTGCGTTTTCACTTTTTATTCTACGTTTAGACGAGCGTTATGAAGGGGAAATCTGCGTGCATATGGTGACGCAAAAGTGTGTGAAATTCGATGTAGTATGCACTCCAGGCGGCTAGGTGGCAACGAAGCACTGCCACACAACAACACCAATATCTGAGAATATTTTGTACAACTGCTGAAAAGACTCTTGTATATGTTTATCAGAGCTGCTGTGGCAACTTGAAGGTCCGACGTATGGAAATAATCTGACGTTAGTTATTATTTTCCTGTACTGGCGAATGCCTGTGACGTAAACGCGCACGTGATCGAGGGCAGTTTTGCGTTTTTACCGGTTTTTACCCTTTACACGGGAACGCGACGGTGGAGCGTTTTTAAGTTTTCCACTCTGGAGGGTGGTTTCACTTTTTTGCGTTTTTAAGCCATAAAAACGGCGTCACCGTGTAAACGAAAGGCACATCCGATAAAATATTTTTACGTTTTCACTCGGAATCGTTCTCGTGTAAACAGGGCCTCAGATAGACCATAGACCAATTTAAAAAGTGAATATCTTGCAGTTAAAGGGGTCATGACATGTTTTTTTTTATTTTTTTTATTATGTTCCCTTATGTGCAATTATAGTATTACTATAGTTTTTTGTACAATTTTTTTTTTAAATGTAGTGATTTATGACCTTTTCCCACCCTATTTCTCAACCTCTGATTCAAACAGTCTGTTTTGGGGGTGTTTCCCCTTTAAGAGTTCAGTGTTAACGCCCACTGTTATGATTGGCTAATGTCAGTGCTGCTTATGCATAAATTATTAACGTTAATAATTTTTTTATTACATGTAGACTACACAATGCTCCACCATGTGAAACTTCGGTCTTCCAATCTTTTACCATCGTGTCAATTCTCAATTGATTTTGATTCATATGCGCGAGGGAGGGAGAGAGAGAGAGAGAGAGAGAAAGAGTGAGAGAGAGAGAGAGAGAGAGAGAGTTTGAAGGCGCGCGCGGCCGGGGCTCTCTCTCTCTCTCTCTCTGCTCGTTCTTTCAGTAACATGCCCTGTCACACTCATCTGATCACTCACCGTTCAAATAAGGCTTTGGTGCGCTGCATATGCTGCAAATAAACTGCATCCAACTGCTTTCCCTGACGTCTGGATCGTTCGGCAGCGTATTCAAACATGTTGTATCTTGTAAACAGACCCACTCGCTGCACGACAACGCATGCGATGATGCGAAATGAGGCGTAGTTGTCCTGCGCTGGAGGCGGTCATATGCAAACGACTGGTACGTCACTTCGTACCGTGACGTCCCTAAGTTCAAAGGATCCAGAACGAGCTGTATTTAGAGCTTGATTAAATAAATGCTTCGTTTATAATGGGGAGGACGTCTTAAGCTATGAAACTTGCAGGAAGTTTTAATAGTACATAGATCTCTTATATACCAAAAGATCAAGGCAAATTTGGTTTCTCATGTCATGACCCCTTTAACAACATGCATGAATTTATATAACTATACATAACTGGATTATTAATTACACAATCACCACTCGTTAAATAAAGCAACGTCCAGCATATTCTCAAAGTCACTTGCTCTTCTCCTGAACTGAAGCACAGGCTCTACTCTTCAACACAATGGCGACCCACAAAAAGACCCTCAAACAGTCCTATCGTAATGTTTGCAGACATTTTTCAGATATTGTTGCTCCGTTGACTGATCTGTTGAAAGCGTCACATATACATTTGTTTGGAGTTCAATCTGTCAAAATGTTTTTGAGAATGTTAAAATGCTTCTGACTGGTGCTCCAGTCCTTGCCGCTCCTCAGTGGGATAGACCGTTTAAAATGCATGTAGATGCTAGCAAGGTAGGAGCCAGAGCTGTCCTTTTACATGATGATGATGAGGGAGTTGAACGGCCAGTGTGTTTCTTTTCGAGAAAATCCTTGTCATTGTGAAAGAAGCATTGGCGCTGGTTTGGGTACTTCAGATGTTGACGTTTACGTGGGAGGGGGTGGTACGTCAGTTGTGATTTATTGTGATCATAATCCTTTTACGTTTTTGACGAGCCTTCAAAATCCTTATCAGAGGTTGATGCGCTGGTCATTACTTCTATAACTTTATAGTTGTATGTATTGTCTGCTGGTGACTGGCTGATTGCGGCGTGATTGGGTGTCTTCTGCTCTGGCTCGGCGTGGCGGTTCCTGATGTTTCGCGTCGATCCCGATAGCTGTAAATGGCCGAAATTCTGCTTCTTTCAAAGAGTAATGTGAAATAAAGTGCAGACTTCAGCAATGTAAATGTATTCGTTCTCTCCTTATTTGTGGTGATTCTTTGGAATCACAACAGAGCCGACAAACACAGCTCTGATGTTTATGTCTTTTGTTCTACAGAGCACTTGAGCACTTTCTGTTTCACTTTACAGCAGAAAGTATAGTTTCACTTTATACCGGATGTTAGGGGCGCAATAGCATTAGAAGCACATATTCAATACAACCTGAAAGGAAATAATAAGAACCCCCAATCTTTTTTTTAAGGCCTCTTCTTGTAAATCAGGGCTGTTTCGGTCAGGTAGAGCACTGTGAACTTTCACTTTCACTGCAGAAAGACTTGATTTACTTTAGCTGATAAACAGCATTAAGATGATATAATAATAGGGGACATGAACAGTAGGGTTGCTTATTTGTATTATAAGATATGTGTTATGATTTTACTGGGGTATACTCATACCCAGAACTAATGACGGATGACATTTTCTGGCTGAGCATTTCCTAAGAAAACTTTCTTTGACATAGAAAAAAATGCAAGTTACAACACAAATATTGAGGACATTTTTAAATATTTTCTAATATCAATATAATTCTATTGATAATACACTCTATAAATACTCTAAAAAATGCAGGGTTGTTCCATGTCACTTTAAATTCATATGCATAAATGTAAACACAAAAAGAAAGCTGTAAAGTTAAGTCAAACAAGTGGGTGTGTTCAAAAAATGTTCATGTTTTAAATAAAAATTTCACTTCAATTTGTATTACTTATAATATAATTTGTACCTTACACAGTAAACTCAGTGTAACAAACATACAAAGGTTCCACATGTCTTTAGATATCAAATGATATCACAACTGAGATTATGGATTTATAGATCAGGTTTGTCTGTAATCAGATGTGATCTTATTTTTGGTTTCAACATAAATGGAGAGTAACTATCACACATGACCAAACTAAAATTATTGGTGACCTTTGCTCTTAAAAGAATAGTCAAAGTAGTTGAATACTCAACTAGTCATTTACTCAACCTGGGTAGTGAACCGTTTACTCAACCACAAGAGCATTGGTCTTAATAAACTCGATCTCATGCATATAATGGCAGTGACGAGTGAATAGTTTCAAGCTTTAAAGGCACAATATGTAAGATATTTAGATTAAAATATCCAACAACCACTTAAACAATGTTGTATATTTTGTTGACTTGTGTACTTGCATTTTTCCAAATATTTCTAACATTGTTTAAATCCAGATAAATCAACTTTTAACCAGGACACCATAAAGTGCAGATTTCAGCAATGTAAATGTATTCGTTCTCTCCTTATTTGTGGTGATTCTTTGGAATCACAACAGAGCCGACAAACACAGCTCTGATGTTTATGTCTTTTGTTCTACAGAGCACTTGAGCACTTTCTGTTTCACTTTACAGCAGAACGTATCAGTTTCACTTTATACCGGATGTTATGGGCGCAACAACATTAGAGGCACATATTCAATACAACCTGAAAGGAAATAACAAGTGCAAATGTATATGTCACAGCAGCACAAAAAAACAATGAATAAATAAACAACAACAACAAACAACATACACAACAGCAACAAGTCTTGTTCTCAAGTATCAATTTTTCAAGGCATTATGATTATACGACCAGGATAAAAATATATATTACACTGATTATAAAATCTAACACTTTGTAAAATGCTCTAAATGTAGCAGCGTGGATGAATTCATCTTGAGCTGTAGGTACTCACAAAAGCTCAAGATATTTCATTAAGAGGATGACAGTCATGATTATTCATAAGAGAAAGTATCCCAATCGTTTTATCCTGCTCTATCTCCTCTAAAGTGGGTAACACGCTCCCCACGACAAATAAAAAATGGTTGCAGTGACCCCTAACAACTGACTGTAGAAAGTCTTGCAATTCTTCCTCAAACAACTTGTTGTGATTTTGCTAAATTTCTGTGAAATTGTGATTTGCTTTTCAGTGTCACAGGCAGCAGAAGATGTTGCAACCCTGGATCATGCAGAGAACATCAGGAACATCTCAAAGGCATTTGATCCTGTACAGGAGCATGACGAACAAACACAGGATTTGGGGAGTCTCTCACTGAAATGGACAATGGCATATAAAGGAAAAAACAAATCGACTTTGACATGAAAATCCATTTCCAGAAGAACAGAGCGATCGACATTCCTGGACATTTATAGCGTCCCTAAATATCCAGATGAATGGATGCATTGTAGAAAGGCTCAGTAGTCCAGAGACCAGAGGACACGAAGGAGACACTAGATGCGTCCTTTAAAATACAAATTACACAATAAAAAGACCATGTAATGAAGGCTGCCTTCCTAATCCTTCAAAATGAGATTCAATAGCCTGACTTGGTACTGATTGCAATTAAACATATTCATTAAAAAAAGTTATTTAAGTGTATAAATAAAGACTAAAGCCTAGTTCACACTTCATGATTTTAAAACGTCGGGCTGAACTGTGCGGTTCACACTACATGACTCTGTGAAATCAGGAGTGTTCAAGTTGTTGAGCTGTTCACACCACACGACAACGTGATTGATCCGCAACAGGAGGTAACGCACTACACGAGTCGACAACAAACCACGTTTTGTCACGAAAAATCACGCGATAAAACGAACCGGAAATGACGCGAAACAGCACGCGCACCAATACCCAGCGAAGAAGAACACAACACACGAATATGGACGTCAGACAGAAACTAGTGCTGCAAACTTCATAAAGGCAGTCATGCTCCTGCCACAGTTCGATTAAATTTTGCTCATCCATTGTCCATTGCTTTCTTGACGACATGTTACTCATCTTTCTGTAAACTCGTCTTCTTCCGTGTTTCTTTGAAAATCGCGCGATTTGCACGCGATAACACCCTGACCTGTCGGTGAGCTCAACGATTTGCAAATCGGGCTTAAAATCATGTAGTGTGAACTAGGCTTTAGCATTGATTCAACATTAAATTCATTATGTTAAGTATTTTTACATTTACATTATGTATTTTTAATGTTTTTGTAATGAAAGTGGTGTAGAATTGACTTTAAGTGACATTACTATTGATTCATTTTTGTATTATTATTGAAATTTGAACATTAGGGTGCATAACTGAGGGTGCAAACATGATGTTGAAACATTACGTCGCAGTATTTATCTACTGGTGACTTGGAATTGTTTCAATGTAAATTTTACCATCATAACATTTTACCATCTTCACACCAGCCTTTGCACATATGCACGGATTTTATTTATAGATTTTAACTCTGCTTTTAATACAATGCAGATCCATATTCTGCTGCAACGGCTTTAGGTGTTAATGGGGGTCTTGTGCATTGGGTCTGTGTCAGAGTCAGTATCGGAGGAAACTGTCCTAAACACAGGAGCACCTCAGGGTACGTTTTACTGCAAGACAGCAATTATAAACTATTTATGCTGATGATATAGCCTTAGTTGGTCTTTTTTCACAAGTTAAAGTTTTAAACTAAATTCAACAAACCATAGCAGCATATAATAATATAATGTTTGATAAAGTCGAATTACATACGTCATCTGGTATAATTGAAACGATTGGCTATGATCTACATACAGGCGCATTTGATAGACATTCGTAGCACCCAATAAAACAGCTCTAGGCATTCGTAAACCATGCCTCAAATACGAGAAAATTAACATGTGGTTCCCAGACCACGGAGTCCCAATTGACCACCCAATTGATTGCTAAGCCACGCCCCAAAACGCGATGAGCCAATCACAGTGCGCAGCTTACCCAATACACTCGTACATTCTTTGCTTCCACGTCCACTGAAATGCATTGCAATTAGTCAGTTTTCACTCGTTTTTATATGTTTTTTCTTGTCATTTTAAGTTTAAAATGGTCAAACGGTGTGCATGGGGTACATGCAACTCCGACACTAGTATCCCGAGAGGCTGGGCGGCGTGTGTGTATTTTTTACCCTTTCCCAAGACACATCTCAACCGAGATAAGTGTCTGCTGTGGATAAAGTTATGCGGTAACTTAGACCACAACACCAACTAAACGTGGATAAACTAAACAAGGATGTCTACATCTGTTCTAATGTAAGTCAACAACGTATTTAAACGTTATCTTTAACATCTCTAACGTTAGCCTAACATTAGAAAACGTTAACGTTAGCTTCTAGCTGCGTTGTACATCATGTCACTTAGCTTCATTAACGTATGTGTAAATAACCGAGATAACAAATGTTAGCAATGTGCTGAATGATTCATGTAAATACTAGCACCAAACTAACTGAGAGGTCCTCTTGATAAAGATGGTAAAAAGGCTTGTCCTGGAAACGTAACGTTATGCAACTTAGACCTGTACATATTTAATTCGATCATGAACCATTAATTACATATTGAAGCACAATATTTTATACAACTTTATACCAAAACAACTGGGGAACTTAGTGTTTTTTTTTTTTTTTAGCACAGTCAGTTTTCACTCCTCTTCCACATAACTAAATCTTCAAACTATTTACATACAGTGTCAATAGACAAGAGGTCATGGTGTTCAAAAGGTCAATGATTTGTGTTGATTTAGTGTGAGTAATAACTCCTAATAAAATGCTATATAAAAATCATCAATTGCCTCCTGTGAAATGTCTCCTACTGTGAAATCTGCCATAGCGCCGTCACCGAATGTTGACTGTTTGTCCGAGTGAGTGGAGGGGGCGTGGCTTAGTCATAGGTCAATTGACCCTTCGCAAAGACCCGCCCCCCTTAGTTACTGTCGCTACGCCGCTCTCATGTTCTCACGCAGTGAAAAACACATCGCGGAGCAGAGAGGAGACTGACAACACGCTGACAGACAGGACAAACCAGGTTACTTTTCAGTTACTTTTGATATTAAACATATTAAACATTTTAAACAAAATAAGATTAAATATGTCTAGTAATTATATGTCCAACCTGCCTGCCATAGAGCGTGAAAGATACATCCACAAACTTAATTTGGTCACTTTAAAAACATGTCCTTTATTCATTCTACCTGCGTCAAATTGGTGTATGTAATAAATGCAGATTTCAGCAATGTAAATGTCTTTTGTTCCACAGAGCACTTGTGCACTTTCTGTTTCACTTTTGTAGGATTTGAGAATGAATCAAAAAAAAATTAATCTTCCATTCGATTCATTCAAACAGAATTCCACACAGAATTTAACACTCCAGACTTCAAATCAACATTCCAGCACCATAAAGATCCAGACTCCAGCGAGTCTACGAAAACAACTTTATGGCCCTGCAAATTTCAAAGAGATGGGCCCTGCAAGGAAGAACCTTGTCAAAGTTAGATAGTTTGGAAAAGACTGATTCCACAGCTCAGGACCCACCAAGATAACGCCAGAGATTGTTTGATCACCAGACAAGGGATATAAAACAGACCTCCCCCTTCTTGAAGACCTCTGAACAACCTCAGGGTTGTAATCTCTTTAAACCACAGAGACAGAGACTTTTCATATAAAAATGGATAAAATCATCACAAAACAGTTCTTGACGAATTTATAATCAACCAACGTTCAACTACATAATTATATATTGTCTACATCTTCTGTATATGTCTATTCTGCTTAAGACCACACCTAAGTCATGTAAATGTTATAACTATTAGACGTTTGAATGAAAGTGTATCGTGTTTCCTATCAATACCATCATATGTTCTTAATTTCAAAGGGTGGCTTGAATGAAATCTGTGTAAAATGTTTATGTTCTTAAAATGGAAATTATGTCTAAACTGAATCCTCTGCTCGAGCTGCAGAGTAAAGGGACCACAGATAACGCATGATTTACGATGAGAGGTGGGGATGGGAAAATACCCCCTGCTCAAATAACCTCATAGCATCTTATTGGTCTGAATTCATCCAGGAGGCTGGACAAACATTTGAGTTTGAAATCTTAGACCCGAAAAAAGCCTTAAAGTTGACTAGGAGTTATGTTAGAGTAGAGTTAGAATAGTTATGCTAAAGTTATGCTCTAGGGAGAGCCATGACAAAGTAACAGACGGACGAGCAATGTAGATGAGCAGACGAAAGGACCCAAATCAAGTTTCATTTTAATGTTCCGATTGCAAAGCGCTTCCAACTTCAAAGACTTTCATCCTTTCGCCAACACAACACGTGATTGGCTGCCCAAGATCTAGCAGGCACGAGGAGACCGCCAGCCAATCAACGGACCCAGGAAACCCCCTTTTACAAGGACAAAAGGGAATCCCCAAAGCAAACCGAAGACAAGCAAGTAACCTCCAGACTCTTAACTGAACTGGTGCATTGATATAAAATTGAATAACCCTCCAAAGAAACGAAAGAAGGGTTAAAATAATGCTTGATGGTTCGTTCAGGTCATGTCTTTTAAGTGCATATAGAAACTTGGGATTTCACTATCTCACTCTTAAAACTCATTCTTTCCTCACTCTCTTTCTTTCTGCAACTCGTATGAATGTGTGTGTGTTTGTGTTAGATATTAGTTTTATGTTCTAGGATAATCAATAAAGTCTTGTTTATATTTTAAAGATAATTGTCTTGTGTTATGTGCTTACAGATTTAATGTCTTAAACTGCTGATCTAAGTTACCTTGGTAATAAATAGTGTTTCACTATAGTGTGGATATTTATATCCGCTGCAAAGGTTATTACGGCCCGTTCGAATGAACGCTGGACGAGTCATTTGTTTGTATAACTGATTCTTTTAAGATTCCCTATAAATTAATTGATAATTCCTTTTGAGCTAAATTGGCCTTCTGGCCCCTTTAATGTATATTATTATTATACATGTACGTTTTTGCTTACACTTTACACAGCAGAACGTATTGTTTCACTTTATACCGGATGTTATGGACGCAACAGCATTAGAAGCACATATTCAATACAACCTGAAAGGAAATAACAAGATAAACAGCATTAAGATTCTATAATAATAGGGGACATGAACAGATCATCATATCAGTGATATCAGGTCAGAACACAGATATGAGACAGTGGTGTTTATCTGTAAATGTGATCTTTTGTTTTGATATTAATCGAAGACAAACTATCAGCCAATGGCCAACCAAAAATATATAAACCTGTGTCCTTTGGCCCTAAAGATCCCATTCAAATATTTATTGTACAATGGATCTGGTCATGATCAATTTTAATTCACACATTGTAATAAGTTACAGATGCCCTGATCTTCACATGTGCATTTGATTTACCGTATGAAAGAGCAGCTTCAAGAAAATCCCTATAGTTTACAGGAAATAATGTGGAAGTTGAGTATAAATATGTGTGCAGGTTTCCCCATCAAAGTCTTAAACCTGGGAGAAAGAGCAACTTTATGAATCATGCACCAGTTTACAGGAAAGTCTGTGATCGTGAAAGTGAAATTAAATCAAGGCCAGAGTTTTCTCGCATTTCAACAGAGGATTTCTTGTTAAAACTCATGGATGATGATGATGATGAGGAGGATCTTCTTCATGACACTTAAAATCTGAGAGTGGAAGTTCATATCAACATTAAAGTAAAAATGTTGAAGTACAGGCTATGTTTTCTCAGCCAGAAATAAATATCTTTACTAACATCTTCACTTCCTGTTACTGGGGGTTTTGGATCAGTGACTCCCACCGTTTGATCTCAGTTCCTCTAGTTAGACTATAAAGACCCGAGAGTAACTCGACACTGATTTAAAGAAGATCAGCTGATCAACATCAAGACCTGATCAACATCAACACCATCTGTGACAGCAGGTTAGTGCTCACAATCTGTTTGGGGACATTATAGCTAACTTTGTATTATTTGCCATGTGTATATTATGCTTAGCATGTACAGTAACTTAATTTCAGATGCATTAACACAAATGCACATTTTGATATACATTAATTTACAGGTAAATTTGCCTTATTGTGCATTTAGTCTCTCTGCATATTGTGGCCTTCTCTCTGGGTCAACATATATCTGCTTGCACAACAGTGTTTCTGCTGCTGATGTGGCTGCCATTTCTTATATCAACATTTTGGTTAATATATATTTACTGAAACAATTATATTTTTTTTAATTAAAATTATTCATAAATGGAGTACAAAAAAACTCAACCCTGTCACAAGTTTTCAACCCCGAAACAATGAAAAAATATACAGATGTGACAGGGTTGAGTGTGATGGGGTTGAGGGTTTTTACACATAATGGCCACTGTAGTGTAGAGTACAGTAGACCATATGGCAGCAATGAAATAAGTAGATTGTATGTATGGATTCAAATAAAATTTTGAAAACTACTAATTTTCCATCTTAACTTTGTGTGATGGGGTTGAGTTGACTATAATATGCCTCAAAAAATATGAATAAAAAGTATGAAACTTCTTCCCATATTCTACACCACTGTTAAAGAGACCCGAATTATGTAATTTTTGGTAAATTATGTATATAAACTTTAATAAACTTAAAATGATTATGATGGGTAGAGAATGGTTGGCGTGACGGGTTGAGTTCAGACTGAGGGACATAACTTTATAGTCTATTTCTTATAAAATATCTAGCATTTTTTTGAAAAAAAAGAATTCTCGCAAAGTAACACATAAATACAAATACAAAGTGCACATTTTGTTAAATATTTTCTAAGAACAAATTCAGTAAAGTGCCCCAGGGACATGACAAAATGCTTTGTGTAATATAGAAATAAGAATAGAAAAACATTATTTTATGATACAAATTATTTAAATGCAATAATTATTTTTATTAATTATAATAAGGGAAATACCATATTATTGTGAAACACTTTAAACTAGTGCTGGGCAGTGATTGATCGCGATTAATTGCATTCAAAATAAAGTTTTTGTTTACATAATATATGTGTGTGTACTGTGTATAATTATTTTGTGTGAGTATATATATATATATATATATATATATATATACACACACACACACACACACACACACACACACACACACACACACACGTAGCCTACTCAAACCAAAAATTATTCAGACACCAGAATATATATATATTTTTCACTAGTGGGTGTAAAACATTATTAGTTAATTTATGTAAGTGAGGATAGCAAGGTGTCTGAATATTTTTTTTGGTCTGGCTATATATTTGAGAAAATGTTTTTATTTATAGCCTATATAAAATATTTATATTTTTATTTACATTATGTATAAATATATATATACAATACATGCACATATTTCTTAAATATATATGCATGTCTGTGTATTTATATATACAAAATAATTATACACAGAACACACACATATATTATGAAAACATTTTGGATGCGATTACTCGTTGCCCAGACCTACTTTTAAACATTTCATTTTGGTGAAACGCCACTTTAAAAAGTCTGGGGGACTGAAATATTAATAAGATATCCCAGAAATTACCCTTGAATAAACATACATACACAAGCTGTCTCCATATTCTGCTTGCAGGAATCAGAAGGACAATAAACAAACGCGAGATGGACATCTTCAATGCATTGGGCTCTGTGGTGATGGGCGTGACCGAGTGCACGGTGGGCGTGGTCAGAGCCGTGGCGGATGTCCCCCTCGGGATCGTGAAGGGGGCCGTGTACAGCACCGCGGAGGCCGGAGGGAAGCTCGTCAGCTCCGGCTCGGTCACTGAAGCTCTAGGAGCGACTGTGGTTCTGCTGGCGTCTCCGGTGACCGGCGCGGTGGTCGGGGGAACCAAAGAGGTCATCAAGGCGCCAGAAAAAGTCGTGCATGGGGTTGTTAATGGTGTTAAGAGAGTTTTTGACGATTAGGAATAGGACGTATAAAGTTGGAGGGGATTATTGATAGGCTACTGCTTAAACAGCGTCGCCTGCCGCCAACGAGAAAAAATAAAATAAATAATACAGCCTTGTGTATGTGAATTAGGGAAAATTAAATATTAGGCCTACATGGAATCCCAGATTTGTCAATATGCTTTCAGATATTCATCATGGTCCTTTTAGGAAGGATTTGCTTTGTGAATTGTCCATGCAAACATAAAATTATATAATTTTTATCAGACATATTTCTTATATTGGGTTATATTGCATGTCAGTGTTATTGATCAAGTGAAACTTGCTTGCCTATACAGAATTTAAGTTGCATTTAAATACAGATTTTAATTTAAATTACAAATTAATTGTGTTGATTTCCCTCTCATTCAGTCACACAATCTGGGTTGCTCCACAAATATTAATTTAAAGTTAACTTACTAAAATAAATGTTCATTGAAAACTGTAAAATACAGCACATTTTGGAGCTGTGGCCATAGTTGTTCAGACATATAATGAACAAGTAGTCTACATTATATCAGTTTAGATTTCCCATATGACGTCGTGGACTATTATTGCATTTATTTTTTCCATCTCCCCTCTCCCTGCTGACACACATGATGTTCAGTGGAAATCAGACAAGATCACAGATGTGTGTTTCCTGGAACAGACTCCTTTTGCCCCGATCTTAATTTAACTTGAAAATATCAACAGATCACAAAGATATCAGCAAAACATTCAAAGCACTCACACACACACACACACACACACACACACACACACACACACACACACACACACACACACACACACACACACACACACACACACACACACACACATTTGCACACACACACACACACACACACGTTTTACTTAAAAGCTTTAATAAACATTAAAGATACTGCATACCTGATATTTTTTTTCTTCTATTTGGGCAAAATGGTTTAAACCCCAAATAATATATTTGAAAAGAAATTATCTGTGAAAAACACAGGCTTTATGATGCCATCTACTGTTTATTATAGAGGATTGTAATAGATGAGAAGATCAATCTAGGGACGGAAAGTCTCGGCCAGTAACATGCTCAGGAAAAAGGGGGTTGCCATTATGGTGATCGGTGTTTCCCTTAGTTGTGCTGTTTGACTCTTGATATATTAATATTAGTTTTACTCTGGCTTCTGTAACTGTGTTTTCAAGGAAAGAAAAGCCAGAGATATTATGATAAGATGCTGTTGGCTACTTTTTGAATGATAAAGACGTAATCATCGATAGTCTCATGCTTCCGCACATCACACACCATCAGCACGTGTAGACAGACGTCAGTCAGCGAGCACCACAAACAAACAGCAGTCGTCCTGAACTAAAACAACGAGCTTATGCTGCGTTCACACCATATCAGAATTATTAATACATAATTAAGAGTGTTTAAGAGGCAACCTGATCTCCTTTAACATCAGAGAGTTTGGGGGAGTGGCTGTTTCCTTAAAGGTGCAGTAAGCGATTTCTGAGAAATACTGTTGTGTAACAAAAATGCGCCTGCCTAAAAGAACCACACCCCTATCTTGATAGCTCCACCCCCCAAATTCACACACAGCGGTGAACCATTGACATTTCAAAGTGTTTCGAAACAGTTATGACGTAATGAAGCCTCGTTTACTGAAATCACGTGACTCTGGCAGTTTGATACATGCTAACCATTGATTCAGAACAAAAGATTCGTAAAAGCTCAGAAGCTTCAGTGTTTTGAAATTGAAATCACTAGTTTGCAGCACAGGCACCTCCCCCCTCATGAGTGGACACGCCCCTTACTGCTGATTGGCTGCCAGTGTGTTTTGGTGCTTGATCCACTTTCAACAATGTTTCTCAGAAAGCGCTTACTGCACCTTTAACTGGAACAGCAACAAATATGTTGGAATGCAGTCGGTCAGGCGGGTTAACTTCAAATCGAAACTTCACATTTCCCTTCGACTTTCATCGACTCTGTGCTTCTTTTCTGTGTGGAATCGCTGTGTTGAATTGGGAAATCAGCTTCGATTGATTCACTGACAGATCAAGCTAACAGGATAGCATGATACGTGAACACAGATGCAGGCCATAAAGTGTGTGATTGTCGGGGACGGGGCTGTGGGAAAAACATGCCTTCTGATCCGCTACACCACCGGTGCTTTTCCAGAGGCGCTCGTCCCCACTGTGTTTGAGAATTATTCTGCCAATGAGACTGTGGATGGGAATCCAGTGAGCCTAGCACTGTGGGATACATCAGGAGCGGAGGAATACGACAGGCTTCGACCACTGTCCTACCCTCAGACTGATGTGGTTTTGATCTGCTTCTCTCTTGTGGATCAAGTCTCGTTTGAGAAGGTCCGTGAAAAATGGTTTCCAGAGGTCAGTCATCATTGCCCCAACACTCCGATAATTCTCGTCGGGACTAAACTTGATCTGAGAGACGACAAGGACAACATTGAATGGCTGGAAAAGTTGAAAATGACCCCCATCACTTACACTGAAGGCCTGGCTATGGCTACAGAAACAGGAGCTGTGAAGTACCTGGAGTGCTCAGCACGAACACAGCGAGGCCTGAAGACGGTGTTTGATGAAGCCGTCCGTGCGGTTCAACATCGGCCCCCAGTGAAGAAAAGGAAGAAAAAGTGTTTAATCATCTGAACTGACTGAACACACACACCTGTAATCTGAGCTCGCCTGAAGAAGAAACTATGAAAGGCTGTTCAGGAAATAAAACATACTGTATGTACTGTGTGAATAGGCATTCGTTTACAGGTTGAATATGTGCTTTAATGACAAACCCGTTGGTTACATTGGTTTGATCAAATACACATTGGATACTTTTATTAAAGTATATACCAGTTTGTCGAAATGCATGTTGTTTGTTCATATTATGTGGTGAGGATACAGTGGTTTGCTGGAGAGTTAATGGGGTATAAAATGCTTTGAGAGATTGTATTGTGTGCACTGAAAAAACAACAAATGTCACGTCACTTTTTAGTTGACTTTACTGAATGTCCAGCCACTTAATGCGTTGATACTTGTTTCTATGCATTGATGTTATATGAGCCACAAAGTGTTTCTGTCAAATGATGTTAGAAAATAATATTTTTTGATGAATATATGACTGTTTTTTATGAAGAAAAAAATAACTTTACCAACATTATGATAGTGAACCTGAAGGAACATATTGAAGAAAAGCATAAGTATTACAATATATATTTTTATAGCGTTAGTCCTGCTCATTTACAGTGTCACCAATCCACAAATCATGCGTGTCTCTGGACTGGGAAACCGGAGGAAAGCCACGTTGACACTGGGAGAACATGTAAACTCCACACAGAAAGGATTCAGCCGGGGCTCGAACCGGAGAACATCTGTGAGTCGACAGTGTTTCCTATTGAGCCACTGTGCAGAATATGGGCTCTTTCAATGGACATGAACTCATATTTGACACTAGATGGAGCCAGAATATGGGCAAAGGGCCATACTTAGACATTAGACATTAGACATTATGGACATTAAAGGATTAGTTCACATCTAAAAAAAAAAAACTTTTGCTGATAATTTACTCCCCCTCATGTCATCCAAGATGTCCATGTCTTTCTTTCTTCAGTCGAAAAGGTTTTTGATGAAAATATTCCAGGATTTTTCTCCATAATGGACCTTTAACTCATATTTAACTACTCCACTAGATGGAGCCAGAGGTTTCTATTACACATCTGGGTCATGCCAGCACACACACATGTTGAACCTGGACTATCTACACCGGCCCTGCCAGATTTGACAGATTTAGATGTTGTTGTTTTATTGAAAGTTATAATTGTCACCATTATGGTGATCAGATTTTGCTTTGGTTGGGCAGTTGGCCCTTAATATTTCAATATTGGGTTTTCTCTGGCTGCTGTAAATGTGTTTGTTACGGGACAGGCCACAAATCTATGAGTTAATTTTCAGCATCATTACTCCAGATTAAAATGTTGGACAATAATTGAAAATAACCACAAGAAGACGCCAGTTTATTTTTCATGTGACTTCTCTGTAGAGGAATTTCTCATGCAGTAACTGAACCTGTAACTCTTCTTTCGTCTCAATTACAAACTTTGTTAAATCCTGAGCTAAAAAAAAAGAAGAACGAGACAAAAAAGTGAGATAAGAATTCTCTCTCTCTCTCTCTGTTTTAGACATGTGTTTGACATACAAGTTTTGCTAAAAAATAAATAAAAATAGGTGTGTTTTATTGGTTTGGCTGCAACATTTACATTTGAAGAAATAATTCAAAATAATATTTTATAAATATATAATTAAAACTTCAAGTGTTCCTACAAGACAATAAAGAGATTAAGAGTGATTATTATTTCTTTTTACAAAAAATATCCCAGTAATGTCACGCATATCTCTTCTAGAGTTTTAGTAGCGATTTGGCAAGTCTGCAAATTATCTGAGCTGCTATTCATTTTTAAAGCTCCATACATTTGAATCATTAATGACTATTTTTTATTTTTTTGAAATAATTTAGGAGACAAAGTTGATTATTCACACCCATGTTGATTTTAATATTATGATCAATAATTCACCAGTCAATCACTAGAGGTCCTACCAGTGCTATGAATCCAATAAAGACTCTACAGACTTAAATGTCTTGAAGGTTAATCAAGTTCATTGAAGCACTGGTCCAAGTTGTAAAAACATACAAAGTAAAAGCTCTTTATAAAATACATTATTACATAAAATAAATACTTTTGCATTTGAATATTAATAAATTGTGCAGATATCACTTGTCTGATTTCTAATCGTACGCCCCAAACTGAAGACCAAAAAATACTGAATAACAACTAACTCTATAGGCTACTAACAGATTAAACTCAAACAAACTTAAAAAAGTCAAATTATTTAAAAAGACAAGACAACAAGACACAATAAAATGAAACAAATAAGAAACAGATTTCACATCAGTACAGCACATAGACTGTTGTTATCTCACAAAGGGTCAAAGAGAACACATAAGTCATAATGTGTGTGTTGTAGAGATGCACCGATTGATCGGCTGGTGACCGAATTGACCGATTTTCACCTGATTTTTATGCGGTCAAATGCGCTCGGGTGCATACCTGTCAAGTATCCCGTTTTGGCCGGGAAAGTCACGTATTTTACCCTTCTTTCCCGCCGTCCTCCCGTATTAGTATTTTCCCGTAAATCTCCCGTATTTTAACCTGCGTTATTAAAAAATAATAATACCCCGGGCGGAGTAAAAAAAAACACATTCCCAATCTGAGCTCTGTCACTAGCCTCGCGATAATTGCCACCTGCAGTAGCCTACTACAGACTGTAGGTGGCAGTTGTCGCGAGGTTAGCGTGTGAGGTCAGCTGATGAGACACAACGAGACAACGCGGTCATCGAGACGGACAGACGGATGATGGACGCTACGATAGATAGGAATATGAAGGCACTCTTGCCAAAAAACAAAACCCTCTTGTAAATACCGCGATCAATGGCAGCGAATTTACTTTTCTGAAGTGGAGCAGGGTGGGGGACAGTCACGCGTTTTTTAAGTTTTGTAACTGCGTCTTTACAAGCCCGGATTATCCAATGGGCATTATGGGCACGGGCCCAGGGGCCCATGCGCACTTGGGGCCCAAGCGAGGGGAAGAAAATTGTTGTTATTATTTTTTTACATTTCCGATAACGGAGCGTATTTTTGCACTAAGTTCCGCTCTTTCCAGCAAAAAGACGATCGCTACTAAATAGCTACAGTGGCGTAGGTTGTAGAGCGTGAGGTGCTTGATAGGAGCTTTTGACTTGTTCGACCTGAGTTCGAATCCGCCTTTTGCCGAACTCGCTCTTTTCCCAAAACATATGAGATTTAAAATGTATAGCCTAAGCCTAACATAAAGGTCTCTAGAGTTATATTTTGCCAACGAACTAAAATCGAAACCGTGATATTGCTTTGTGCCTTTATAAAACCGCACAAGACTTTAAGTAGCCAATTATAGGCATTCTGTTTGTGCTGCGTGATTTAAAGAGAAATGCGTTCTTTGCTTACACAATCAGCTTGGTGATCTGGTGTTTTCTCCAAAATAAAAGCTCAAGTGTTTATTTCTTGCAAGTGAAGAAATTAGGACAAAAGGATTGTAATTGTCCTATACTATAGTGTAATGTAAATATACTTTTGAAATATTCATTTTCATTTATACAGTACATTTATAGGCTATATGGATTTTTCGTCATAGGAATAATTATATAAATCATTATTATTATAATTGTTTGGCATCCTAAAACACCAGTGATAATATAGACTGAGACTCTAACTAAAAAGATGTTTGAGCCCTCTTTAATTTCTAGGTACAAGTCAATGCTTTTTCTTTGTTCAGTGTGCACAGTTCATGGGTTAAAGTCGGTGGAAGCTCTCAAAGTGCACCAGATTGATGCATTTACCCTTAAAATGTACAAAACTTTCTTGCGGGGGAGCATGCCCCCGAACCCCCCTAGAGGGACAGAGGTCCACCCAACATTTTACAAAATCCTATGGAAAAGAACCATCATTTATTAACTTTACTCCAGCATAGTACAACAAAGTTCCTTTTAAGTCAGTAAAACTATTAATGCCAAATTAAAATGTCCTATATATTAAAAACTAGCCTATATATTTGGCCTGCAAAAGGGGGGTCCTTCAAGACATTGTGCCCAGGGGCCTCTGAATTCTTAATCCGGCCCTGCGTCTTTAGCATCTCACTGACACGGGGGAAGGAATGATGTATGTCAGCACGAGAAATCCCCCAACCACAAGCGCGGGCTAGAGGCACAAAAACATCAGAAAGGGTGTTTAGCATGGTACGAAAGATTGTTACAGAGAATAGGATGACGTTAGACAACAGAACTGTTTGCGCTCTACTCTCATGTAAAATGTGGGGCGGCAGTGGCTCAGTGGTTCATGTGGGTTGTCTACAAACTGGAAGGTTGGTGGTTCGATCCTCGGTTCCACCTGACCAAGTGTCGAGGTGTCCATGAGCAAGACACCTAACCCCAACTGCTCCCGACGAGCTGGATGGCGCCATGTATGGCAGACACCGCCGTCGGTGTATGAATGAGTGTGTGAATGGGTGAATGTGAGGCAAATGTAAAGCGCTTTGGTGGCCCAGTGGGTCTGTGAAAGCGCTATATAAATGCAGTCCATTTACCATTTAAAATGAACCACTCTGGCCCAGCCCACAAATACATACCTTCAAAAACAGTCTTAAATAATGCAAAGTCTGCAATACATTTGTACAATAACTCACTAAAAGAGTAAAGAAAAGTTATGTGAAATGAAAAGAAAAACTGCAAAAAGAAAAGCAATATGAAATGAAAAGAATGTGTGGAACGAAAATAAAATGTAAATAAAGACAAGCAATGTTAAATGAACAGAAAATATGCAAATAAGACTTTAAATAAATGCTCTTCATATATAGGCCTACCCTTTTGTGTTTTCATTTAGGCTATAACACTGTCTTAAAATGTAAGGGATATGGGAACATTTTCATTTATCTGTGAACTATTCCTTTGCTTTGGCTGAAAAGTTTACATCAATTTAATTAAGATCATTAATTTTTATTTTTTGATTGTGTGACCCTTTACATGTGGTAAAATGAATGGGGTGGTGGGACTGCTTGCTGTGGGCGCCGGAATATTTCCCTTATTTTCAAATCCAAAACTTGACAGGTATGCTCGGGTGCCGCATGATTAAAGGTCCCGTTCTTCGCGATTCCATTTTTAGTTAGTGTGTAATGTTGCTGTTAGAGTATAAATAATACCTGTAAAATTATAAAGCTCAAAGTTCAATGCCTAGTGAGATATTTTATTTAACAGAAGTCCCCTTTCAAAGCCTACAGCGAACGTCCGGTTTGGACTACATTCCTCTACTTCCTTTTTTAATGACGTCACTAGCAGTGTTTTTTGACTAATCTCCGCCCACAGGAATACATAAAAAAGGGGGCGTGGTCTTGTTGCGCTCCCACGGAGAAGAGGAAGAGTTTCGTTTGTAGAGTGTGTTTGTCGCCATGTCGTCGAGACGCTGTTATTTTCATGCCGGAGTCAATTCACATTTTTACAATAACAATCAGTGCATGCATCTCCAATTTATGGTAAGAGGTGTGACCTTGCCGGGCAACGTGCGAGAAGCTGCTGTCCAATCACAACACAGGAACCGCTGGCACAATCAGAACTCCTTACGTATTTCTGAAGGAGGGACTTCATAGAACAAGGAAGTCATCGGTTCGTTTTTGGACAGTGAAAACAGCGGTATACAGATAAGTAAATTGTGTGGAAAAATACTGTGTTTTTTTACACGCGAAACATGAACACATGTTATATTGCATGCTGTAAACACAATCAAAGCTTAAAAAAAACATGAAGAACAGGACCTTTAACATCGGGCAACATCCCCAGCAGGCACAGGATTTAGACTACAACGTCGGTCAGTCGTTGGATTTTGGTTGAAAATGAAAGTCGGGTTGACGTCTAAATCCAACGTTTATTTGACGTCAAGCTCCAACATTGGGCAGTCGTAGAATTTTTGTTGGAATAAACCAAACAAAAAGGTGAAATGCATGGCCGTACACTTATTACCAGCTTCACTTAAAACTAACCAGATTTACTTTATTTAATTTCCGTTTGAATTAAATCATATTTTGTATTTTAAAGTCACCATGATGGTGGTTAGCGTTTGCTTTAGTTGTGCTCTTGACCCTTAACTTCAAATTATACATTATTGTCTGGCTGCTATAATTGTGTGTTTACAAAGCACAATGGTTGCTAGCTAAAAAAGCCATGAGATCAGATGATGTTGGCTGTTTATTGATGATGATATCATCATGTAATTCCCTTATTTTATTCAGTGTTTAATGCTTTGATTATATAGTACTTCTGGTTTTTGATATTGATTTATTCATAATAGAAATCATGTAATTCTATAGCATATCTAGCAGTATTATTTGTCAAATAATATATGTTTTGTAAATACTACTTAGACAAAAACTTTTAATCTATGGCATTTCTCAGATGCGCACAGACATCAAGAAACAGCATATGAATCTCAACAATGGTGACAAGCAAACAAAATATCCAGATAATCAGATCAACTCTGAGCATAAAACAAGCTACAAAAAATCTGCATAATTTATTAATGCTGCAGTGCATGCTGGGAGATATGGGTGAGTTTTGATTGGTGGTACCCAGCATGCAGCATTTCATTTATTGTCACCATTGTTGAGAGTCATACGCTGATTCTTGATGTCTAAGTAATAATGTGGGAAAGTGTTTAATGTTCTTACAAGCCTTTATATTATTTGATATATCATTGCTCCCATATTGTAAAATAAAGTGGGTACTGTTATAAAACAACATTTAAAACACAAATAACACATAAGCAAAACTTTCAGGCTATTATATGATGATGACTTTATCATCAATAAACAACCAACATCATCTGACCTAATTTTCTCTAGGCTTTTTTGCCACAATAAATATGCTTTTTAAAAACACACAATTATAGCAGCCAGAGAAAATGTATACTAAAGAGTGAAGCGCCAAGAGTCCAACTAAAGCAAACACTAACCACTATAATGGTGACTTTAAAATACAACTATTGATTTCATTAAACCGGAAATGAAATAAAGTAAATCTGGTTAGTAATAAGTGAAGCTGGTAATGCTGTTTGAGTTGTTTACTCCTCCTCTGCTGATATCTTCACAGATTTAATGTTCTGCCATACATGTCACATTTTTTTGCAGTGCTTATTCCAACCAAAATTCAACATCTGTCTGACGTTGGAGCTTGACGTCAAATAAACGTTGGGTTTAGACGTCAACCTGATTTTCATTTTCAACCAAAATATGACGTCTGACCGACGTTGGATTAGTTGGAGTCCAACGTCTTCCTGACGTCATATTGACGTACTGTGCCTGCTGGGTCAGCATCACACGTGCACACGGAACTCACATGTTAGAAGCAGGAAACCCTCGTGAATTACAACCGTTTTACACAGAAATAGCCTCAGCGTATTTTTTTTCAGCATGCATGTTAATCAATAAGTGCATTCACACGTGGAGCAGGAGCAGCGCGTGAGCATCAAGCAGGAGCTTCGCGTTTTTTTTTTTTTTTTTTTTTTGCGCTGCTCACGCTCAATTAAAGTGAAGGCACACTTTTGATGGACAAAATAAATAAGATTTCACACAAAGAGTACATGTCTAGTGTGTTTTAACAAGTACTGGAGTAGGCTATGTCAGAAAAGAAAATCTTTAGAAAATTTACCCAATTAAGCTTGTTTTTATTATTCAGTTTGGGTAAAAGTATATGGTGTTTTATAAAAAAAAAGAAAAGAAAAAGAAAATAAATATTTGTGTTATTGAAAATAAAAAAAGTGGTTAGAAAAAATGAAATCGGTATCGGCAGGTCAAACTCAATGAAAAATCGGAAATCGGAATCGGCCTAGAAAATTGTAATCGGTGCATCTCTAGAACATGTTTATATTGGTTGTGGTCTGAACAGATGAGTAAATTATTCCACAACTAAACAATCATCCAATCATTCATCAACCGATTGAACACAGGCTTTGTGTTCGCTGGTCTCTGTCACTCATTTGATGCTGCTGTAGATCACTGATACATCTTCCACAATCTGAACAGTTGATCGCCTAAACAATCAAAACAAACAGAAGCACAACAATATTACAGCCCAGATTATATGATCTGTGGTTGATAAAATAGCCTAGTATTAAGTTGGCACTGGTTAAGTTGGTGCTGGTTAAGTTGATGCTGGTTAAGCTGGTACTGGTTAAATTAATCCTGGTTAAGTTGGTACTGGTTAAGATGGCACTGGTTAAGATGGCACTGGTTAAGATGGTACTGGTTAAGATGGTGCTGGTTAAGCTGGTACTGGTTAAAGGACAAGTTCTGTATTTTACACTTAAAGCCCTGTTTTAAGATTGTTTCTGATGAAATAGAACAGTTAAGATTGAAATTTGGACACATATGCTGCTGTCCCGAGAGTCTTCGGTTTCTGTGGTACAAGACTCAGTATTTATGTATTAACGACTCTAACAATGCCTCTACCGTTTTGAATCGACGTTAGAGTGCGCGCAAAGCCTAAAGACACAGCCCGGGGAGACTGAGGCTCTACAATACCTACATATGAGTCTGTGAAGGGGTTTGCAACAGCACCATCTTTAATAAAAACTGAGATTGTCATTTCTGACATTGGCGGCACAGTTACCTGTGTGATAGTGCTCGCTGCACCCTGTACTGGAATTAATGACTGTGGCGGTGAGAGAAATACTGCAGTGTCATACAATCGTAGCTGTTTGTGTGGTAAATCGACCGTAACTGCGTGTTTGACCATGAAATCCCATCCGATAAGGACCGGATGGGTTGATGGCTGTGTTATGTGAAAAATGTGAGAAAGTGTGGCATCCCCAATATGCACAAGGGCTGTTACAGAGCCCAGTATGTCTAATGGTTGTCGGGAGGAGTTTAGCTTTATCTGGTGGTGTGGCAGAGACATTAAGTGCAACTTCAAATCTCTGTATCCAGGAACCGAATGGTTATCGCCCAAAAAGGGAGCAGGAAGATCAATTTTAAAGGGCACATGTGAATTTGTACCAGCCGTCACGTTATGTAGTTGCGGCTGCTCCACGATATCATGCTCACCATCAGACATTTTGTGTACACGTGCGAGCAAAGTGGGGGGGGGAAATATATGGCACGGAATTCGAACTTGCAAAAATATAGCACGTAAAATATTATGGGCAATATTAACGTGTCTGAAGGTTGATGTGGCTATTTCAAGTTGTTCAGAGTCAAGCAGAAAATGTCCATACTGAAAACAGAAAAATAAAAAAATAGCCAACCAGCGCTGCCACCACTGTAATACTCGGATTTGCGGGTCTTGAGGAATCCGTGCTTACCGAATATTATGCGTGGGTTCTTGGCTATTTTCCGTATCTGTCACAGTTCATAGAGGAGTCAGACCAAGACTGTGCTCAGAACTCAGTATTTATTTAAACATTTCTCTTAACTAGGACTCGACATCGTTCCATCCGATTACATCGTCCATTTCTCCGTCCCACTCATCTCTCCACTTCCTCTCTCTAGAGTAGGACAGCTAGCTCTAGCTACCACAGAAACCGAAAATTCTCGGGCCAGCAGCATGTGTCCAAACTTCAATCTTAACCATTCTATTTCTTTAGAAACGATCTTAAAACAGGGCTTTAAGTGTAAAATACAGAACTTGTCCTTTAAGTTTGTGCTGGTTAAGTTGGTAATGGTTAAGCTGGTGCTAGATAAGTTGGTGCTAGTTAAGATAAAACTGTTTAAGTTGGTACTGGTTAATCTGGTACTGATTAAGCTGGTGCTGGTTAAGTTGGTACTGGACTGGTTAAGTTGGTACTGGTTAAGTTGGTACTGGTTAAGCTGGTACTGGTTAAGTTGGTACTGGTTAAGATGGTGCTGGTTAAGATGGTGCTGGTTAAGTTGGTGCTGGTACTGGTTAAGATGGTGCTAGCTAAATAGTTTTTTCTCACCTCACTGCAGCATCAGGGTGATAAACTCTTATATCATCATATTGACATTCATTCTCCTCTGCTCTCTTCGCCTCTGGCTTTCTGTGATGTTGGACAGTTGCGTACTGGATCTCCTCAGTATCTCTGGATTCAGGAGATTTTCCTCTTATTTTTTGGGGTTTCACACTGACATACAGAGCGTCATTGGCTGAATCCGGTTCAGAAAGAGGCTCGACTGAAACTCTCTGTGACACATCAGAATAGAGATCATTCTGAAATACAAGAACATTTGTAATTATTACTAAGACATGTAAATCAGTTTGATCTGAAGTGTAGATTCTCAGTTTAGAGCAGTTTCAAACTGTTCAGATCAAGTACCAGATCAGATCAAATCAATGTAGTGATGTAAAACACACGTATATTTCATTGATTCACACATGGAGTGGAGAAGAATAGGGCAGAATGAGTCAAAGAAGTGACATGTTCATTCATCACACTATATGTTAATGATTATGCAATTAGACCAACAAACCTATATTAAAACAGTAAATATGTATTCTATTAAACCATGGACAAATTAGTTAAATGCTTTCTTCAGTTTATTTATTAATAATTTTTTTTCTGGATTGTGTTGATAAAGACTTTGATAATGTTAGTTTCTCATCAGTCCGTACAGTTCCAGTCTGAGACACAGATAACGGCTGATCGACGGATGTTCTGCTTCTGTAAAGTCATGTTGTGTGTGGATGATTTACCTCTTTCGCTGTGAGATCTTCAGCTTTATCACTCCTTCGTTTCTTTCTGTTATAATCACAGACATTAACAGCAAATGGATGAATGTATTAAATTAAGAGAAAATATGAACGTTGTTTTTAAAGATTACTAACAATCAAACACAAATTAGCCATTTTCTTCTACAACGAGGCCTCTACAATCAGACCAAAAGAGAATTTATACAATCACTGCAGTTTTTATTGAACTCACAGTATAAACAGTATGAAGATGATGATGAAGATGATGATGATGAATAATCCTCCAGAAGCCGCTGTGATCACAATCACTTTCCTACCAGCACCATGATGAACTGAAAGAGGAAGATCATCATCATTAACTCTCCAAACTGATGAATGATGTGAAGATACAGGAGTGTGTGAATAAAAGCTTCACCTGTGACAGTGACAGCGTCTGATCTCTGAGATCCATGTTGATTGTGAGCCTGACAGTAGAAGCGTCCACTCTGTAGTGCACTGAAACTCTGTCCAGATCCAACAGCTGAGGTTTCATTCTCCTTAAACCAGCTGAAGTTCAGAGCAGGAGGGTTTGAGTCACTGATGCAGTTCAGAGTCACTGAATCTCCCTCCTCTATTACACCAGATCCACTCATCAACACTGAGACGCTCCTGGGAGGATCTAAAGACAACAATGGAAATTCACAACAAATACTAGAAAATTATGAATTTATACGTGAACAATGTGTAAACGATCATTAACTCACACATGACGTTTAAAGTCACATTATCAGAGTATTTCTCTCCATGTTCATTGATGGACTTGCACTTGTATTCTCCACTGTCATCAGAGCTGATCTTTGAGATGCTGAAGATTCTTCCAGATCCTACAATCGTTCCTCCTTTAAACCAGCTGATTTCTGCAGGAGGGTTTGAGTCACTGATGCAGTTCAGAGTCACTGAATCTCCCTCCACTATTACACCAGATGGACTGATGGAGATCACAGGTTTCACTGGAGGATCTACAGATGTCAGGTTAAAGTATGTATTAGTGGCTTCAGTTGGTTATTATTGGACAATTTCAGCAAACATCCCAGTGTCATTTTTCACTGTTTAATGTGAAACAAACAAAAAAAAAACGTAATGTGAAATGTAAAAAATAAGTTAACAAGGAAAAACTAAGACTATTAATTTGAGAGGCGTGAAACATTTGAAATACAGGCAAATGGTTTACCAAGGGTTGGATTAAACAGTTTTTTTTTTTACTTGTCCTAATTTACAATGAATGTATATACTGCCCTGCAAAGGCAAAATACCTTAACTCGCTAGAGTGTGAAACTGAGAAAAATGACTTTAAAGTTTTTGTTTTGTCCAGACAAAAGTATTATAGGTAGGACTCCCAAAATTTGACAACTAGTTGCTATAATGAAGAAATGTTTGTATGCAAAAAATCTTGAGCTCAAAATTGTCCTTTGACCCTTGTTTGGCAGTTACTGTACTCTGCCTTTGTATCATGTGCCAAAAATAAGGAGTCGTGCAAAGGCAAAAGGCAGTAACTGACATATACTCGATATTTGCTTGCTGTTCCCCATACTTACATCCATTGTAAGAACACCTAACCAAGGTCTAGTCATCATGGTATGTGTTTTAAATTATATAGAAGACCTTTGGTTGTTCCTATTTAGTGCTATAATGATCAGGATAGTGCGGCAACACTAACAGTTAAACAGTATGACAGATAAGTTACTTTGCAGTACAGTATGAATAAATACAATAAATATTTCCACAATAAAGATAATTTAATTATAATTGAATACAAAGGTATATTTATTTAAATGCAAGATATAGAGTAATAATTAATTAAACATAAATTATCAATTTGCAACAAGAATATTTCATATTCATTGGGCGTCTTTAGGCGTTTATTTTGAAAAAGCAATAAACATGAAAAATCATGAAATTGGTAGAAAGCTCAGTTTGTTTTCATACCAAGAGTTCAAAAAATAACACAATTAAATTTTATAAAAAAAAAAGTCAGAATTCTTTTTTATATAAACAAAAATATTATGGATTCTCGATTTGTGATGCAGCTGCAAGCTGCACATATATGCTCGTTTTATGCGTTTATTAGAGGTTGAATTCAAATCAAATACTGCCAAACAAATTATACTACTTCTGAATAGGATTTCTACTTCATAAATTGTATGCAAATTGTGGAAATACTTGGTTCAGATCACTCAAAGCATATATGAAAATGGAGGCGTCCTTATATGGTCAGTATGGAAGCTTGGTTGCCCATCTAGTGACAAAGTTTGTTACTGCGCCCAAATAAAATCTTACTAAAAGCTAATTTTTTGAGATATCAACTTAAAATTTGGAACACAATTTGTCCATAGGTCTATTACAAAGCATTATTGAATTACAACCATTTAAGTTTGGATAGTGATTTTCATGTCTATGCGAAAAAAGGGACCGGGGAGAAGAGGTGGGGTGTGGTGACAGTTAAAGGGTTAAGGACCACCAAACTGCTCAAGCACAGTCAACAAACTCGACTTGGATTACTGCTTTTTAAATCTGAGATAATATAGACAGTCAACCGAAAAAAGCTGGAATTACTTTTACCATTTAGGTTAGCCTACTTTGTACGGACGTTCCTACAGTGGATTTGTGTAAGATCTGACATGAACACCTGCAAGAAGGAAATATGGCTCAAACACGTATGGATTGTTGTGGATACAGCAGATGACGTGCATTGCTATGGATTATGGATTTTCCATGGATTATATCGGATTGCATTGAAATGTAGGATGCCTGTGTATTTAATAATTAGTTTTTTAGCGCTAATTTACGTGACACAGATTAAATTTAGCTAACGTTAGCTCCGGGCTGTCACTGACATTGACAGCTCTGAACCAATCGCCCTGAACGAAAAACAACATTTATGACAACCTATTTGCTTGCATATCGTATGGCTTGTTCACCTTGCTTTGTTTCTGATTGCATACTTAGCAGTTTGTCTGGCCAGCAAAGTTGGTGTTTGTTGTTCTCGCAAACTAGCTGAATTAAGCAGAATGCAATCGAAAATGTATCATGTTTATAATAAATTTTTTGGTATGTTCATACCAAAGATGTGTCGTGTGTATGTTACGTGGTTTGAGAGCGGCACAATTTGACAGTATGACAAAGCCAGCCCACTAAACAATGTAATGTCCAAAAGACGTCCCCAGCCAACAGAGCCATGTAGGACCCACATGGGTTTGCCCAGATGAAATGAACTCTGCTGGGTGTGCACACTACAGGCTGTTAAATGTAACACTGATCAGTGTTGGAGTTAATGAGATAATTAATTGATGGAATAATGATTGAGCATTATTGATGAACACCTGCTGTTAACAAGCAGAATCACTGAAGAAAAGAGAAACACAAGAGGCTTGTTCGACTTCATGCAGCTCTGCGCAGAACGATCGGCGGCTGACTTGAAGCAGTGCATGCCGGTTAGAAATTTTGTCCGACTTGATACAGCGCCGACGCCACATGACTGTGACGTATGCCATCAAAGTAGCGCAAGAGCGATTCGAGAGTAGCCGGAGAACTCAGCCAGCGCAGCTTCTGAAGAGCGGCTGCACGAGCGCTGATGACGACACTGCTGTTCCACGATTGGCCGGATTCACCGCATGACAACGATCACGTGTGTTTCGTGTTTATTCAAACACCTTTAGTTCCTCTACAGCTCACAAATAATTTTTTATAACAGTAAGCACTCTTTTCATGTAGTCGCAATGTTATATTGTGTCATGTTTATCCAAATAAAACTGATTAAAAAACGTTGATTCCACTTCATTGATAGTAGGCTAGCTGTAGGGTTATGGTGAACTTTATTCATGTTCAAACAGACGCTGTATGAAGCAGTACATAAAGTATTGAATGAAAATGCCTCTGAAACATCTGTGTATTTAGCAAATATTGCATTTATTTCACTTCAGCTGTGATAAAGTATGCAAACACCACGTGAGCGGTCACTACGGGAACCAGAAAGTGTCCGACTTCACGTCTCCGTTTGCAGCTCCTCCCCGCCTGCACGCGGCTACTCTCGCCGATCGCTTACATCCAGACACAGCCGATGTCCAACACACCTAAGAACTACTTCCAGCCACAGCCTTAGATGAAATCGACTGAAGATAAAATACACACAATCTCTCAGGATCTGATTAAACAACTCCACAAACAGCATTACCAGCTTCACTTATTACTAACCAGACTGACTTTATTTCTGGTAGACGTCTACAGAAGGTCTTTTTGAGAATTAACAGAGATTAAGATGTTGATTTATTGAAAATAATAGTTTGGTTTAATGTCACCATTATGGTGATCAGCGTTTGTTTTAGTTGGGCTCTTGACTTTTTACTTTTCTCTGCTCAGTTGTGTCTGATTGTTATGTTGATAACAACAAAAGAAAATGCAATCAGATGCTATAAACTGATGTAGTGGATAAACTCACTAATGTTGTGTGTGAGTTTTATAAGGTGATATGTTATATGTTTTATTGTTGTGATTCTACAGCAATATGAATCACTACAATGGTGACATGCTTCATGCTGCAATTCATTCTGGGAGCCATGGATAAGTTTCGTATGATGCACCCAGAATGCATTGCAGCATGAAGCATGTCACCATGGTAGCGATTCATATGCTGATTCTTGATGTCTGTGTGTGAGTAAAGATCCCAGAAGTTCAATACGTGTAAATGGTGTTTTAAAAATCGTTTTATGTTCGGATAAAAATGTGCTAGATCTCTTACTATAGAATCACAACATTTAAACAAAATATATAACATATCACCCTTACAAAACTCACACACAACATTAGTGAGTTTATTCACTACATGATGATTATATTCTTATCGTCAATCAGTTTATAGCACCTGATTGCATTTTCTTTTGCCATTCTCAATATAACAATCAGATACAACTGAGCAGAGGACAGTAAATACTAAAAAGTCAAGAGCCCAACTATGTATTTTATCTTCAGTTGATTTCATCTAAGGCTGTGGCTGGAAGTAGTTCTTGTGTTCCTCTTTTCTTCAGTTTCAGATTCTGCTTGTTAACAGCAGGTGTTCATCAATAATGCCCAATCATTATTCAATCAAATAATTATCTCATTAACTCCAACACTGATCAGTGTTACATTTAACAGCCTGTAGTGTGCACACTGAGCAGTGTTCAATTCATCTGGGCAAACCCATGTGGGGCCTACATGGAAACCGTGGACAAAACTGGCTGGGTCCCAGTTAGATAGCCCAGGTCAAACCCATGTGGGCCCCACATACCTGTGCTGACTGGGCGGATCAGCAGGACCAGTGTGACCACAGACGTACCCGTGGTGGGCAGTGAGGGCGAGGACAGGGACCCGACCCGAGAGGAGTCTGAGGGCCCGTCCACACGAAGACGCGTTTCGCTGTATACGTATAAATGTTTTATCGTATTGGCGTTTCGTCCACACGGATCCGGCGTTTTGGGAGAGTGAAACCGCTATTTTTTGAAACCGGGTCCCAAAGTGGATAAATCTGAAAACGACGCCCTTGCGGTTTCGTGTGTACGGCCAATCCGTATATTTTGTGAAACGATGATGTCATCACCCCACGTGTCGACTAGTCAGACACGCTAAATCAGTAACCATAACAGCAATGTGTGGACGTTGCCTGAGTGTGCAGTGGCTCTTACTGGCTCCACAGTTTGGGGTGCGTGAGAAGGCAGTGCGTGCGGCTTGTTCTGAGACACTGCTTATGATTTATGGGGATTAAAAAAGATGGTTGTGTACACACACTGCTGACACATATATTTTCAAACATGTCAAAGTGAATTTTGCATAAATAGGTGCCCTTTAAAATCCTTGTTAAAAATCTTAAATACTTCAGAGCACAGACTTAAGTTTGGTATCTTTTTAAAAGGAACACCTCACAGATTATTGTAGAAATATTGTTTTTTAAAAAGTTTACAAAACTGTCATAGAAGTTTAATTTTAATTTTATATAAAATTTATATTTTACTAATCTAAAACTTCAAGAAAATCAAAGCTAAACATCTGAACAAATTGTGTGACGATTTTTTGAACGCAATATCAAACTTTTCTACTAGATCCATATAATCTATTATAATATATAACTCTTCGATTTCCATATATGGATTACGTGATACACACTGATCTCAACCATGCATTTCCATTCTTTAAAAAATAGTTAAGAAGTAGACATCCTATTCGGAATTAGTTTGGGTAGTAATGTTAATATTTGAATTAAATCTCTAAAACACATAAAAACAGAATCAGAGCGTGTTTTTAGTCGCCAAATATGAAAATACAGTCTGAACGCTTTCAAATGCTGTATAGCTTGTCAAGATTACTTTAGGTTTAGACTAAGATATTTTTGTTATAAATGTATAAAGGCAAGTGTCCCACGGGTGTCAGGGAGGGGAAGTCTTAAAAATAGTGGCTACAGTTTTTTTAATAAATCATAAATTCAGATTTCTTCAGATCTTTATAATGCGTGAAAAGTGTTGATATTAAAAGTTAATTGTTTGTCCGTTTTTATTTTTTATATGGTGTGATTTTTGGGGAATTGAATACAATTAGGGTCAATTTGACCCGGACCACACAGACTGTAACCAGAAATCGAGCAGTGCATGAGTGTTAAAGAGAAGAAGTGAATCTGCACTCACACATGACATTGAGCTGAACCTCAGGAGAGATGTGAGTGTGTCCGTCTACAGCACAGCTATATCTGCCTGAATCCTCTCTTCTGACTGGGTTGAGGATGAGTTTGTTTCTGTCTCTTCTCTCAGTTAATATCTTCTGTGAGTTTCTGTACCAGATGAATGTTGCTCTGTCAGTCAGAGCGCAGCTGCTTTTACATGTCAGACGGACTGAATCTCCCTCTGTCACTCTCTCAGGAGACTCCACCTGAAGATCTGAACACAACACACACATTATATCTAGTGCTGCTGGCACACACTGATTATTATTCAACATAATGCACAGAAGAAGAGATAAACCTCATCAAAGTCACCTGTGACAGTAAGATTCACTCCTTGATAACCAGTATATTTTCCATCAGGTTTATCAGTGATGAATCTGAAATAGTACATGTGTGAATCCTTCAGTGTCACATGACTCAGTCTGATGGTGCAGTTCTGCTGTTTATCTCCCAGATACTGAAGCCTCTGACTGTATTCAGGATCCTCAGACAGATCTGGAGACTCAACACCCCTTATAGACACTTTGGTCCAGAACACTTTCATGATCTGATATCCAGTAGGGTATGTATAAGTGCATCTCATTATCACTGTTGAGTCCTTTAGTGCACAGATGTGTGAAGGACTGTAACTCACACTCCAACCAGCACTAGAAACCCCTGAAACACAGAATTCATCAAATGTAAATGTTGTTTTATCAGTTATAGGCCATGAAAACATGAGAATGATTTATTAATATTTAAAAACAGCAACTCTTTATAGGAAATATAAGATAAATGTGAATAAATGATCTCAGTGTGAATTACTGTAAGACAGAACCAAGAAATCATCCACGAACAACAAGCTGCACAATTACAGTTTTTCACATTTCTTGAAACCATCACTCACTTTCTCAAAACCTTAAACACAAAACCAAATGTTCAAAACTCATTCAGAGAATCTCTGACTCTTCTGGCAAAATCAAACAATTTCCTCAAAATCATTTTATCTGCTCAAAATCAAACAATAATTTTAGATCATACACACATGAGTCAATATTATAAACACAGATCATTCGTTACACACTACATCAACTAATGGAGAACACAGAATCCAAAGCAGCAGTTACAGGAAAAATATATATTTATATTGTAACAAAGTAAATAATTTTTGCAATTACGTAAAAAAGTATGTAGTACATATAGTGATGTCATCTTACAGTAGTGAGGTAATAAATACTGTTTCACTGCAAGTATAGTATTGAACTGAATATTGTACAGTATTGAATGTCTGTATATTCAGAACTTGCTGTGAAACACAGACCGACTGCAGAAGACAAAACAGTTACAGTAAAATACACACACTCTTCCTCCTCTTATACACACACTCTTCTTCATACACACACTCTTCCTCCTCTTATACACACACTCTTCCTCCTCTTATACACACACACTCTTCCTCCTCTTATACACACACTCTTCCTCCTCTTATACACACACTCTTCCTCCTCTTATACACACACTCTTCCTCCTCTTATACACACACTCTTCCTCCTCTTATACACACACTCTTCCTCCTCTTACACACACACTCTTCCTCCTCTTATACACACACTCTTCCTCCTCTTATACACACACTCTTCCTCTAATACACACACTCTTCCTCTTCCTCTTATACACACACTCTTCCTCCTCTTATACACACACTCTTCCTCCTCTTATACTCACACTCCTCCTCCTCTTGTACACACACTCTTCCTCCTCTTATACACACACTCTTCCTCCTCTTACACACACACTCTTCCTCCTCTTATACACACACTCTTCCTCCTCTTATACTCACACTCTTCCTCCTCTTATACACACACTCTTCCTCCTCTTATACACACACTCTTCCTCTAATACACACACTCTCCCTCTTCCTCTTATACACACACTCTTCCTCCTCTTATACACACACTCTTCCTCCTCTTATACTCACACTCTTCCTCCTCTTATACACACACTCTTCCTCTAATACACACACTCTTCCTCTTCCTCTTATACACACACTCTTCCTCCTCTTATACACACACTCTTCCTCCTCTTATACTCACACTCCTCCTCCTCTTGTACACACACTCTTCCTCCTCTTATACACACACTCTTCCTCCTCTAATACACACACTCTTCCTCCTCTTATACACACACTCTTCCTCTAATACACACACTCTTCCCCTTCCTCTTATACACACACTCTTCCTCCTCTTATACACACACTCTTCCTCTAATACACACACTCTTCCTCTTCCTCTTATACACACACTCTTCCTCCTCTTATACACAAACTCTTCCTCCTCTAATACACACACTCTTCCTCTTATACACACACTCTTCCTCTAATACACACACACTCTTCCTCTTCCTCTTATACACACACTCTTCCTCCTCTTATACACACACTCTTCCTCTAATACACACACTCTTCCTCTTATACACACTCTTCCTCCTCTTACACACACACTCTTCCTCCTCTTATACACACTCTTCCTCCTCTTACACACACACTCTTCCTCCTCTAATACACACACTCTTCCTCCTCTTACACACACACTCTTCCTCCTCTTATACACACTCTTCCTCCTCTTATACTCACACTCTTCCTCCTCTAATACACACACTCTTCCTCTTCCTCTTATACACACACTCTTCCTCCTCTTATACACACTCTTCCTCCTCTTATACACACACTCTTCCTCCTCTTATACACACACTCTTCCTCCTCTTATACTCACACTCTTCCTCCTCTAATACACACACTCTTCCTCTTCCTCTTATACACACACTCTTCCTCCTCTTATACACACACTCTTCCTCCTCTTCCTCCTCTTATACACACACTCTTCCTCTTATACACACACTCTTCCTCCTCTTATACACACACTCTTCCTCCTCTTATACACACACTCTTCCTCCTCTTATACTCACACTCTTCCTCCTCTAATACACACACTCTTCCTCCTCTTATACACACTCTTCCTCCTCTTATACACACACTCTTCCTCCTCTTCCTCCTCTTATACACACACTCTTCCTCTTATACACACACTCTTCCTCCTCTTATACACACACTCTTCCTCCTCTTATACTCACACTCTTCCTCTTATACACACACTCTTCCTCCTCTTATACTCACACTCTTCCTCCTCTTATACTCACACTCTTCCTCCTCTAATACACACACTCTTCCTCCTCTTATACACACTCTTCCTCCTCTTATACACACACTCTTCCTCCTCTTATACACACACTCTTCCTCTTATACACACACTCTTCCTCCTCTTATACACACACTCTTCCTCCTCTTATACTCACACTCTTCCTCCTCTTATACACACACTCTTCCTCTTATACACACACTCTTCCTCCTCTTATACACACAGTCTTCCTCCTCTTATACTCACACTCTTCCTCTTATACACACACTCTTCCTCCTCTTATACTCACACTCTTCCTCCTCTTATACTCACACTCTTCCTCCTCTAATACACACACTCTTCCTCTTATACACACACTCTTCCTCCTTTTATACACACACTCTTCCTCTAATACACACACTCTTCCTCTTCCTCTTATACACACACTCTTCCTCCTCTTATACACACACTCTTCCTCTAATACACACACTCTTCCTCTTCCTCTTATACACACACTCTTCCTCCTCTTATACACACACTCTTCCTCCTCTTATACTCACACTCTTCCTCTTATACACACACTCTCTTCCTCCTCTTACACACACACTCTTCCTCCTCCTACACACACACTCTTCCTCCTCTTACACACACACTCTTCATCCTCTTACACACACACTCTTCCTCCTCCTACACACACACTCTTCCTCCTCTTACACACACACTCTTCCTCCTCCTACACACACACTCTTCCTCCTCCTACACACACACTCTTCCTCCTCTTACACACACACTCTTCATCCTCTTACACACACACTCTTCCTCCTCTTACACACACACTCTTCCTCCTCTTACACACACACTCTTCCTGCTCTTACACACACAGTCTTCCTCCTCTTACACACACACTCTTCCTGCTCTTACACCCACACTCTTCCTCCTCTTACACACACACTCTTCCTCCTCTTACACACACACTCTTCCTCCTCTTACACACTCACTCTTCCTCCTCTTATACACACACTCTTCCTCCTCTTACACACACACACTCTTCCTCTTCTTACACACACACTCTTCCTCCTCTTACACACACACTCTTCCTCCTCCTCCTCTTACACCCACACTCTTCCTCCTCTTACACACACACTCTTCCTCCTCTTACACACACACTCTTCCCCCTCTTACACACACTCTTCATCCTCTTATACACAATCGTGTTTTAACTACCTGAACGTGTTGAATGTGTGATTCACAGAAAGAGTGATCTATTCGACAAATTGGTTTAGGCTATTGAGAATTTGGTTCAGAGAAGGGGGATTAGCGTTTTAGCACTTCAGCCAAACTGGAAATAAAATAAATATAAAATAAATATTTAACATATACACATCCGAGAACATGAGCAAAGTATATTCACGATCTAGTGCTACAGCAGAGCTGCGAACTGTCACGCATTCAGCCTGAGACTCTAATCGAGACGTTTCACACACTCTCACGCCACACACACAGTTTCTCACAGAAAATCTGCTGCACACACTCGATGGGAGGGCGCTCGTGGTAGTGGAGGAGGGACATGAGAGTTGTAAACATTCAACATTCATTTTGGCCCCTCAAGTCCCCTCAATCTGCCAGACTTGCCGACTGCAGCTTTAAAGGTTGTATCAGTGATTTCAGGCCCATAAAAGGCAGAAACATAAATGATCACATTCATCTAATCTTTCCTAACGATCCGCTAGCTGCCCGCCCCATAAGCATGCCGTCCAAAAACCACGTCTCTGTAGGCAGCCTAGGCTCTGAGATCTGCACAGAAAAACAAATGGGTACAACCACCACTCAAAACCAAAATAAACAGTGTTCCAACCAATCACCAATCACCGACAGGGGCGGGTGTTGTGAGGTTTTGCGCTCGTGCACGGGTGGATGCGAAGTCGGAGCAACACCCGCCCCTGTCGGTGATACACGCTCTGTGGTAGTGCGGGAGGGGCATGAGAGTAATATAATCATGATCTGCTACAGTGATTTTTGTCCAATCAAATGCTCTGAACAATGAGAAAGTCCCTCCCCCTAAACCATGTGACACAGACTAGCCAGTAGAAAAGACTATTGGACATTTCTAAATAGGAAAAGCGTTTGTCAAGTTCAACACAAACTTTCTGTTTCAGAGAGAAATATGTGAGTTCAGGACAGAAGAAAGTGCTGATCAGCCGCTCATGACGCCTTAAATAAAACATCAGTGTTTCTAATGTGAATGTAAGAGAGACTCACCGTGAATCATGAGCAGAAAGAAGATCAGAGGAAGAGGAGGAGCCATTCTGACCCACATCAGCATCAAATATATCTATAATACAGCATACAATTCAATTCATATTTATTATTATGAGTCCACATTACAATTCAGAGAGATCTGTTATCAGAGGGAACTGTCTAAGTTATGTTTTTCAGAAATGTACATATACAAAATCACAGTTAGCTAAAAACGTATTAATTTAAACAACGTAGGCTAATAATTTAAGACAGAAACAATGATCTCATTAGAGTAATGAATACTGCCATTAATATATTCATCACTTAAACAAATATATTACAAATATATTTCTCATGTAAAGACACGTATGTTATATGAGCAATAATCATCAGTTTCATTTAATCAAGAGTGTGTTTGTCTTACCGTGTTGAAGCTCATCAGATCAACAGGAACCAAATGACTGACCGTTTTAACACAAGCACTTTAGCTTTACAGTGAAGGACTTTATGTGGTTAACACTGTTTAATAATGACCAGCGACGGAAACATCACTGTCCCTCCCTAAACAAGAGAACAACATTACTGAACTAAAACTAACTAAAGAAAAATGATGATCTTTTTCTGTAAGTTGAAGATGAATAATTGTGAAGAGGAATGATAGTGATTTACAGGTGAGGATCATCAAGGTGGATGTCAGTGGCAGGAGATGGTGACCTCTGGTGGCAGTTTAAGGGAGTGAACGAGCACATATGAGTCCAGATGTGTGTGACTGCAGAACTATATACGTGTCAGCAGTTTCAGGCCAGCAGCTTCAGACCGGACGTCAGGAGCGGACGATCACCTAAAGCCTGCTTTATACCAGAGATGGTCTTATTACTGGGAGATACCAGGATCCGTGGCTCTACCACTGGAAAAAGTGTAACGGCTAACTTGGATCACGTGTGCCTTGATAACCAATCACATTACAGCCTTGACGTCATTGAGGCTGTGTCTGAAATCGCCCCTATACCTTTAAATAGGGCATTATTGGAGCAGCCATTTGTAGTGAAACCATAGTGGTGTTATCGAGTTAACTCATTCAATCCCACAATGCACCGCAATAACAAGTGTACAGATGTACGCTTAACGGCTAGAGAATACCCACGATGCACTGGGAGAGTCGTGTGGAATTAATTCCTGCCTCTGAGCAGAAGATGCCGAATTATCCATCCATCCATTATACAAACCGCTGGTCCAAAGTGGCTACAGCGTAATATCATACAGGAATAAATTCATTTTTAATTGATTATTAAATTGTTAAAGTTTATACATGTAGTTTCCATGACAGAGCTCAAGGTGAATCTTTTAATTTTTACTGGAGAAAACATGTTGTTAATTAGCCAATGGGCTGTAGATTCATTAAATGATAGGCTATTTCCTCACAAAAGCAATTTATTCAGTGTTATGAAGTCTCTCATCTATTGACATCCATTCAAAATATGTCCCCTTCACAGCGTAGCACAGCGTTAGCTAGCATTACGTTTTTTCCGGCTAAGTCAAGTCACATTCATTTATATAGCGCTTTTAACAACATAGATTGTTTCAAAGCGTGATAATAAAAAAAGAAAAAGACAGTGATAATAGGAAATTACAGTAAGAGAGATTGTTTGGCTTTACAGCAGCTCTAGAATAAAGTTATTGTCCAGCTAAAGTTAGTTTTGGTTGATTTGGTTAGTTTTAAGTGAAGCTGGTAATAAGTGTACGGCCATGCATTTCACCTTTTAAATTGGTTTATTCCAACCAAAATTCAACGACTGCCCAACGTTGGAGCTTGACGTCAAACAAACATTCGATTTAGACGTCAACCCGACTTTCATATTCAACCAAAATCCTACGTCTGACCAACGTTGTAGTCTAAATCCTGTGCCTGCTGGGCATTTATCACATCTGGTCCTTGTCTTTAACTGTAAATTCCTCTCCTTCAACACGACAACAATAAGACTAAAACCCATTTGTCATCAACAATTGTATGGAATCAATACCAAATAAGTAGCTTGTTAGAATCAATTTATATCAAAACTGCAGTATCTATGAGCCCTTAAGGTTTGTACAAGCAAATATGGGACAATTACAAATAAAACTGAACATTTAAAGGGAGAGTTACAGGAACATAAAAGACAGAAAACAGAAGCTGATAATATTGAGCACTTTGAGAGCAATAAAACAATTATACATTTTCCATTGTGAATGCGCACAATTATGATTTTGTTCAGTATATCAGAATAAAATGATCCATTATGAGTAAAAGCAGGAAAATGTTGTAAAAGGAGAACGTATATAAATGAGAAAGTAGTTTGTCACAAATGAACATAACTTTAGGTGTTAATTAACTTTTTTTACATAGTGACAATTCACCAGCTTTTAACTTTCATTTAATTCCACTGTTACATCATGTTTCTTAAACTATACAGAAATAAATCTCTTTAGTGACTCATCACTGATGGTCCCTGTCAATCATCAGTGGCTCCGCCCACAGAGCTCAGGATTGGTCCATCTGTGCTCCGCCTCTCACTGCAGCATCTTCCTGTTCATCTGAACAAACTATAAGATGAAGAAAGACTGACTGAAGTTCATCAACAACATGATAAACCCTTTCACACGATACATAAAACAATCACACTACACTGAAGAGAGTTTTATTGATTATATTGAGAAGAGCTGCAGGTTCTGACACTTACTGATGGATTCTCATGTTTAGCTCTGAGGATCAAGAGTCTTCAGGAGTCTTCAGACGTCTGCGATCAACGGTCTGTGTGAAAGAGCGAGAGATCGGTCATGTGATCATCTGTGATGGAGTATCTGACTGTGACGTCTCACTTACTGTGAGTGTGTCGTACAGGTCAGAGGTCGTGGACTTGAGATCAAGAGCTGTATATGTGTCTTCATTGGGATCAGAGATCTACAGGAGAGACAGAAGGACACACACATTGTGAGTTCATGTTTTAAACGCTGATGTTTAGAGGATCTTGATGGAAATCAGTTTTACTGGATCTAGAACTGAAGAATCAGGTGTTTGGACACGAGACTCTTGTGTCTTATCCTCTTAATATCTGTGTACGGCTCATAGCGGCTGTAGGAAACATCTCTGCATGCAGGAAAACACTGAATAATTGAGATCATCTCACCTCCTTCATAGCAGATCTTCTGTTCATCCTTTTAGTAAGACTGTCAGAAGAAAGATGAATTAAAACATTTAAATATGTTTGTGTGTGTGTGCATATATATGAATATATATATATATATATATATATATATATATATATATATATATATATATATATATATATATACACATTACTTAAAGCTGCAATCTGTAACTTTTTTTTTGTTAAAAATGATCCAAAATCAATTATTGAGCAAGTAACCAATCAGTGTTCAGAACTATATTAATTAAAATCTTTATTCCGAGAAAAGCAGATCCGCCTCCGTCGTCAAGTATTGGAGCTGAATCAGATCGGGAAATGAACTTATTCTGGTAAAACTTCTTATTTTGAATATACTTCCAAGACGTAGTAACTAATCCCGATGTACAGTGAAGATCCACACTGGTGTGTTGACAGAAAACACACACACACACACACACACACACACCTCAACACATTAGATTCACCCGCGCTGAGGAGCCGTGCCGATGCACAACCCACATAAAGAAGATAACTCCACAAATACTCCACTACGCCTTTAAATGTAACACTTAACCTAAATGTAATACAGTAATTCTTCATGAGAAGTAGCCTTAAAAAAAAAACAACTTCTTACCAAATGTACATCACAAAAGCAGCTGATGCTCCACCGAGTAAAACACCAACACCAGCAACAACACCGACAGTTACAGACGAGAAACATCTGACTGCTGAAATACAGATGAAAACACACCAATGTTTAACAGGACGAGATCACACAAAATATACTGACAGATAAGAAAGTGTAAGAACTGATTTTCCTGCTAAGACAAAAGCTGAGATAAAACTCACCATAAAGCAATAAAACACACCCTGGACAGAAGATCCCAAAGACAGAGCACAGGCCATTGTCTTGTCCAAACGTTTCTCCTACCTTATCTCTGCATCCCCCTCTCCCTCATCTCCTCTCCCCCTGAGTCAAGTCACCAAAAGTTCACTAAGAATGCCTATATATCATATATGATGTATCTTGGGAATCTATTGTTTTTCCTTTTCGTGTTTGGTATTATTTTAAATGTCTCAGTGCGATTGGTAAAATGGTCTTAATTTCATTGCAATCATTGGTATTATGAGAAAGATTGAGGATTTAGGAGAATCCTGTGTTCCTCTTTGGGTGATGTTTCTTCAAGATATCTCCCCTCTCCCCCGAGACCAGGTGCTCCCCCCTGGGGTACAGGAACTGACCCAAAACACACTGGAGAAATATTGGTACAACCCTTTTGTTCTGGTCTGGGTATTTAAGGCTAGGTAACAGAGCAGTCTTTGGGACCTGTAACCAGGAAAAACCCCCATGCAGTGCTGTGTCAGTGTTTTCCCGTTGGAAAGCTCTCACACACACTACTGTGTGTCTCTGTCAGGAAAGCATTGCTTACTTTTAGAATCATCTTTGAGTAATTGATGTCATGCATTTATTATTTCTGAATTGGTTTTTTTAATCATTTACTTGTGTAATTGACGTGATACATTTTTACCTGACAAATAAATGTTAAATCTTGATTTATTCTGAAGTATTCTGAAATCATTATTTTAGTAGATTATAGGAGTCTGGTGCTACCGCAAATCTTGCAGGGTAGGTCAAACTGAAAGGCGCATGTATGAATGGAGCAGTAGGCACATTATCTGGAGACCTTTTTGATTACTGTCTATCACTGACTTAGCAAGTTGTATGGAAATGGCTAAAGTAAACTACACTCTTTGTACGAGTGAGCAGTAGGCAACCGACCTAAGAGATATTAGCTAACCCTGCACCCTCTGACTAAATTCAGAACTGACAAGGTTTGTGTCCGTGAGAAACACGATCTGGCCAACGTGATCTCTGTGCGGCATTGGGTCCATAATGAATTAATAAATGAAAATGCAAGAAACTCAGAATAAGAAAAGATCTAAATTAATTAATAATCAACATTTATGATTTTCCAATGCGAAACCGAATCTAAATTAGGTGATTATTTGAAATTGGAGTCAGATTAAGCGTAGAGCTAAAGTAACATTTAAACTAAATTCCAATAAATTAAGTGAACTTCACTGGAGCGCTGGAAAGACATACACGCATTATACCTTCACCCATGCCGTTGGATTCCGTCGTTGGGCCAATGGGTGGTCCTTACAAAAGTAAGCAGGTGTATGTGGTTAAAATACAGAATATGATTCATAAAACTCACACATGATGTTTAAAGTCACAGCATCAGAGTATTTCTCTCCATGTTCATTGATGGACTTGCACTTGTATTCTCCACTGTCATCAGAGCTGATCTTTGAGATGCTGAAGATTCTTCCAGATCCTACAATCGTTCCTCCTTTAAACCAGCTGATTTCTGCAGGAGGGTTTGAGTCACTGATGCAGTTCAGAGTCACTGAATCTCCCTCCACTATTAAACCAGATGGACTGATGGACACTGAGACGCTCCTGGGAGGATCTAACACAGAGAAACATTGATATCATTAACAGTCACACACATCTAACTCAACGTGAGCTGCTGAGTCCGTAGTTATTTGCAAGTAACGGCTGAAGACACATATTTTTCAGCAACACTTGATCCAATAATATTAACACTTTCTCTTCTTTTCTCTTCTACTCTATCTCTATTTAAAAAACTAAAGTAAATAAATAAATTAAATGATGTATACTGCGTTAGACTAAACAGAGAAGATTCACAGCACTTGCATATTATTGTTTAATTGCTTATATTGCTCTCCTCATTTGTTTGGATAAAAGCGACTGCTAAATTATTAAATGTAAATGTAAACTTGACATCACAGATGTTTAGAGGATTTAATGTCACAGTTATTGTATCAAAATTAACTCACACATGACATTTAAAGTCACAGCATCAGAGTATTTCCCTCCATGTTCATAGATGGACTTGCACTTGTATTCTCCACTGTCATCAGAGCTGATCTTTGAGATGCTGAAGATTCTTCCAGATCCTACAATCGTTCCTCCTTTAAACCAGCTGATTTCTGCAGGAGGGTTTGAGTCACTGCTGCAGTTCAGAGTCACTGAATCTCCCTCCACTATTACACCAGATGGACTGATGGAGATCACAGGTTTCACTGGAGGATCTACAGATGTCAGGTTAAAGTATTTATTAGTGGCGTCAGTTGGTTATTATTGGACAATTTCAGCAAACATCCCAGTGTCATTTTTCACTGTTTAATGCGAAACAGTGAAAGTTAAAGAAAAAGTTAATAGAAAAAAAGTTAACAAGGAAAAACTATTAAGACTAGAACTTGAGAGGCTTGAAACGTTTGAAATAAAGACAGATGTTTTACCAAGGTCTGAATTATACAATGATTGAATATACACTCACCGGCCACTTTATTAGGTACACCTGTCCAACTGCTCGTTAACACTTAATTTCTAAGCAGCCAATCACATGGCGGCAACTCAGTGCATTTAGGCATGTAGACATGGTCAAGACAATCTCCTGCAGTTCAAACCGAGCATCAGTATGGGGAAGAAAGGTGATTTGAGTGACTTTGAACGTGGCATGATTGTTGGTGCCAGAAGGGCTGGTCTGAGTATTTCAGAAACTGCTAATCTACTGGGATTTTCACGCACAACCATCTCTAGGGTTTACAGAGAATGGTCCGAAAAAGAAAAAACATCCAGTGAGCGGCAGTTCTGTGGGCGGAAATGCCTTGTTGATGCCAGAGGTCAGAGGAGAATGGCCAGACTGGTTCGAGCTGATAGAAGGGCAACAGTGACTCAAATAACCACCCGTTACAACCAAGGTGGGCAGAAGAGCATCTCTGAACGCACAGTACGTCGAACTTTGAGGCAGATGGGCTACAGCAGCAGAAGACCACACCGGGTGCCACTCCTTTCAGCTAAGAACAGGAAACTGAGGCTACAATTTGCACAAGCTCATCGAAATTGGACAATAGAAGATTGGAAAAACGTTGCCTGGTCTGATGAGTCTCGATTTCTGCTGCGACATTCGGATGGTAGGGTCAGAATTTGGCGTCTACAACATAAAAGCATGGATCCATCCTGCCTTGTATCAACGGTTCAGGCTGGTGGTGGTGGTGTCATGGTGTGGGGAATATTTTCTTGGCACTCTTTGGGCCCCTTGGTACCAATTGAGCATCGTTGCAACGCCACAGCCTACCTGAGTATTGTTGCTGACCATGTCCATCCCTTTATGACCACAATGTACCCAACTTCTGATGGCTACTTTCAGCAGGATAATGCGCCATGTCATAAAGCTGGAATCATCTCAGACTGGTTTCTTGAACATGACAATGAGTTCGCTGTACTCAAATGGCCTCCACAGTCACCAGATCTCAATCCAATAGAGCATCTTTGGGATGTGGTGGAACGGGAGATTCGCATCATGGATGTGCAGCCGACAAATCTGCGGCAACTGTGTGATGCCATCATGTCAATATGGACCAAACTCCCTGAGGAATGCTTCCAGCACCTTGTTGAATCTATGCCACGAAGAATTGAGGCAGTTCTGAAGGCAAAAGGGGGTCCAACCCGTTACTAGCATGGGGTACCTAATAAAGTGGCCGGTGAGTGTAGTGCAAATGCAAAAACTGAGAGGAAACAAATATACGTTACATTTGTTTAGAGATGTTTTATTTATAACTACAAGTCAATGTGCGACACCAAACAGGACCACTAGGGGTGAGCGGGCAATACTTGTGTCTCAGCTCGACCCCTGTAGGATTAGAGAAAAGGTTGCAAGGAAACAAAATTATGTGTTATTTAACAAATCAGTGACCACTATAATAATAATTTCCATCAAAAATGTAAATTTATTTATACTGAATAACTCAGAATTAGTTTGGGTAGTAATATTAATATTTGATTTGAATGATTCTGTTTTTATGTGTTTTAGAGGTTTAAGAGCGTGTGTTTAGTCGCCAAAATGTGAAAATACAGTCTGAACGCTTTCAAATGCTTTATAGCTTGTCAAGATTACTTTAGGTTTAGACTAAGATATTATTGTTCTAAATGTATAAAGGCAAGTGTCCCACGGGTGTCAGGGAGGGGAAGTCTTAAAAATAGTGGCTACAGTTTTTTTTTTAAATGTAAATTCAGATTTTTTCAGATCTTTATAATGCGTGAAAAGTGTTGATATTAAAAGTTAATTGTTTGACTGTTTTTATTTTTTATATGGTGTGATTTTTGGGGAATTGAATACAATTAGGGTCAATTTGACCCGGACCACACAGACTGAAACCAGAAATCGAGCAGTGCATGAGTGTTAAAGAGAAGAAGTGAATCTGTACTCACACATGACATTGAGCTGAACCTCAGGAGAGATGTGAGTGTGTCCGTCTACAGCACAGCTATATCTGCCTGAATCCTCTCTTCTGACTGGGTTGAGGATGAGTTTGTTTCTGTCTCTTCTCTCAGTTAATATCTTCTGTGAGTTTCTGTACCAGATGAATGTTGCTCTGTCAGTCAGAGCGCAGCTGCTTTTACATGTCAGACGGACTGAATCTCCCTCTGTCACTCTCTCAGGAGACTCCACCTGAAGATCTGAACACAACACACACATTATATCTAGTGCTGCTGGCACACACTGATTATTATTCAACATAATGCACAGAAGAAGAGATAAACCTCATCAAAGTCACCTGTGACAGTAAGATTCACTCCTTGATAACCAATATATTTTCCACCAGGTTTATCAGTGATGAATCTGAAATAGTACATGTGTGAATCCTTCAGTGTCACATGACTCAGTCTGATGGTGCAGTTCTGCTGTTTATCTCCCAGATACTGAAGCCTCTGACTGTATTCAGTGTCATTAGACAGATCTGGAGACTCGACAGGATAATTTATGTGTGTTTTGGTCCAGAACGCTTTCATGATCTGATATCCAGTAGGGTATGTATAAGTGCATCTCATTATCACTGTTGAGTCCTTTAGTGCACAGATGTGTGAAGGACTGTATCTCACACCCCAACCAGCACTAGAAACCCCTGAAACACAGAATTCATCAAATGTAAATGTTGTTTTATCAGTTATATTAGGCCATGAAAACATGACAATGATTTATTAATATTTAAAAACAGCAACTCTTTATAGGAAATATAAGATAAATGTGAATAAATGATCTCAGTGTGAATTACTGTAAGACAGAGGAGTGAAGACAGAACCAAGAAATCATCCACGAACAACAAGCTGCACAATTACAGTTTTTCACATTTCTTGAAACCATCACTCACTTTCTCAAAACCTTAAACACAAAACCAAATGTTCAAAACTCATTCAGAGAATCTCTGACTCTTCTGGCAAAATCAAACAATTTCCTCAAAATCATTTTATCTGCTCAAAATCAAACAATAATTTCAGATCATACACACATCAGTCAATATTATAAACACAGATCATTCGTTACACACTACATCAACAAATGGAGAACACAGAATCCAAAGCAGCAGTTACAGGAAAAAAATATATTTATATTGTAACAAAGTAAATAATTTTTGCAATTACATAAAAAAGTATGTAGTACATATAGTGATGTCATCTTACAGTAGTGAGGTAATAAATACTGTATCACTGCAAGTATAGTATTGAACTGAATATTGTACAGTATTGAATGTCTGTATATTCAGAACTTGCTGTGAAACACAGACCGACTGCAGAAGACAAAACGGTTACAGTAAAATATACACACACTCTTCTTCATACACACTCTTCCTCTTATACACACACACTCTTCCTCTTATACACACACACTCTTCCTCCTCTTATACACACACTCGTCCTCCTCTTATACACACACTCTTCCTCCTCTTACACACACACACACACACTCTTCCTCTAATACACAAACTCTTCCTCCTCTTATACACACACTCTTCCTCCTCTTACACACACACTCTTCCTCTAATACACACACTCTTCCTCCTCTTATACACACATTCTTCCTCCTCTTATACACACACTCTTCCTCTAATACACACACTCATCCTCCTCTTATACACACACACTCTTCCTCCTCTTACACACACACTCTTCCTCTTATACACACACTCTTCCTCCTCTTACACACACACTCTTCCTCCTCTTACACACACACTCTTCCTCCTCTTATACACACACTCTTCCTCTTATACGCACACTCTTCCTCCTCTTATACACACACTCTTCCTCCTCTTATACACACACTCTTCCTCCTCTTACACACACACTCTTCCTCCTCTTATACACACACTCTTCCTCTTATACACACACTCTTCCTCCTCTTATACACACACTCTTCCTCCTCTTACACACACACTCTTCCTCCTCTTACACACACACTCTTCTTCTTATACACACACTCTTCCTCCTCTTACACACACACTCTTCCTCCTCTTATACACACACTCTTCCTCTAATTCACACACTCTTCCTCCTCTTATACACACACTCTTCCTCCTCTTACACACACACACTCTTCCTCCTCTTACACACACACTCTTCCTCCTCTTACACACACACTCTTTCTCCTCTTACACACACACTCTTCCTCCTCTTACACACACACACTCTTCCTCCTCTTACACACACACACACACACACACACTCTTCCTCTTACACACACACTCTTCCTCCTCTTACACACACACTCTTCCTCCTCTTATACTCACACTCTTCCTCCTCTTACACTCACACACACACACACACACTCTTCCTCTTACACACACACTCTTCCTCCTCTTATACTCACACTCTTCCTCCTCTTATACACACAATCGGGTTTTAACTACCTGAACGTGTTGAATGTGTGATTCACAGAAAGAGTGATCTATTCGACAAATTGGTTTAGGCTATTGAGAATTTGGTTCAGAGAAGGGGGATTAGCGTTTTAGCAATTCAGCCAAACTGTAAATAAATAAATATAAAATAAATATTTAACATATACACATCTGAGAACATGAGCAAAGTATATTCACGATCTAGTGCTACAGCAGAGCTGCGAACTGTCACGCATTCAGCCTGAGACTCTAATCGACACGTTTCACACGCTCTCACGCCACACACACACTTTCTCACAGAAGATCTGTTGCACACACTCGATGGGAGGGCGCTCGTGGTAGTGGAGGAGGGACATAAGACTTGTAAACATTCAACATTTTGGCCCCTCAAGTCCCCTCAATCTGCCAGACTTGCCGACTGCAGCTTTAAAGGTTGTATCAGCGATTTCAGGCCCAAAAAAGGCCGAAACATAAATGATCACATTCATCTAATCTTTCCTAACGATCCGCTAGCTGCCCGCCCCATAAGCATGCCGTCCAAAAACCACGTCTCTGTAGGCAGCCTAGGCTCTGAGATCTGCACACAAAAACAAATGGGTACAACCACCACTCAAAACCTAAATAAACAGTGTTTCAACCAATCACCGACAGGGGCGGGTGTTGCTCCGACTTCGCGTCCAGCCGTGAACGAGCTCATAAGCTCACAACACCCGCCCCTGTCGGATAACATCACTTGTATGCTGCCGGGTGACTAGGGGGCATGAAGGAGTCACACTGCCTGCTCTTTCAACACTGTGAAACAAAAACAAATGTATTGTTGTCTTTGTTGAATTTTCAGATTGTACAGCGTGTGACATAAATAAACATGATATGTCATATATCATACAGCTAGACCTATAATAACGGCAAGACATTTCCAAGCAATAGCCTATTGACGTCATTTCCAGGAGATAAGTCAGTAAATTTGAGTAAAACCACAGGCTTCGGTTATCCCGTGCGAATGCTCCACATGCAATTCAGATGTGTGGGGGGTGGGGGTTATTTCTAAATAACACGAGGTCCCCATATAGTACTAATCCTGTATCTAAGAATAGCGCTTTTGTTGAATAATAATAGCTGACAGGGCTCTGTATGTTTACAGCATTGTGTGAGATTATTTTTTTTTCAAGAGAAAAAAAAATTAACATGCATCTACTGTGCCTAATATGTATCCAAATGAATCGACATTGAATCAAGATCGGAATCAAATCACAAGAATTGAATTTGTGAAAGAGACTGAAAGAATTGAAATCGTGAAATTTGTGTCAAGCTATAATAATAATAAAAAACAGTAGCCTACCAGTCGCTGTACTATGTAAACATTTTAACATGTTAAAACAAGTCACTAAACTTCTAAAATTCTGTTTAGTTACAAAAATGTTTTGCCAATCACAATTTACTCATATTCCCCCCCCCCCCCCCATCAATCCCCCCTTCCATAATTATCCCTTTAAACTAAACTCAGATGTTGGCAGCCCATAATCATGATCTGCTACAGTGATTTTTGTCCAATCAAATGCTCTGAACAAAGAGAAAGTCCCTCCCCCTAAACCATGTGACACTGACTAGCCAGTAGAAAAGACTATTGGACATTTCTAAAAGGGAAAAGCGTTTGACATGTTCAACACAAACTTCCTGTTTCAGAGAGAAATATGTGAGTTCAGGACAGAAGAAAGTGCTGATCAGCCGCTCATGACGCCTTAAATAAAACATCAGTGTTTCTAATGTGAATGTAAGAGAGACTCACCGTGAATCATGAGCAGAAAGAAGATCAGAGGAAGAGGAGGAGCCATTCTGACCCACATCAGCATCAAATATATCTATAATACAGCATACAGCAATAATCATCAGTTTAATTTAAGAAAGAGTGTGTTTGTCTTACCGTGTTGAAGCTCATCAGATCAACAGGAACCAAATGACTGACTGTTTTAACTCATGCACTTTAGCTTTACAGTGAAGGACTTTGTGTGGTTAACACTGTTTATTAACGAACGCCCAGCGACGGAAACATCACTGTCCCTCCCTAAACAAGAGAACAACATTACTAAACTAAAACAAACTAAAGAAAAATGATGATCTTTTTCTGTAAGTTGAAGATGAATAATTGTGAAGAGGAATGATAGTGATTTACAGGTGAGGATCATCAAGGTGGATGTCAGTGTCAGGAGATGGTGACCTCTGGTGGCAGTTTGAGGGAGTGAATGAGCACATATGAGTCCAGATGTGTGTGACTGCAGAACTATATACGTGTCAGCAGTTTCAGGCCGGACCGGAGTTCACAACAGCTTCGAGTGAACTCATTAAATCCCACAATGCACCGCAATAACAAGTGTAAAGATGTACGCTTATCGGCTAGAGAATACCCACAATGCACTGTGAGAATCGTGTGAGAATCGTGTGGAATTAATTCCTGCCTCTGAGCAGAAGATGCCGAATCATCCATCCATCCATCCATCCATTTTCCAAACCACTGGTCCAAAGTGGTGTAATATCATAGAGGTATAAATTCATTTTTAATTGATTATTAAAATGTTAAATTATATGTTAAATTAAAGTTTATACATGTAGTTTCCATGACAGAGTTCAAGGTGAATCTTTTCATTACTACTGGAGAAAACATGTTGTAAATGAGCCGATGGGCTGTCGATTCATTAAATGATAGGCTATTTCCTCACAAAAGCAATTTTGAAGAAGCCTCTCCTCTATTGACATCCATTCATATGTCCCCTTCCCAGCGTAGCACAGCGTTAGCTAGCATTACGCTTTTTCCGTCTAAGTCAAGTCACCTTCATTTATATAGCGCTTTTAACTATTAGATTGTTTCAAAGCAGATTTACAGTGATAATAGGAAATTACAGAAACAGAGATTGTTTTGGTTTTAAGTCGAGTCATCTTCATTTATACAGCGCTTTTAACAATGGATTGTTTCAAAGCAGCTTTACAGAGATAAACATATAATTCAAGGCAACAGAGATTGTTTTGACTTCATAGCGGTTCTTGAATAGTGTTATTTCCAGCTAAAGTTAGTTTTGATTGATTCACTTCTGGCGAAATTATCATTTGTTATTAAATTAGGGGCCGCTAAGACGACGCCGTTCTCTATAAACATACTTTAATATGCTCTACTGGGTGGTTGCCCTGCACGCTTAATAAACAAACTACAGCTAGTTCAAACGCAGCAGCTCAAGTTCTTACCAGAACCAGGAAGTATGACCATATTAGTCCGGTTCTGTCAACACTGCATTGTCTGCTTATTAAACATCGTATACATTTTAAAATATTGTTTATTACTTACAAAGCACTAAATGGTTTAGCTCCCCAGTACTTGAGCGAGGTTTTAACACATTATAGTCCTTCACGTCTATTGTGATCTCAAAATTCCGGCCAGTTAATAATACCTAGAATATATCAAAATCGACTGCTGGCGGTAGATCCTTTTCCTCTTTAGCACCAAAACTTTGGAAGAGTCTTCCTACCATTATCCGGGAAGCAGACACACTCTGTCAGTTCAAATCTCGATTAAAGTCACATCTCTTTGCCCTAGCATACACATAATACATTATAGACTTCAATAATTCAGTGTTAGGCTGCATAGAATCATGATGATCCTTAAATCATGATGTACTCGTTACATCATAAGAAGAATGGCATCTACGCTAATTTTAGTGTCTTTGTTTATCCCGAGGTTTTCCCGCAGCCTGCCGGATCCAGGCCATATCCAGATCTGACGACGAGCTTCGCCTGGATCCGATGACAATGCAGTGCTGAAGTGCCAACTAGCCTCTCCCTATGGAGGATCCCTTTATGCTTTACGACATACATCACTTCCCCCACCACCAAGTGGGGGCTTCCTCAAATTCTGACGTGTCAGAAATTTTTCCTTATAATAATGTATAATTTGCTAAAAGGAAAATGCATCTGTCTAGGTGAGAGAATCATCTACAGTGTATGCGCGTTTTTCACACTCTGTATTATGACCAAGCATACGCGCTTAAAATAGCATCTGAATGTACGCTCAACGTGCCACTGACTTTAGACTAGGTTTTTTCTGGTCAGTGGCGCAATTGTAGCCTGGCATGCCAGACCTACATCACGATGTTAGGTCTGGGAACTCTCCGTTGACTGGGCTCAATACGAGGGGCGGGATTAACGGTTGTCTTTCAAATTCCCCCTGCATGCAATAGGACAGCGCTACAACCAGAGCAATGAAGAAGTCGACGTCTTTTGTATCTTCCTTTTATTAAAATGACTCAAGTGATGTTCTTTGAAGTCGCGGTCAAAGCCGATTTGAAATACATATGTTCGCCAGCAGCAGGAGCCATTCTTTGTTTTCAAGTACCAGTGAACCGTCGCAACTCTGTCGTCATTATGTTAAGCCCGCTCGCCGACTCTATACACGATGTGATTGGCCTGACCAGAGTTTGGTTTTTCCAGCTAAAACGTCTATGGAGAGTTGCTAGACTACACTCTCGCTGCGAAAAATTTTTTGCAGCCGCTAGGTGGAGTCTAGATTTCTAGGCTAGCGCAATTGTTTTCTGGAACTGCTAAATATTACCAGGGATTGTTTTGCGCCGGAACACGCCTTCTTTTTTTGCGCTGAACCGCCCCGGGAACGCAAGTTCATTCTCTAGTTTACCGACGTGCGTCTGTGGAGGGAAAAGTCCGCTTAGCGCGGGTGCAAAATAGGAATGATACATGCGTCAGTGTACAAAGTCATTTGCGCCGGGTGCAAGATAGGGCCCTGTATGTTGTTGTCATGGCCGAAGCAGCAAGTAATACCAAGAACCCAAAGGTTTTGGGGAGGACAGTAGAAAGAGAAAAAGGGAGAGTGACGAAATAAAAGGCTGGGACTAGGATCGATATTGGTCCAGCGTTCGCTCGCTGGCGTGAGTTAAAGGAGGAGGAGGGCTGCCCGACCGATGCTGACCTGGCCATAAAAAAAATAAAAATCATAAGTAATCCTATCGTAACGGCGTGTACAAGTTTAGTAGGGGCTACATTCTTGCAAGTAAATAATACATGATTAGACGGACAAAATAATCTTTCAGGATAACTATCCTAATGTCTGCAGGCTGATGGCCATTGTTTATTTATTTTTCTGGTGAAAGTGTCTTTCCTCAGGCTATCGATTTTTAGCTTGATATTATAATATTGACAATATATGGCTATACCTGTTTCATGTTCATAAATGAGACTCGTAATGGGTTAAACACTAGCTTTTATTCAGCTCACTTCACTTAGCTATCCTCGTGCATCTCAATGTTTATTATATCTCTCACTCTTTGTGTCACCCCCATCCTACGATAGCTCACTGGTGCCCTCTATTGGCTGACCTATATCGTAACATTTCCATTCACATAACAAAGGAAAGTTCTTGAAATTGAACAACATAACCCAACTTAAACAGAAAACCCATTATACAGATTAACAGGTTGAACAAAACTATGTTAGTCTATGAATAGCTTGATGAATAGTTCAGTAAGCATGACATTTTTTAAAAAAAATTTTTTTACATAGCATAATCCGTAGAGTATCTGGCAGGCATTTTTATGTTGGACCTGGTTCTTGTGTGTCTTAGAACTGGGACTGTGGGTGGTACGGTAGCTTCTTTGTTTGTTATTTGCTGTGCGGTGCTCTCTGAAAACTCCCCTGTCCCCCAGTAGTCATCATTTACGGTGGGTTGGTCTGCTGGTAAGGTGACTTTGAGCTATTCAGGCACGGGACGAATGTCTTTTCTGTTGCGATGGTATTTCTTGCCTTTTACTAGCAGTATGTAGGAACGGTCACTGAGCTGATCAATGCAGATGCCAAGTGCCCATGTACTGGTTGTGTTATTGGGGTGAAGAAGGACCCGCACTGTCTGCCCCTGAATTATGCATGGCATGTCGCGTGCTGTAGTGTCATAATGTTGCTTCACTGCTGCTCGCTTGGCTATTTTTCTTGTGACAACTTCTTGCACCACTTTAGGATGCAGAAGGGCCTCTCCAGTGGGCAGTGTGGTCCGTGTTTGAGGCCTTCTGTTGGGGTGTTCCAGAACTGCTTTCCAGAGGTCTCCCCCTTCCAAGGTGGACTTTTTTATCAGTGTTTTTGCTATTTTTACAGCTGACTCTGCTTTACCACATATAACGCATTACATACATATCATCTGACAAACACCAACATCAGCATCTTCAGGTGAGAACAACGTCAAATCCACTTCTTTATCTGACTATCTTTGAGAAAAAATCATTTTGATAATATTTTATAAATAAATGTATAAAATATAATTATATAAATATTTACAAGTGTTGTTGTAACTACAATACAATAAAGAGATTAAGAGTGATTATTATTTCTTTTTACAAAAAATATCCCAGTAATCTCACGCATATCTCTTCTAGAGTTTTAGAAGCGATTTGACAAAATACTAAAGTCTGCAAACAAAAGAAAACATTTCTCATCGAACAGCAATTTATCTGAGCTGCTATTAATTTTTAAAGCTCCATACATTTGAATCATTTATGACTATTTTTATTTTTCTAAAATAATTTAGGAGACAAAGTTGATTATTCACACCCATATTGATTTCAATATTACACTCTTAGAAAAAAAGGTTCATTGGAGTTCTATATAGAACCATAGGGTTCTTTACTCAACTCCAAAGAACCTTTTATGCTAAAAAGGTTCTATAATGACAAGAAAGAACCCTTTTGGCACAAAGGTTCTTTATAGGCTATTATTCAATCATATATTACATTATTATGCAACATTTTGTAGTTGTAATTAAATTATTGTTTATTAAACTGTTGTAGTAACTTAATATCACATTTTAATCATGCTGATTTTTGGAGGAGAAAAACGGCACTCCCTGAAATGGCACACTTCGTGTGATATTGATTAACTACATAAAATTATATAAATATATACATTTTCTAACCCCCATATCTTGAATTTTGTGATCATTCACATGCATTCATAATTTAAATACATTTTAGGGTCTTGATGTTTGTCAATAATATGAAATATTTAATCCGGAAAGGACAAAACAAATGATAATGAATGAACCCCTAAAAGGTTCCACGACCTGGAAAGGTTGCAGGTTTTTATTGAACCCTTAAAAAGGGTTGTTCTGTATAGAACCTTTTAGGGGTTCCAAATACGTAGCGCCGATAGAACCATTTGTTCTAAGAGTGTGTGGTAAGTCTGGGGAAAAGCTGATAATTCAATGTAATTCTATTGTTTCCTGAACAATACCCTCAGAGGCATATCACTTTTTTTTTTTTTTTTTTTTTTTTTTTACAATACTTTTTTTGTTAAATAAATAATGTTTACTTCACATTACAGCTGTAGTCAAGTGTGAAAGCAGTCAAATTGACCTCCGTGAGAGTGTCTGTGAAGGTAAAATATCCTCATACATCCTTTATGGGGGGGTATTTGGAAAATTGTGTTGTGCATCCACATATTATTTTAGAGTCTTCTGATAGACATTAAATGTAAATAACGTCTAGTGGCACTTACCTTGGCTCAAAGCACTGCATATTGGGGCAAAAGAAACAAGTTAATCAATAATATCGTCAATAAAACAGTTTTGCTGCATCGTGTATTTTATTTAATTAATTAATTTCCTCATTATAAACTTACAATCTCTTATTTTCACTAGCCTGTCAAGACAGACTATTTGTATGTAATGCGGCATTGCATGTTGACTAGTCCCACCCACCGTGGAATCTGATTGGTTTTCATTCTGCGAAACGGTGACGTGTCACGCACTCACGCTACTCAACATCGACGGGCCGCCGAAAACACAAGTGAACCCAATCTTTTCCAGAAGGGTCTTTCCATGAATTAGCCAAGTTTACATGTGATGTTCACTTCGAGGAACTGCTTTTGGCGTCCGTTTATGATCACGTGATACAGGATTCATTCTGAAACTCGTTACTTGAATCAAACATATGCTGCGTCCCAATTTGCATACTATCTGTCCTAAATAGTATTCGAAAGTAGAATTAGTACGTCCCAAAACGTAGTATGTTTAAATGAGTGTTCCAAAGATACCCGGATGGTCTACTATATCCGGTCAGAATCCGAAGTGCAGATCGATGCGCACTCTAACATAGACATCATATAGAGACTATATGATGTCTATGCACTCTAACGGCTGATACTGCCCACAACCCATCGCGTGTTGGACAAGGATTCGATTAGAACTACAAACACGAGTGAAAAGTGTTAAAAAACTACAGACATGGAGGACGCGCGAGTCTGGCGGTTTTGTAGAGAGGTTTAGATAAAGGGGTTTGAGTGATTAATTACCAGTATCTAACCTGACGAAAATTTATTTATTCAATGTTGTCAACATTATATTGCATCTGCAGCAGCATTGTGAATTTTTGTAAAGACACGTTTAGCCATTAACTTTTAAATGCATCATTACATTCAAATTGCAAACACACGAGGATAGTCCCCGCATGAAAGACTCGAGACTGGCGGATGAACGTGCTTCTACATTTCTCTCCAAAACGGTAGGTAATTAAATTAGACTGAATGGAGGATTTTAACTGTGACAAGATGATTGACAGGGCAGTTTATTATTATTTTTTCTTTTATTTTTTCTTAGGCCGCCACCCTTGTCGGAGGACAACTTTATTTTTAATTCAAATTATTGTACAAGTACAAACAGCGATTATGTCACGGGGTGACGAAAGCCGGAACTATAGGCCGAGAAGTTGTTGTGGCGGGGAGCACTTCCGGTGTAACACAAGGCCGGTTCCGGCGAGACACGGAAGCAAGAGAAACACACCAGGAACGGAAGATAGTGAGGGTAATCGCTGGCAGCTGTGCGGGGAACATACATAAACCGGCGATTGGACTAGGAGGGGGATAAAAGAAGCTGACACTGAGAGAAGGGGGTTGTGTTGGGGCTAGTGTTGTCACGATACTAGAATTTCTAACTTCGATACGATACCTTGAAAAATATCGATATTCGATACCATTTTCGATACCGTGGAGAAAAAAACTGCCACAATATTAAGGGGGTATTTTTATTTTTAAAGCTAAATATAACAAGTCTAGAACATGACAATGAGGTAGGCTATATTTTACATGAACAAAAATGTCCTGAGTTCTATCTGTTAATATTTTGTTCATTGGACCAGAGCTAACATTATCCCTTGTGTTTTTATTACTGTTATCAAAGATTGAAATATACTGTAACAAATGCATTGCTCATCGCCATCGGTCATAAATGCTGATTAATACGTTAATGTTATTTGATGAACAGATTTAAACGCAAACGTGCGTGCATCACACGAGAAAACAATGCTCACTGGATCAACATGAAGTCAAGTCCCCTTTATTTTTATAGTGCTTTTAACAATACAGATTGTGTCAAAGCACTTAACAGTATCAAATTGGAGGTGTTAGTAAAGTATAATAATAAGATTAAACATTCAATTTTCAGTTAACGGCATTTCATTATTGAATTCAGAGATGTCATTGTCTAGCTCAGTTTAGCTTAATTAGTATCTGTGTACCGGTAATCAAATTGATGATAATCGCTAATGAAGGCAAATTGCAGAATTAAATAATAATTTTTTGAATAAAGTTAAATAGGCACTATTTGTGTCTATTATTAACATTTGACCATATTTACTTGTCTAAGATTCCACAGTCAGATTATATTAACTTTAGAATAACGGTGAAAAAACGAGACAACACACACTCATATCAACAACAATACTAGGCCATCTTGGTGAATGTTTCAGAAATGTTCAAATGAGAAGAATTACAGTGTTTCGTTTAGGATTTTATTTTAGCAGTGGGGGCAGGTCTGTGCCATAGGTCTGTTCAAACAACAACGGTTGTTTTTACGCGTGTCCGCGCTATTCTCCGAAATGTAGTTTAACAATCACTGCAGATAGACGGCTTTTGTACAGCCCTATATTCTGATACCGTGGCGGCAGAAATTTTGCCGTGGCGAGCCGCCATTACCCAATCAACATAAAAGAAACACTGCGTTACCAACCTCTCGAAATTCTTTATAGATCTGGAATAGCAGATAGCACTACTGCTGTGTTCTTTATCAACCAAAGCCGGTCGCGTGGCAGACCTTAAAGTGACAGCAGCCACTGTTCTCTTTGTTCTTTGGTTAACTTTACTGACAGAGAGAATTAGTTATTCAATTTCTGTATATTTCATACCTGTTAGACAGGAAGTGAACAGGTGAAATGAAGAGGTAAATTTGACATTTATTATGGGTTTAAGTGAGGATTGGTTTAAGTTCACTTAAATTAAAAGTTTTTATATTTTTTTAAGCTTAATGTTTAAAATTTGAAGAAAAATCATTTTCATCCACACATCAGTAGCTATATAAATTTCAGTGATACTGGCCTTAATTCATAATTCACACTTAATTCAGCCATAACACTTAAAAATAAATGGTGCCATTAAAGATAAGACCGTTGGTGCCCTCCCAAAAAAGTTCAGGCTCAGGATTTTTTTTTTCACTTTAACCCCTGGGAATAGCAGATAGCACTACTGCTGTGTTCTTTATCAACCAAAGCCGGTCGCTTGGGCGCCGCACTCGCCATCTTTCCATTCACTGCGAATGAGACGAGTGCAGTCACGTGTGATGTTTGTCAGCGCGCCTTTGGAGAGAAGATAAAGTGACAGTTGAGCTAGTATCAATACCTCGGGAAATTGGTATTGGTACCATTCAGATATTTCAGTATCGATATTTATCGAAAGATCTATATTTTTGACAACACTAGTTGGGGCAGCGAGGAAGGATCGGGAGAGACGCAGCAGAGATACAGCGAGGAAAGGGCTGGAGACAGAGAGGCTGGATTCATCTTGAGATAAGTGCTTGGTTATTCTCCGTCATCATTGTTATACGAAGAAGCATTGCGTCGACATACCGACATAAGTTCACGATCCTTTGTCTGTTTTCTGAAGATGGATTAATAGAAATGACACAGCAGTGAGTTCTGTTTGTAGCAGCGCACAGAGTTTATCTGTTGAGGCTGTCGTCCGGGCCCACACTCTGCCTTAATGGTTTGAGGTTTGTTCATGCTGTGCTGAGTTTCAATTATCACGTAATATTTGAGTGTGTTGAAGTGTATACACGAGTGTGGGATGATGCAGACCAGTGAAGAGCCTGCTAACGCTGTGAACGAAGAGCTGAGTCCAGTGAAGAGCCTGCTAACACTGGGAAGTGTACTTACACTAAGTGTACTTAAGTGTACTTCTCTCTGCCTGAGTCTATGGTTGAAGCCCTCGGCCTCTGGCGCCGTAGCCCCCCGGGCGATATTCACCTTTCCGTTGTCTGTGCTGGAGGAAGGGAACCAGAGTCCACACACAGTTACTCAGCCTCGGGGGAGGAAGTTGCACTGTTTTTAGAGACACTAATTTTAAATTTTAATAAATAAACAAACGTGATAACTCTCAAAGTTCTTGTTGTTCGCCTTCTTTTCTCTGGTGCGGGGTAGCTCCTCAAGGTGGTGTGGTAGTACGGATGGGAGGCAGTGCCTATACACCTCCGGCACGGGCGTGACATTTACTCCAGACAAACCCACATCCACCCCTGTGAGCAATAACTGATGACAAATGACAAAATTAGACTAGATACAGATGGACATAGATGGACAGGCAGGAGGACAGACTTATACAGACGATAGGTAGATGTTGAGTATCGGCAACATCTAAGGAATGTATCGGCATTGTAAGGAATGTAGATGGCACAGTTATTGCTGAGTTTGAAGAAAGGTTATGGGTACCAGATGTCTTTGAAGGCTGATGTATTATTGTTCTTTTGAGCTGAGAGCTCTTCTGTAAGGATGTATTCTGAATTTAGGTTAATTCAATGATTTATATGACAAGAATGTTTAGATTACCAGTTTTGAAAGATTATTTTCTTAGTGATAGTTGGGGAAACAACAACTGGATATTTCAATTTCTGTGGAATGAGGATGGAAGTGGTGTCTCCCAGAAGACAAAGAGTGGGAGAGAGTGGGACTCTACAGTCCAAAATGGTACAAAGTGTCTTTGTGACTGATGTCCATAGGAGATTGACAGGTTGACAGGACCAAGTGGCATGCAAATATATGTCGGTGGTCCCCAACGTGCAGTGAGGGTAAATATCTGTGTCGACTATTCCCATTTTGAATAATCTGCTTTGAGTGAAGTGAATCCTGTGAACGGTTTTATAGTGTATGAGTTGCAAGTTGGTGTCGGAGGTCATAGAGAATATATTCTTGCAAATATTTGTCCAAAGATCTGGGGTTAGGAGGAGAGCCAGGTCATTTTCCCATTTTGTTTTGGGGAGTGTTATGGAGGAGTTTGTAGAGGTGATCACTTTATAAAGTTTAGAAATTATTTTTTGTGAATGGTCTGCAATTCGTAATAGCTGTTCAATGGTGTTTGTAGGTTCCAGTGTGCAGTGACAGGGCAGTTTACGGTGACAGGATGCACGCGTCAGATCTGTCGGTTAAAGATGACGAAGTAGTGTGTCCCGAAGCTTGCCTACTCTTTTACTACACAAAAAGAGTACATACTTTTAGGGCGTAGTATAAGTAAGCGAATTGGGACGCAGCAATAAAAAACTAAATGGGAAATGTTTCTTACAAATGTATCTGTTTTTCCACATGCTACTCAAAGAAACAGTCTGTCAACTGAAATAAGATTGAATTTAAAGGTTGTATCAGTGATTTCAGGCCCAAATATAAATGATCACATTCATCTAATCTTTCCTAACGATCCACTAGCTGCCCGCCCAGTGGTGTTTGAGTGGTGGTGTACCCATTTGTTTTTGTGTGCTGATCTCAGAGCCTATAGGCTGCCTACAGAGACGCGGTTTTTGGACGGCATGCTTATGGGGAGGGCAGCTAGTGGATCGTTAGGAAAGATTAGATGAATGTGATCATTTATTTTTGAGCCTGAAATCACTGATACAACCTTTAAGACACAAGAAGTAACATTTGAAGCCAAAATATTTTGGTTATCAGAATCTTAACAGAAGTATGAATTTTCATATGATTATGTCATGGCAACCCCGTTTCAAACACTATACCTTTCTAGTTTCTACAACAGTAATTTAATAATTAATTTGTAGTTTTTGAATGTCAATCACTAGAGGTCCGACCAGTGCTGTGAATCCAGTAAAGACTCTACAGACTTAAATGTCTTGAAGGTTAATCAAATTTATTGAAGCACTGGTCCAAGTTGTAAAAACATATAAAGTAAAACAGGCAGAGGAAACTCTTTATAAAATACATTATTACATAAAATAAAATACTTTTGCATTTGAATATTAATAAGTTGTGCAGATATCACTTGTCTGATTTCTAATCTTGCGCCCCAAACTGAAGACCAAAAAATACTGAATAACAACTAACTCTATAGGCAACTAACAGATTAAACTCAAACAAACTTAAAAAAGTCAAATTATTTTAAAAAACAACAAGACACAATAAAATGAAACAAAATTTCACATCAGTACAGCACATAGACTGTTGTTATCTCACAAAGGGTCTAAGAGAACACATAAGTCATAATGTGTGTGTTGTAGAGATGCACCGTTTGATCGGCTGGTGACCGAATTGGACGATTTTCATGTGATTTTTATGCGGCCAAATGCACTCAGGCGCCGCATGATTAACATCGGGCAACACCAGCATCACACGTGCACACGGAACGCACATGTTAGAAACCTCGTGAATTATGGCCGTTTCACACCGCAAGCAGAAATAGCCAGGGCCCGGTTCCCCGATAACGCTCACTCTTAGCGCGCTAAGAAGACTCAAAAAGATATATCTTACCGAAGTTGTTTATGTTCCTAAGTGTGTTCCCCGAAGTGTCCCTTAGGAAGCTTCTTAACACGCTGCCTCTACGTTCGACGTTACACAGGCGCTGTCCCAAGTGAAGGTGCTGAATTAGTTGGCATCGATTGCTCAGGAGTCGATTTTCCACTTCATACGAAGGTGCATTACGGCGTTAAGAAAGACAATACGTTCTATGCAAATGAAACATTACTGAAATGATTCCAGTAACATTTATTTGAACATAGTTTAAGTTATCAGTAAAATATAGACTATTTATTAAATTATTTAAAGACAAAAAAAAGCACAAAATTACTGTATCTAATCTCTGCTATCTTCAGGGTTAGGCCACATGTTTTCATCAACATCACATCTGATATTATCCAAGGCGATGCACCTCAAAATGCATACAGCCTACAATGTTTAGACGATGATTAGTTCTGTGCATTTTTAATGTTCACTAATTATCTTAGTAAACGTTAGAGGATGTCGAATTTTAACACAATATAATAGTAAATTCACTTCCCTTGAAATAAATGCGTTCTCCCACGAACATCTGTCTTGTATTCCTTCCGACTATTCCGCAATCCTTCCGCGCGCACATTCAAACGTATTGACCCCGCCCTTGCTTCAGTTTCATTGGTTGAATCTGTAAACCAATCATGTTCCTTTCTGCCCTCAGAACATGTTTGAGTAAGTAAAACTCCCATCTGCAGCGCGTGAGCATCAAGCAGGAGTGTCGCTTTAAAAAAAAAATTGTTGCTGCCTGCTCACGCTCAATTAAAATGAAAGCACACTTTTGATGGACAAAATAAATAAGGTTTCACACAAAAAGTTCCCAAAATGCACAGAATTTGCATGTCTAGTGTGTTTTAACAAGTACTGGAGTAGGCTATGTCTTTTTAGAAAATCTTTAGAAAATTTACCCATTTAAACTTGTTTTTATTATTCAGTTTGGGTAAAAGTATATGGTGTTTTATAAAAAAAAGAAAAAGAAAAATCTGTGTTATTGAAAATAAAAAAAGTGGTTAGAAAAAATGAAATCGGTATCGGCAGCTCAAACTCAATGAAAAATCGGAAATCGGAATCGGCCTAGAAAATTGTAATCGGTGCATCTCTAGAACATGTTTATATTGGTTGTGGTCTGAACAGATGAGTAAATTATTCCACAACTAAACAATCATCCAATCATTCATTAAACGATTGAACACAGGTTTGTGTTCGCTGGTCTCGGTCACTCATTTGATGCTGCTGTAGATCACTGATACATCTTCCACAATCTGAACAGTTGATCGCCTAAACAATCAAAACAAACAGAAGCACAACAATATTACAGCCCAGATTATATGATCTGTGGTTGATAAAATAGCCTAGTATTAAGTTGGCACTGGTTAAGCTGGTGCTGGTTAAGTTGGTGCTGGTTAAGTTGGTGCTGGTTAAGTTGGTGCTGGTTAAGTTGGTGCTGGTTAAGTTGGTACTGGTTAAGATGGTACTGGTTAAAGGACAAGTTCTGTATTTTACACTTAAAGCCCTGTTTTAAGATTGTTTCTGATGAAATAGAATGGTTAAGATTGAAATTTGGACACATGCTGCTGTCCCGAGAGTCTTCGGTTTCTGTGGTAGCAGAAGACAAGACAAGATGGTTCTGGTTAAACTGGTGCTGGTTAAGTTGGTGCTGGTACTGGTTAAGCTGGTGATAGTTAAGTTGTTTTTTTTCTCACCTCACTGCAGCATCAGGGTGATAAACTCTTATATCATCATATTGACATTCGTTCTCCTCTGCTCTCTTCGTCTCTGTCTTTCTGTGATGTTGGACAGTTGCGTACTGGATCTCCTCAGTATCTCTGGATTCAGGAGTGTTTCCTCTTATTTTTTGGGGTTTCACACTGGCATACAGAGCGCCATTGGCTGAATCCGGTTCAGAAAGAGGCTCGACTGAAACTCTCTGTGACACATCAGAATAGAGATCATTCTGAAATACAAGAACATTTGTAATGATTATTAAGACATGTAAATCAGTTTGATCTGAAGTGTAGATTCTCAGTTTAGAGCAGTTTCAAACTGTTCAGATCAAGTACCAGATCAGATCAAATCAATGTAGTGATGTAAAACACACGTAAATTTCATTGATTCACACATGGAGTGGAGAAGATAGGGCAGAATGAGTCAAAGAAGTGACATGTTCATTCATCACACTATATGTTAATGATTATGCAATTAGACCAACAAACCCATATTAAAACAGTAAATATAAGTATTCCATTAAACCATGGACAAATTAGTTAAATGTTTTCTTCAGTTTATTTATTAATTATATTTTTTCTGGATTGTGTTAATAAAGTCTTTGATAATGTTAGTTTCTCATCAGTCCGTACAGTTCCAGTCTGAGACACAGATAACGGCTGATCGACGGATGTTCAGCTTCTGTAAAGTCATGTTGTGTGTGGATGATTTACCTCTTTCACTGTGAGATCTTCAGCTTTATCACTCCTTCGTTTCTTTCTGTTATAATCACAGACATTAACAGCAAATGGATGAATGTATTAAATTAAGAGAAAATATGAATGTTGTTTTTAAAGATTACTAATAATCAAACACAAATTAGCCATTTTCTTCTACAACGAGGCCTCTACAATCAGACCAAAAGTAAACGTGTACATCACTACAGTTTTTTATTGAACTCACAGTATAAACAGTATGAAGATGATGATGAAGATGATGATGATGAATAATCCTCCAGATGCCGCTGTGATCACAATCACTGTCATACCAGCACCATGATGAACTGAAAGAGGAAGATCATCATCATTAACTCTCCAAACTGATGAATGATGTGAAGATACAGGAGTGTGTGAATAAAAGCTTCACCTGTGACAGTGACAGCGTCTGATCTCTGAGATCCATGTTGATTGTGAGCCTGACAGTAGAAGCGTCCACTCTGTAGTGCACTGAAACTCTGTCCAGATCCAACAGCTGAGGTTTCATTCTCCTTAAACCAGCTGAAGTTCAGAGCAGGAGGGTTTGAGTCACTGATGCAGTTCAGAGTCACTGAATCTCCCTCCACTATTACACCAGATCCACTCATCAACACTGAGACGCTCCTGGGAGGATCTAATAACAATCACCAAACTTATTGTTATGAGGAATCATAAAACAGTTTCTGCAAATAATTATTGATGAACATCATTATAAACATCCTGGAATGTTCAACTGCATCTTGTTTTATAATAAACTCAATCATTAACTCACACATGACGTTTAAAGTCACATTATCAGAGTATTTCTCTCCATGTTCATTGGTGGACTTGCACTTGTATTCTCCTCTGTCATCAGAGCTGATCTTTGAGATGTTGAAGATTCTTCCAGATCCTGCAATCGTTCCTCCTTTAAACCAGCTGATTTCTGAAGGAGGGTTTGAGTCACTGATGCAGTTCAGAGTCACTGAATCTCCCTCCACTATTACACCAGATGGACTGATGGACACTGAGACATTCCTGGGAGGATCTGAAACAGAGAAAAACAGACTTGAATCACCCTCTATTATTTTATCTGATGGCCTGATGCAATCACACGATTTATTGGAGGATCTGTGTCAGGTAGAAGGTATGAAAAATGAAAATATGGTTCTTAAAACTCACACATGATGTTTAAAGTCACAGCATCAGAGTATTTCTCTCCATGTTCATTGATGGACTTGCACTTGTATTCTCCTCTGTCATCAGAGCTGATCTTTGAGATGTTGAAGATTCTTCCAGATCCTACAATCGTTCCTCCTTTAAACCAGCTGATTTCTGCAGGAGGGTTTGAGTCACTGATGCAGTTCAGAGTCACTGAATCTCCCTCCACTATTACACCAGATGGACTGATGGACACTGAGACATTCCTGGGAGGATCTGAAACAGAGAAAAACAGACTTGAATCACCCTCTATTATTTTATCTGATGGCCTGATGCAATCACACGATTTATTGGAGGATCTGTGTCAGGTAGAAGGTATGAAAAATGAAAATATGGTTCTTAAAACTCACACATGATGTTTAAAGTCACAGCATCAGAGTATTTCTCTCCATGTTCATTGATGGACTTGCACTTGTATTCTCCACTGTCATCAGAGCTGATCTTTGAGATGCTGAAGATTCTTCCAGATCCTACAATCGTTCCTCCTTTAAACCAGCTGATTTCTGCAGGAGGGTTTGAGTCACTGATGCAGTTCAGAGTCACTGAATCTCCCTCCACTATTACACCAGATGGACTGATGGAGATCACAGGTTTCACTGGAGGATTTACAGATGTCAGGTTAAAGTATTTATTAGTGGCTTCAGTTGGTTATTATTGGACAATTTCAGCAAACATCCCAGTGTCATTTTCCCTGTTTAATGTAAAAAAAAAAAAAAAAAAAACCGTAATGTAAAAAAAAGTTAACAAGGAAAAACTATTAAGACTATTACTTTGAGAGACTTGAAACATTTGAAATACAGGCAAATGTTTTACCAAGGGTTGGATTAAAAATTTTTTTTACTTGTCCTAATTTACAATGAATGTATATAGTGCAAATGCAAAAACTGAGACATGTTACATTTGTTTAGAGATTTTGTATATAGAACTACAAGTCAATGTGCGATACCAAACAGGACCACTAGGGGTGAGCGGGCAATACTTCCACACATGCTAGCATGAAGAAACTTAAGCCTTGTTTATACATAGTTCCTACATGACGTCACAACATACGGGCATTTGCCGACCCGGCGCCATTTCTGTGGGCAGAACATTAGAAGAAGAAGCTGAAACGAGTTAATTTCGTGATAAAAAGTGAAAATCGTGCCGGAGGTTCAGTTAAATTTGGATTTTACAGTATACCCGTCATTAGACTTCATGAATGTGAGAAGAGAATGTGTCAGAGCAATGGCAAAAACGACTTATATAACAAATATAAGTTAACACTTTGCAGTTTGAATGATGTCCTGTATGACGAGGTATTAAAAATAGACAAAAACAACATTGTTTCCACTGTTCGATCGCGCCCGCGCCTCTCTCTCACTCACACAAGAAAGAAAATGAAGGAAGTCTCCTCGCTCCTCCGTCCTCCAGCCTGTGACCCGGAAACTGATCAAACTGCGTCTTGAAGGACGTCTCAACTCTCTCCATTCCACATTCACAAGTCACAATCAATTGTATTGATGCTTTACCTTTGCAGTTTAAATAAATTATATATCAAACGTATAAACAGGGCATCTTGCTTTATCTTTATTATTTATGAATTTCTTAAATTACCAAACTTGAACAACATAAGGGCAGATCCCTTGAGCGCAGCTGTTAACGTCATCAAGAATATTCCAATATACAAATTGGGTGAGTCTCATTTCTTATTTGTGCATCCCTGTTTCCTTTCCCCGTGTCTCAGCTCGACCCCCTGTAGGATTTGAGGAAAGGTTGCAAGGATAGAAAATTATTTGTTATTTAACAAATCAGTGACCACTATAATAATAATTTCAATAATTTTTTTTTATTTAAACTGTATCGTCTAGGTTAGTAATGTAACCCCTTTACCTCTGCTTTTAATACCATACTTCCTCACAGACTGTTTGCTAAACTGGTAAATCTGGGTCTATCTCACTCAATCTGCCGCTGGATTATGGACTTCCTGTCAGATCGCTCCCAGAGGGTGAGAGTAGGCCCCCACATCTCATCAGCTCTCAGTCTAAACACTGGCTCCCACAGGGCTGTGTTGAGCCCCCTACTCTACACCCTGTACACGCACGACTGCACCCCTGCCCACTCCAGCAATAGCATCATCAAATTTGCGGATGACACCACCGTAGTGGGGCTTATCTCTGGGGAGATGAGTCCGCTTATCGGGACGAGGTTGAGCAGCTGTCTGTGTGGTGTTTGGATAACAACCTGGTCCTCAATACCACCAAAACCAAGGAGTTAATAATAGATAACAGGAAGAATAAAACCGATATTACGCCCCCTTTCATTAGGGGGTGGATGTGAATGTGTGGAGAGGGTCCCGGATTTCCGATTCTTGGGCGTGCACATAGAGGAGGACCTAACCTGGAGCACTAACACCACAGTATTGGTTAAGAAGGCACAGCAGAGACTCGACTTCCTGAGGATTCTTAGGAAGCACCATCTCAACCAAAAGGTGCTTATGTCCTTCTAGCGCTGCTCCAGTGAGAGCATTCTGACTTACTGTATCTGTGTGTGGTTTACAAGCTGCACAGAGGCAGAGAGGAAAGCGCTTCAGAGGGTCGTCACCACCTCCCAGAAGATTATTGGCTGCCCTCTCCCTTCCCTGAAGGATCTTTATAGTTCCCGCTGTCTCAAAAAAGCACAGCATATACTTAAGGATCCATCTCACCCCGGACATTCCCTGTTTGAACTGCTGCCCTCAGGTAGACGTTACAGGACAATGAAGACACGAACAAATAGATTAAAAAATATCTTTTATCCAAAAGCAATAGCAGCGCTAAACACGATTTGAATACAGTATTATGAGATGGATCATGCATTGAACTTTTGTGTATGTGTGATTTGATGTGTTTTTATTATTATTTTTATCTTTATTCTTTATTTTTTTTATTGAATTTTTATTTTATTTATTTATATATACTAGTATTTGTTGCACTGATTGGATTGCACAAAATGCAAAGCTTAGGAACGGTCTGCGTCGAGGGAGAATTGAGACATGAAATGATGCGTCCTTCAGGTCGATTTCTACGAACCAATCTTAGGGGCGAACACATTTGAAAAGGCGTTTCTGCGTTAGCATTTTCAACGGAAAGCTTGTGAAGGGCCGATTCAAAACACGCACATCCAAGGTTTGCCGTAACCCATCACTCTTCTTGGGAACAATGAAGTCGGGGCTGTAAAACCCTGACCATCGGCTGGAGGGACCGGCTCGATCGCATCCCTCGCCAGGAGGACTTCAGTGTGCCGGACTGAATCACATAGCCAAATCTGAACGTCCCAATGATTCAGCGTGACGGACAGGGAAGCGCTAGCCAGGCTCCCAGTGACCGGATCAGCAGGACCAGTGTGACCACAGACGTACCCGTGGTGGGCAGCGAGGGGGAGGACAGGGACCCGACCCGAGAGGAGCCTGAGTGTGCAGTGGCTCTTACTGGCTCCACAGTTTGGGGTGCGTGAGAAGGCAGTGCGTGCGGCTTGTTCTGAGACACTGCTTATGATTTATGGGGATTAAAGTTGGTTGTGTACACACACTGCCGACACACATATGTTCAAACATGTCAAAGTGAGTTTGCATAAATAGGTGCCCTTTAAAAACCTTGTTAAAAATCTTAAATATTTCAGAGCACAGACTTAAGTTTGGTATCTTTTTAAAAGTGTTGATAGTAAAAGTTAATTGTTTGTACGTTTTTTAATTTTTTTTTTATATTTTTTTGATTTTTGGGGAATCGGACCACACAGATTGTAACCAGAAATCGAGCAGTGCATGAGTGTTAAAGAGAAGAAGTGAATTTGCACTCACACGTGACATTGAGCTGAACCTCCGGAGAGATGTGTGTGTGTCCGTCTACAGCACAGCTATATCTGCCTGAATCCTCTCTTCTGACTGGGTTGAGGATGAGTTTGTTTCTGTCTCTTCTCTCAGTTAATATCTTCTGTGAGTTTCTGTACCAGATGAATGTTGCTCTGTCAGTCAGAGCGCAGCTGCTTTTACATGTCAGACGGACTGAATCTCCCTCTGTCACTCTCTCAGGAGACTCCACCTGAAGATCTGAACACAACACACACATTATATCTAGTGCTGCTGCCATACACTGATTATTATTCAACATAATGCACAGAAGAAGAGATAAACCTGATCAAAGTCACCTGTGACAGTAAGAGTCACTCCTGGATAACCAATCCATTTTCCATCAGGTTTATCAGTTGTGAATCTGAAATAGTACATGTGTGAATCCTTCAGTGTCACATGACTCAGTCTGATGGTGCAGTTCTGCTGTTTATCTCCCAGATACTGAAGCCTCTGACTGTATTCAGGATCCTCAGACAGATCTGGAGACTCGACACCCTTTATAGACTCGTTGGTCCATAACACTTTCATGATCTGATATCCAGTAGGGTATGTATAAGTGCATCTCATTATCACTGTTGAGTCCTTTAGTGCACAGATGTGTGAAGGACTGTAACTCACACTCCAACCAGCACTAGAAACCCCTGAAACACAGAATTCATCAAATGTAAATGTTGTTTTATCAGTTATATTGGGCCATAAAAAAATAACAATGATTTATTAATATTTGAAAACAGCAACTCTTTATAGGAAATATAAGATAAATGTGAATAAATGATCTCGGTGTGAATTGCTCTAAGACAGAGGAGTGAAGACAGAACCAAGAAATCATCCACGAACAACAAGCTGCACAATTACAGTTTTTCACATTTCTTGAAACCATCACTCACTTTCTCAAAACCTTAAACACAAAACCAAATGTTCAAAACTCATTCAGAGAATCTCTGACTCTTCTGGCAAAATCAAACAATAATTTCAGATCATACACACATCAGTCAATATTATAAACACAGATCATTCGTTACACACTACATCAACAAATGGAGAACACAGAATCCAAAGCAGGAGTTACAGGAAAAATATATATTTATATTGTAACAAAGTAAACAAATTTTGCAATTATGTAAAAAAAGTATGTAGTACATATAGTGATGTCATCTTACAGTAGTGAGGTAATAAATACTGTATCACTGCAAGTATAGTATTGAACTGAATATTGTACAGTATTGAATGTCTGTATATTCAGAACTTGCTGTGAAACACAGACCGACTGCAGAAGACAAAACAGTTACAGTAAAATATACACACACTCTTCCTCCTCTTATACACACACTCTTCCTCCTCTTATACACACACTCTTCTTCATACACACACTCTTCCTCTTATACACACACTCTTCCTCCTCTAATACACACACTCTTCCTCCTCTTACACACACTCTTCCTCCTCTTATACACACTCTTCCTCCTCTTATACACACACTCTTCCTCTTCTTATACTCACACTCTTCCTCCTCTTATACACACACTCTTCCTCCACTTATACTCACACCCTTCCTCCTCTTATACACACACTCTTCCTCCTCTTATACACACACACTCTTCCCTCTTATACACACACTCTTCCCCCTCTTACACACACTCTTCCTCCTCTTATACTCACACTCTTCCTCCTCTTATACACACACTCTTCCTCTTACACACACACACTCTTCCTCCTCTTATACTCACACTCTTCCTCCTCTTATACACACACTCTTCCTCTTATACACACACTCTTCCTCTTACACACACACACTCTTCCTCCACTTATACTCACACCCTTCCTCCAATTATTCTCACTCTTCTTCCTCTTATACACACACTCTTCCTCCTCTTACACACACTCTTCCTCCTCTTATACACACACTCTTCCTCCTCTTATACACACACTCTACCTCTTCCTCTTACACACACACTCTTCCTCTTACACACACACTCTTCCTCCTCTTATACTCACACTCTTCCTCCTCTAATACACACAATCTTCCTCCTCTAATACACACACTCTTCCTCTTATTATACACACTCTTCCTCCTCTTATACACACACTCTTCCTCCTCTTATACACACACTCTTCCTCCTCTTATACACACACTCTTCCTCTTACACACACACTCTTCCTCCTCTAATATACACAATCTTCCTCCTCTAATACACACACTCTTCCTCCTCTTATACACACACTCTTCCTCCTCTTATACACACACTCTTCTCCCTCTTATACACACACTCTTCCTCCTCTTATACTCACACTCTTCCTCTTACACACACACACACACACACTCTTCCTCTTATACTCACACTCTTCCTCCTCTTACACACACACTCTTCCTCCTCTTACACACACACACACTCTTCCTTCTCTTATACACACACACTCTTCCTCCTCTTATACACACACTCTTCCTCCTCTTATACACACACACTCTTCCTCCTCTTATACACACACTCTTCCTCTTCCTCTTATACACACACTCTTCCTCTTCCTCTTATACACACACTCTTCCTCCTCTTATACACACACTCTTCCTCCTCTTATACACACACTCTTCCTCCTCTTACACACACTCTTCCCCCTCTTACACACACTCTTCCTCCTCTTATACACACACTCTTCCTCCTCTTACACACACTCTTCCTCCTCTTACACACACACACACACTTCATCCTTATACACATACACTATTCATCCTCTTACACACACACACACTCTTCCTCCTCTTACACACACACACTCTTCCTCCTCTTACACACACACTCTTCCTCCTCTTATATACACACTTTTCCTCCTCTTATACACACTCTTCCTCCTCTTATACACACACTCTTCCTCCTCTTATACACACAATCGTGTTTTAACTACCTGAACGTGTTGAATGTGTGATTCACAGAAAGAGTGATCTATTCGACAAATTGGTTTAGGCTATTGAGAATTTGGTTCAGAGGGGGATTAGCGTTTTAGCAATTCAGCCAAACTGGAAATAAAATAAATATAAAATAAATATTTAACATATACACATCCAAGAACATGTGTAAAGTATATTCACAATCTAGTGCTACAGCAGGGCTGCGAACTGTCACGCATTCAGCCTGAGACTCTAATCGACACGTTTCACACACTCTCATGCCACACACACACTTTCTCACAGAAAATCTGCTGCACACACTCGATGGGAGGGCGCTTGGTGGTAGTGCGGGAGGGGCATGAGAGTTGTAAACATTCAACATTTTGGCCCCTCAAGTCCCCTCAATCTGCCAGACTTGCCGACTGCAGCTTTAAAGGTTGTATCAGTGATTTCAAGCCAAAAAAAGGCCGAAACATAAATGATCACATTCATCTAATCTTTCCTAACGATCCGCTAGTTGCCCGCCCCATAAGCATGCCGTCCAAAAACCACGTCTCTGTAGGCAACCTAGGCTCTGAATTCTGCACACTAAAACAAATGGGTACAACCACCACTGAAAACCAAAATAAACAGTGTTCCAACCAATCACCGACAGGGGCGGGTGTTGCTCAAACATTTTGATAAAAAACACAAGTGCACAAGTCATTGGCTCCACTCCTACCCAATGACAGAGGCACGTAGGGTTTTTTTCCACTGGAGTACTCACGTAAAGGATGCGCGCGCGTGCACAACTATCATCATGCTGTTAGGCAGTAGCACCCCTGGGTGCGCCCCTTCCCCTATAACTGAGGAGCTAATTTGTGTGTATCTGTGTGAAACACGCATAGGAAAAAAAGAACGACAGAAAGAACGGCTCCCCTCCAGCCGCGACTCGGCTCCCATCGTTCATGTTTATGAGCCGTTCAAAAGAATTGGTTCGTTCGCGAACGTCACAACTCTAATAATAATAGCTGACAGGGCTCTGTATGTTTACAGCATTGTATGAGATTTTTTTTTTTTTCAAGAGAAAAAATGTAACGTATCTACTGTGCCTAATATTTATCCAAATGAATCGACATTGAATCAAGATCGGAATCAAATTACAAGAATTGAATTTGTGAAAGAGATTGAAAGAATTGAAATCGTGAAATTTGTGTCAAGCAATAATAATAATAATAATAAAACAACAGTAGCCTACCAGTCATTATACTATGTAAACATTTTAACATGTTGTCACTAAACTTCTAAAATTCTGTTTAGTTACAAAAATGTTTTGCCAATCACAATTTACTACTATTTTTTATCCCCCCATCAATCCCCCCTTCCACAATTATCCCTTTAAACTAAACTCAGATGTTGGCAGCCCATAATCATGATCTGGTACAGTGATTTTTGTTCAATAAAATGCTCTGAATAATGAGAAAGTCCCGCCCCCTAAACCATGTGACACTGACTAGCCAGTAGAAAAGACTATTGGACATTTCTAAAAAGGAAAAGCGTTTGACAAGTTCAACACAAACTTCCTGTTTCAGTGAGAAATATGTGAGTTCAGGACAGAAGAAAGTGCTGATCAGCCGCTCATGACGCCTTAAATAAAACATCAGTGTTTCTAATGTGAATGTAAGAGAGACTCACCGTGAATCATGAGCAGAAAGAAGATCAGAGGAAGAGGAGGAGCCATTCTGACCCACATCAGCATCAAATATATCTATAATACAGCATACAATTCAATTCACATTTATTATTATGAGTCCACATTACAATTCAGAGAGATCTGTTATCAGAGGAAACTGTCTAAGTTATGGTTTTCAGAAATGTACATATACAAAATCACAGTTAGCTAAAAATTTATTAATTTAAACAATGTAATAATTTATGGACGAAACAATGATCTCATTGGAGTAATGAATACTGGCATTAATATATTCATCACTTAAACAAATATATGTAAATCACCCTATTCATAACATTTCTCATGTAAGATACGTATGTTATATGAGCAATAATCATCAGTTTCATTTAAGAAAGAGTGTGTTTGTCTTACCGTGTTGAAGCTCATCAGATCAACAGGAACCAAATGACTGACTGTTTTAACACAAGCACTTTAGCTTTACAGTGAAGGACTTTGTGTGGTTAACACTGTTTATTAACGAACGGAAATATCACTTTCCATCCTTCAACAAGAGGAAAACATTACTGAACTAAAACTAACTAAAGAAAAATGATGATCTTTGTCTGTAAGTTGAAGATGAATAATTGTGAAGAGGAATGATAGTGATTTACAGGTGAGGATCATCAAGGTGGATGTCAGTGGCAGGAGATGGTGACCTCTGGTGGCAGTTTGAGGGAGTGAACGAGCACATATGAGTCCAGATGTGTGTGACTGCAGAACTATATACGTGTCAGCAGTTTCAGGCCAGCAGCTTCAGACCGGACGTCAGGAGCGGACGATCACCTAAAGCCTGCTTTATACCAGAGATGGTCTTATTACTGGGTGATACCAGGATCTGTGGCTCTACCACTGGAAAAAGTGTAACGGCTAACTTGGATCACGTGTGCCTTGATAACCAATCACATTACAGCATTGACGTCATTGAGGTTGTGTCTGAAATCGCCCCTATACCTTTAAATAGGGCATTATTGGAGGGAACAGCCATTTGTAGTGAAACCATAGTGGTGTCATCGAGTGCACTCATTCAATCCCACAATGCACCGCAATAACAAGTGTACAGATGTACGCTCAACGGCTAGAGAATACCCACAATGCACTGGGAGAGTCGTGTGGAATTAATTCCTGCCTCTGAGCAGAAGATGCCGAATCATCCATCCATCCATTATACAAACCGCTGGTCCAAAGTGGCTACAGCGTAATATCATACAAGTATAAATTCATTTTTAATTGATTATTAAATTGTTAAATTAAAGTTTATACATATAGTTTCCATGACAGAGTTCAAGGTGAATCTTTTCATTTTTACTGGAGAAAACATGTTGTAAATTAGCCAATGGGCTGTAGATTCATTAAATGATAGGCTATTTCCTCACAAAAGCAATTTATTCAGTGTTATGAAGTCTCTCATCTATTGACATTTGGTTAGTTTTAAGTGAAGCTGGTAATAAGTGTACGGCCATGCATTTCACCTTTTTAATTGGTTTATTCCAACCAAAATGCAACGACTGCCCAACGTTGGAGCTTGACGTCAAACAAACATTCGATTTAGACGTCAACCCGACTTTCATATTCAACCAAAATCCAACGTCTGACCAACGTTGTAGTCTAAATCCTGTGCCTGCTGGGCATTTATCACATCTGGTCCTTGTCTTTAACTGTAAATTCCTCTCCTTCAACACGACAACAATAAGACTAAAACTAAAGAAAAATTATTGGTATTTTTCTTTGTTGAAGAATGAAGATGAATGATAGTGATTTCCAGGTGATGTCAGGCGCAGGAGATGGTGACCTCTGGTGGCAGTTTGAGGGATTGTTAGGGATGGGCAATAACACACTTTTTTTATTTTGATCCAATACCAATACTTTTTCTTACAGTTTTAACAATGCCAATGTCAAAACCAGTTATTTTTTAAATTGGTATGTGATTTCTCAAAAAAATAAATAAAAAAATAAATGAATTAGACTTAAAGGGTAACTCAACGCCTGACTCCACCCACTGGCAATATTTGAAATATTTGTAGGGCTGGTGAGCTGGTACTTGCTTACGTCCAATAGGAAAAGTCATCTGTAGTAGCCACCGTTCAACCTGAAGAGGGCAGCACTCAGATGTTTTTATAACATATTGTAGAATTAAAACACTTTATACCCAAATGTCAAAACATGTACTTGAATCAATGAACAGCATTAATAAAGTCCCAGTCTAACAGATCCTTAACTAAAAAAAAAGTTGTTTTAGGGTTTAGTTACCCTTTAAAGGTATATCACACCAACAAACTCCAGCTAAATGTCAGGAGCGTTTTGGAGCAAACATGAAAAAAGTATTGAAAACAAATAAAAGTGATGCAGAAACCCATGTTTTGTCATCAACAATTGTATGGAATCAATACCAAATAAGTAGCTTGTTAGAATCAATTTATATCAAAACTGCAGTTTCTATGAGCCTTAAGGTTTGTACAAGCAAATATGGGACAATTACAAATAAAACTGAACATTTAAAGGGAGAGTTACAGGAACACAAAAGACAGAAAACAGAAGCTGATAATATTGAGCACTTTGAGAGCAATAAAACAATTATACATTTTACATTGTGAATGCGCACAATTATGATTTTGTTCAGTATGTCAGAATAAAATGATCCATTATGAGTAAAAGCAATGTTGTAAAAGGAGAACATATATAAATGAGAAAGTAGTTTGTCAGAAATGAACATAACTTTAGGTGTTAATTAACTTTTTTTACATAGTGACAATTCACCAGCGTTTAACTTTCATTTAATTCCACTGTTACATCATGTTTCTTAAACGATACAGAAATAAATCTCTTGTGACTCATCACTGATGGTCCCTGTCAATCATCAGTGGCTCCGCCCACAGAGCTCAGGATTGGTCCATCTGTGCTCCGCCTCTCACTGCAGCATCTTCCTGTTCATCTGAACAAACTATAAGATGAAGAAAGACTGACTGAAGTTCATCAACAACATGATAAACCCTTTCACACGATACATAAAACAATCACACTACACTGAAGAGAGTTTTATTGATTATATTGAGAAGAGCTGCAGGTTCTGACACTTACTGATGGATTCTCATGTTTAGCTCTGAGGATCAAGAGTCTTCAGGAGTCTTCAGACGTCTGCGATCAACGGTCTGTGTGAAAGAGCGAGAGATCGGTCATGTGATCATCTGTGATGGAGTATCTGACTTCATCCATGTTTCGGTCGTGACGGCACATTCTCAGTAGTGACAGTAATGTTCTGGTAGCGACCACATCATAATTCAGGATTTTAACTCGCATACTAAAACACTACTGAAACATACAAAGATACTATTTTTATTTGCATGACTGTAATACATTTTGTTTATTTCCCCCAAATAAATGATTATGTGTTCGCTTGTGTCACTACTAAAACAATGATGACATGTTTCGGTCATGGCTGTTTCGGTAGTGACATTTTAAGATGCTTTTGAGCCTAACTCAAAGATGATAACCAGCACATGGTTACCCAGCACAGTCCTGAACAGTTGTACACACACAACAACTACATTATAACACCCAAAAACGTTTTGATAAATTGCAGAAAAAAAGATGTTTGGTAGTGACGTCCCTTAAAGTTACACACAGACTTTTGACCATATTTCCCTCAACAACCTATCTACAGTGAAAGAGATGCTATGAAAGAGGGACACAGGAATATTCCCTGGTCAGAAACGTAGACTGTGGTTCAAATCAGTCTCAGCCACTGGACTAAAACACACACTGTTTCGGTAGTGATGTGAAAATGCGGGATACAATTTTTTTTACATAAGGTTTCATGATTTAAAAATAAAATATAGAATACATTTTTTATATATATTTATTTTTTTACTTTTTAAAATAAATCAAAAAGATATTTTTAAAAACAACAATGGAAAAAAACTAAAAACATTTCAATATCATTTTCACAAGTTGAGTTTTATGGGTCCGGGTTCAGGAAAGCTTCCTGAAACTCAATTCCTATTAATTGAAAGTCCCTAATAAATTATGATTTTATATATATTAAGCCTACTTTAATTTTAAATATTATTGTGAAATTCAATAGATAATAGAAGGATCTTAGTAAACATCAAAAATGTTTGAAATTATTTTAAAACTTAAATGCTTTTTAAATGTGTTTTTTGGTTGTCGGACAGCAGTTTGGACCAATTCTGTAGATAGTACTAAAAACATGATCAATGATAAACTTTGGAAAATACACATTTTTATGGAAACCCAATAAAAAAATACTGGAATGAAGTTCCCTGACACTGTTCAAAGTAAAGGGCTTTTTCATGGTATGCCGTACACTTTTCTTGGCTTCTTACAGTCTCTCATGTACAGATGCTTTTCCACTAAACTGCAGCGATACGGTGCAGAAGCGTGAGTGTTTGCTGTGGTAACGAACAATGAACATCCTTCATCTGAGATGATTCCCGAATAAATATTTTAATCCATGTTTCATGTAAGTAAAAGCTAAAGCATGTTTTTTGACCAAAATATAAATCAATGATAAATGATTGTACGTGAAGTAATATCCGATTGGTCATGTGTCTTGTCCAAAACCCTTAATGGCTTGAGTCATCATACATTTAACAGTAAGTTATAATTAAAAACTTAACTAGATTGGCTAAATTCACTAAAAAACTTGCCAAGGACATTAACAACTCCTAACTTAAATCAGTCTATGTAGGTTTATTTAATGATTTTTAAAAAGTACAAACTGGTTACTGCTGGATTGAGAAGGTTTGAATCCTGTCACTTTGTACAGTTATGGTGTGTTCACACCGAATGCGAATAGAGCGTCAAATATGTGTCTTTCGCGTGTAGTTATAGACGCTTGAACATTTTGAACCCATTTGCGTATAGTATATTTCAGGGTATATCGTATATCACCCGTAGGAATATAGTGGAGAGCGGCGCGACAGAAGCGTCGCACGGCCAAGTGGATCGGCACCCTTATTATGTAATCTACTCTGGCAAATAATTCAATTCGCGTTCGGTGTGAACACACCATTACAGTCTGAAACACAGACAACGGCTGATCGATTCATTCTCTGCTTTTGTAAAGTCATGTTTATATGATTTACCTGTTTCACTCTGAGATCTTCAGCTTTAACACTCCTTCGTTTCTTTCTGTTAAAATCACAGACATTAACAGCATATGGACACTAATACACTAATAATTAAAAACTCAAATTAGCCATTTCCTACATTAGACCAAAAGAGAATTTATACAATCAGTGCAGTTTATTATTGAGCTCACATTATAAACAGTATGAAGATGATGATGAAGATTATGATGATGAATAATCCTCCAGATGCCGCTGTGATCACAATCACTGTCATACCAGTAACATGATGAACTGAAAGAGGAAGATCATCATCATTAACTCTCCAAACTGATGAATGATGTGAAGATACAGGAGTGTGTGAATAAAAGCTTCACCTGTGACAGTGACAGCGTCTGATCTCTGAGATCCATGTTGATTGTGAGCCTGACAGTAGAAGCGTCCACTCTGTAGTGCACTGAAACTCTGTCCAGATCCAACAGCTGAGGTTTCATTCTCCTTAAACCAGCTGAAGTTCAGAGCAGGAGGGTTTGAGTCACTGATGCAGTTCAGAGTCACTGAATCTCCCTCCACTATTACAACAGATCCATTCATCAACACTGAGACGCTCCTGGGAGGATCTAAAGACAACAATGAAAATTCACAACAAATATTAGAAAATTAAGAATTTATACGTGAACAATGTGTAAACGATCATTAACTCACACATGACGTTTAAAGTCACATTATCAGAGTATTTCTCTCCATGTTCATTGATGGACTTGCACTTGTATTCTCCACTGTCATCAGAGCTGATCTTTGAGATGCTGAAGATTCTTCCAGATCCTACAATCGTTCCTCCTTTAAACCAGCTGATTTCTGCAGGAGGGTTTGAGTCACTGATGCAGTTCAGAGTCACTGAATCTCCCTCCACTATTACACCAGATGGACTGATGGAGATCACAGGTTTCACTGGAGGATCTACAGATGTCAGGTTAAAGTATGTATTAGTGGCTGCAGTTGGTTATTATTGGAAATTTTCAACAAACATCCCAGTATGATTCAATGCTAAACAGTGAAATTTTAAGAAAAAGTTCAAGAAAAAGTTACCAGAGGGAAACTAAAGGCCTGTTCACATCGGGACAAATTTCGAGCGCGATATTCGCTGACGTTTAACGCCTCGTGACTAAACAAAGGGCGCCAATGTGAGTGTGCACACCGCCGTGAAATACGCCACACGTAAAAGCGTCATTTTTTTTAAAACGCCTCGGGATAGTTTTTTTGGTTTGACGCACCGCGTCAAAAACGATCCGACCAATGAGATTGCCGCTTTTGCTCACGTGTCTTGAGCTTCTGAAGTTACAGTAAAACACAACTTGGGGGCGCTCAAACACAAAACGGTCTTGCCGAGCACACATACATAGCGGCGAAGGCGATTACGACCAAGTAGCGTCTACACTGCCGGGAAGAAATAGACGAGGAAGATGCAAGGCAACATGAATGTAGAGCTGCTGTTCTCGTTGGTGTCCGAACATAAAGAACTATATGACAAACGCGACAGCGACTACAAAAATCTTGCTAAAAGAGAACTGTTATGGAGTGATATTGCAGAGGGTATTTCCGGGGTATTTCTGTTTTACATTAAGTGCCATTTAATGTCAGGGAATGAATTTGCATGTTCACTCGGCTCATCGTCAGTGAAAATCGCTTGGGTGTGAACACAAAAAACGCTTTGAAAAACGCTGGCAAATAACGCGCGTCGATATTCGTCCCAGTGTGTAGGCTCCTTAAGCCTAGAATTTGAAAGGCTTGAAACATTTGACAGATAAATGTTTTCTGGATTAAGTTTAAGGATGATTCTCACAAAACTGTATTTTCCGCAAGAGATATTTTATGTATATTATGAGCACATGGAGAAGCTGAGAGAGCGCTGTCCTCCACCTTGACCTGATGCATATAGAGACTATACGGACCGTCCAGCGATCTGAAGGAGAGTCGACAGCATCAGTGAACAGTTCCTCTGTCAGAGCGAGTATTCGTGTCTCTATTTTTTTATTCGCTACTCTACACTGGCTTCCAGTGCGTTTTAGGATTGATTTTAAGATTTTATTGTTTGTTTTTAAAGCAGTAAATGGGCTAGCCCCTGAGTACTTGTCTGAACTTTTGGGTGGACAAAATCAGCTGTTGCGGTCTTTCTGATCAACAGACTTTACAGGTCCCGATGTCGAGGTAACAGTGGGGCGAATGGGCCTTCGCCCTAAACTCTGGAACAAGCTCCCCCCTGACCTTCGTACTATAACGGATGTAGTACTTTTTAAAACAAAACTTAAAACGTATTTGTTTAGAACGGCTTTTAATACCCAGTAACGGTGCAACAATTTTTTTCCTTTATGCTTCATGCTTTTGTTTTCGGTTTGTTTCTTTGTTTTTATTTGAATACTGTGTTGTCTATTTGTACCTGATGTGAAGCACTTTGGACACCTGGTGGCTGCTGTAAAGTGCTATAGAAATAAAGATTGATTGATTGATTGATTGATTTAGAGTCTGATGTTCATATGAACATAATCAACACTGACCCTCACAAACTCCTCCAAACACACTTCTTCTATTATAAAACACTTCATTGGTTTGACTCAAATCTTGAAACAGAAATTACATTCTCAAAACAACATGGACAAACCTCCAAACCACTTGTTCACAACAGAATTGAATTTCTCATTCAGTTCATCAAATTTCAAATGTCTAAGGCACGGCAGGCACGGAACAAACACAACTCAAAACTCAGGTAACATTAACAACGAACAAGCACAGGACAGAAAATTCAGGGAGACTAAATAGGAAGGCAAACAAGGAGGGAAATTAGGGAAAGCAGGTGGGACAAATAAACCAATAATGAGGTAACAAGATGGGAGGGGCTAGAACATCAACAAGAGAACATGGCACACAGAAATCACATGATAGCCATGTGCTCACAACCAACAAGACCATAACATAAACACAAGACCAGGCATGTCACAGCTCTGTCACAAAACCAAGAATAACCAGAACTGTAGTGACAGAAACAAGACCCATCACGTCCTTGTGTTTGTGGATGAATCTGGCTTCAACCTGGCCAAGGGCCGAAGACGTGGCCGTAATATTATTGGCCACGGGCCACAGTGGATGTCCCAGACCAGCGAGGGGGTAATATAACTATGTGTGCTGCCATATCTGAGAATGGTGTGGCCCTCACATCCCCAGTCTTGGCCCATACAATACTCAGAAGCTCCTCATCTTCTTGGACCGCCTTCATTTTGATTTGATCCCTGAAAATGGGAGAGGTCTCGCAGGGCCTCACCTACCCCAATATGTCATTGTATGGGACAATGTGAATTTCCACCGTGGCCCGCTCATCAGGGCCTGGTTCACTACTCATCCAAGGATGGTCATGATGTTCCAACGCATTCTCATCCTAGGGCGTCATATCTGACACATTTGACATTTCGTCTAAATCCAACGCGCATGGTACCCTTTAGCGTCAATATAACACGCACAGAAATGGGTAGGTTTAGGTCTGGGGTAGGGTTAGGGTTAGACCACTAGGAGGCGCCTTCTGACCCATATATATCTGCGTCTCATATTGACGCTAAAGGGTGCCATGCGCGTTGAATGTAGACGAAATGTCACGAGCGTCAGTATATGACGCCTTCGGATGAGAACGGGCTGGATGTTCCTACCACCTTACTCTCCTTTCCTCAATCCTATTGAGGAGTTTTTCTCCGCTTGGAGGTGGAGAGTGTATGAAGATCGGGCTCAAGATCAGAGGTCCCTGCTCCATGCAATGGACGCTGCGTGTGAGGATATTACAGGAGATCCGTGTAGGGGACCCGTTTCTTCCCTCGTTGCATCGCAAGGGAGAACATACGCTGTGACGTGGATGAGAATCTGTGGCCAGACAGACAGCAGCGTGTGGATGGCCAGGAGGGTGAGGACAGCGACCAGTGAAGAACTGTTAGTTGTGAAACTCCAGCTTTATTTACAGCACTGTAGGCTACATATCATTTTCCTTATTTTTTGTTTGTGTGTTTGTTACAGTATATTATGCTGTATACATTTTATTTTTACTCTGATGTATGGAAGTTGCTTTATGTGTGTGAATAAAAATGGTTACAATTTCCTTGGCAGTGAGTGCAATGTGTGATGTCAAACCTTGGAGGCTAGTCTTACCCTATAATCCTTTTTATATATATATATATATATATATATATATATATATATATACACAATTGTATTCTGTTAGCTAGACAAAAAACAGTACAGTAACCATTGTCAATGAAGGACTGGGCTAAGACTGAAAGGTGGACATGAGGGATATTTCAATGGTCCTCTGCCATAGTGACAAAACATATAAACATTTTGACTTGCAGTGCTTACACAATGCCAAAGGGACGAAGCATTTTGGTGGCACTGACTGTTTAAATGAGAAAGAAATTTAGTTTTGACACGTGAGTTAACTGTTTTGGGAGAGGAATGAGCTTTTGCAGGTGAACCATGGTGTTGAGCCGAACCATCCACGTTATTTTGGCAAAAGAGTGTTGAGAACGTCCGGTCTGTTTCAAGAAATGAGTCAAAGCAATTGAGAAGGATCTTTGCCATTTTGGTGGCACTGACTCTTTACATGGGAAAGGAATTTAGATTTTAAGCATGAGTGAACAGTTTTGGGAGAGATATGAGCTTTTGCAGGTGAGCAATAGTGTTGTGCTGAACTGTAAGACTGTTTTGCCAAATGATCTTAGAGTTTTGAGAATGTAATTTCTGTTTCAAGAAATTAGCCAAACCAATGGAGAAAACCTGTAATATGTGTTTGTGTCTTTACCTTGATTTCAATCGTCATTCATCACAATTTTCAGTTCAATTCAAGCACACAATACATTTAGTTTCACAGAAAATGCAGTTTTACTAGCGAGACACTGGTTTGCTTTATCAGCTCATAGTCCTGACTTTAGCAGTGGCTGCGGGCGATGAAATAATATGTTCAGATTAGATTTGAGGACACTGATTGGCTACATTTTATTTCATATCTTAAATATGTTTATATTGTGAATCAGCAATTGGTTAAACAGAGACATGTGGACAGACAGAGGAAACATATATATCATATCATATATCATACCAATTTATGCTATTTATATTATTAATGATAATTATTATTATTGTGTGTGGTTCAGGGAGGGCAGCGCCTCTATTGGCCAGCCGTCACCAGAATTTATGGTACATTTGTTATTTAAATTCTTGTGCTTTTTCATATATATTTATATACATAATTGACATGCATTTTTATTAATTGATAAAGCACTGCATTTGAGCATTTAAAAAAAATAAATAATCTTTTTCGGCCTTAGAAATCTGTTGTTTTTGAGACACATGATATAAATCTGTTTTTTTCCCTTCTGATTTTAGTGAAAACACAAGAGCTCCCACAAAACTTATTGATCATTTATTAGCTTTATGTCTTAAACTCTGCTAGCTTTTCAAAGACAAAGAGAAGAAGTGAATCTGCACTCACACATGACATTGATCTGAACCTCAGGAGAGATGTGAGTGTGTCCGTCTACAGCACAGCTATATCTGCCTGAATCCTCTCTTCTGACTGGGTTGAGGATGAGTTTGTTTCTGTCTCTTCTCTCAGTTAATATCTTCTGTGAGTTTCTGTACCAGATGAATGTTGCTCTGTCAGTCAGAGCGCAGCTGCTTTTACATGTCAGACGGACTGAATCTCCCTCTGTCACTCTCTCAGGAGACTCCACCTGAAGATCTGAACACAACACACACATTATATCTAGTGCTGCTGGCATACACTGATTATTATTCAACATAATGCACAGAAGAAGAGATAAACCTCACCAAAGTCACCTGTGACAGTAAGAGTCACTCCTGGATCACCAATCCATTTTTCACCAGGTTTATCAGTGATGAATCTGAAATAGTACATGTGTGAATCCTTCAGTGTCACATGACTCAGTCTGATGGTGCAGTTCTGCTGTTTATCTCCCAGATACTGAAGCCTCTGACTGTATTCAGGGTCCTCAGACAGATCTGGAAACTCTCCATTATCTTTTATCAGTGTTTTGGTCCAGAACACTTTCATGATCTGATGTCCAGTAGGGTATGTATAAGTGCATCTCATTATCACTGTTGAGTCCTTTAGTGCACAGATGTGTGAAGGACTGTAAATCACATCCTCTTTCTGACTACAAACCCCTAAAAAAAGTGAATGCTGGACAAATTAGCAGCAGCTTGTGCATAAAAAACTGCAATATGCCAAAATTCCTGAGTAAGGGTTGCAGAGACTCACCGTGAATCATGATCAGAAAGATCAGAGGAAGAGGAGGAGCCATTCTGTCTGACGTCACCATAGCAACACCTGCAACACATTTACTGTGGCTTATTTTCAGCTTTAATTTCAGCATGAAACATAACAACAATTGATACTTTATTTATTCAAGAGCATGGCACCAACAGTCATTTTTGCACTGCATGAGTTTGTATATTTTCACAATATACGAAAATGAAAGTGAAATGAACATAAAATAAAGTGCCATCAGAACTCAACAGAAATGCTCCAGTAGGGGTCAGAGCTGATGTACAGTTTAATTATTACCCCCATAGTGTTAGAATCAGTATTTCATCATCACTACAATTACTATACTGACTAAAGTAAGATGATGAGCATTAAAGGTGCCCTATGTCAAAAAATCAATTCATACTCCACATATTCCATACCAGATGGGGGCAGTATACCTCCAGAAAGTTGGCCTACTCTAGTCTGTTTTTTAGTTTCGGGTTGTTAATCTTCTAAAACCGTCAAATAGTCTGCTTTGTCCCGCCAAAGCCTTTTTGAACGGTGAGTGATGTAGAATAGAATGACTGCTGCCGCTGCGCTTGACAGGGCGCGTTACGAGCAGAGAGAGAGAGAGAGAGAGAGAGAGAGAGAGAGAGAGAGAGAGAGAGAGAGAGCGCCCCGGCCCCGCGCGCGCACTCTCAGGTCTTCAAACAACACGAGCGCGGTCCTGCTCTCTCTCCCTCGCGCATATTAATCAAATCAATTGACACGATAGTAAGACCGCAGTTTCACGTGGAGCATTTGGAGATTTTTAGAGATTAGAGACTCAATTAACAACATCTCAACACTAAATTATAAAGGCCGGTCTCATATAGACGCCTGTCTCAAATACAAGCTGGTGCAGTTCGACGATTTGGGAAAGCCCGGGCTATTATGTGAAGTTTTACGGTATTCGTTTTGTTCATATTACATTTTTTATGACACACGCAATTGACACTTTTCACACGCTCTCACACCACACATCAATTTTGTCACGCACAGAAAAATCGCAAAGCAAAGAGGACACGGAGACCAACAGACTAGACAGAGCAGGTTAGTTATGATATAAACAAATCTCAGCTCTCAGATTCTGTCAATTTTATTACGCAATTCAAACAATAAATACCGTTTTGGCGCTTGTAAATGTTACACGACAGATCCGATCATCTCTACTAGCTAATAGTAAAAAAACACGAACACTGTTGAATGATACAGTATGCTGCAACTTACCAAAATGTATTCCTCATACATAATATCGACCAATCATTTTTTTGAACTCTTCCCTGAACTGAACTGTAGTAGTGGGCTGTACCAAAGTCCTTTTTTGTCCTTTACACGATTGACATCAGGTTCAAGTACGCCCACAAGCCGTGCGAGTTATTCGCGTGTTGCAGTTTGGCTGGTGGTTGTGTATGTTGCCCGCATACCGCCTCCCATGGCCGAAACTGGTATTATGACACCGGCCGGGCCGGGGCTAGTAATTTAGCATGCTAATTCAGGTTTATATCTCGGCAGCACTATAACTTGTCATTTTTTTAATGACATCATCCCACTTATTTCTTCTCATTCTTTTGATGCGTGTAGCTCATTTTTTGGATATTTTTACCTAAATTTTTACATATGGCACCTTTAATGTTGTTGTGCATTGGACACAAACTGGTTAAATAATAAAAAGTTAAAGGTTATTTGACCCGTGTTATGGTCTGTCTTAATTTAATTAGACTACTTAAATAATGAATCAGTCTATATGCCTAGATAATAGGCATATTTTTGTTCAGTAAACTAAAAATATTTTGTTCTGTTATTCATTAGGTAAACATGACTATTTATGTTGTGAGAACTTGCAATGTTAATGTAATATTTTAAGTTGGGTGGACTTTAGTCCCTGATTGTCGAGTTTACTCCAAAAAGCGCTTGCGATAAGTTGCCTTATAATTTAAAGTTGACTCCATTTTTTTTTTTTTTTACAGTGGATGAAAGAATGCAACTTTAACAAACTTATTCTAAAAACAAGACACAAAAGCCTAAAGACACAAGCCAAGAAAAGCAGAGGCGTCGACCTGGAAAATCTGGAACAAATACACAATAGCGGTGAGAACAATTCAACACTATAAACCACAAACATAATTCAGTGACATCATCAGCCGCTTCTACAAATGAGTGAAGATTCAAATAATAAAATCCACCGAGAACTATTTAAACAATATTACTTTTATCAGCTGTTACCTTATCCATGTGTGTGTGTTCCTTCTGTGTTCTTGTGTAAAACTGAAAGTAAAACAGCTCTGCAGGAAAAGCCCTGATTTACAGGAAAATACATCAGGGGTCTCTCTCTCTCTCTCCCTCTCTCTCTCTCTCTCTCTCTCTCTCTCTCTCTTTCACACACACTCTCCTCTATAGAAAAAACTATATATTAATGGGTTGTTAACGCCCCTTCGCATAAAGCTTTCTTACACAAAACATGTCTTACAAATTTTAAATCAATATATTGTCTTATCTGAATGAGTAGTCAGGATGATTTTCACATAGTTTTGAAGCAAATATTCTAGGCCACATGATACAATTTTTAAAAGTCTTGTGAAGAAATAATTAGTCTGGGTTTTATGACCTTATTTCAGTGACAATGTTTTTTAGTTTTTTCACAAACCACGCATAAACGTCATTATCTCAAAACTAAAATCTTTTACATACATGCTGCTGACATATTACTGTAGCAGAGTTTGTGCTGAATACAGTGTAATCAGACTTTAGCAATGAAAATGTCACAAGTATCAGAAATAAGCACAAATGTCAGAGCATGTCAGAACACCTCCAGGACCCAGAAAACACCTCGGACCCCAGAGGGTTAACACTGTGATGCAGTACTAGCAACATATTCAATATGCCATTGAGTTATACACATGTTAGAAACATATTAAAACATGCTAGCAATTCTTAGCTAAGTGATAAAGCATAATAATGCAATGAAACAGGAAGTTGTTGTTACTGAAGAAGATAATGTCCAATCTGCCCCAAACTTCACACGTTTGATAAGAGTCCTGCCCTGAACAAATCTACATGACAATCTTAAGTTAAAGTAATAGCGCCACCTACTGTCGACAAGAAGTGACATGTTTTACACTGTGATGCAGTACTAGCAAAACATATTAAATATGCCACTGAGTTCTAAACATGTTAGAGACATGCTAAAACATGCTAGCAACACTTATCTAAGTGATAATGCATGCTATTATCCCCATAATAAAGGACATTTTTGTAACTGACTTTGGCATACTCCTATATTTACCTACTTAAATGCACATTGCCCACTGTGCTCTGTCTTCCTAAAGCCACCGGGTGGCGGTGACACGGGTGTGAGGGCCCTTTCAATGCTGCTTACAGCTTTAATTCTTAAATTGGTATGTGATTTTTCAAAATTATTCCTAGAAAAACTAAATAACTTAAAGACTTAAAGGGAAACTCAACCCCTGGTCAGAGCCTGACTCCACCCACTGGCAATACTTGAAATATTGGGGGGGCGTACACCTGAGACGTGACTCTCTGTAGGAAATGTCAGCTGTGTTTTGGAGCAAACATGAAAAAAGTATTGAAAATAAATAAAAGTGATGCAGAAACCCATGTTTTGTCATTAACAATTTTAATATTGATTTTTTTTTATGGAATCAATACCAAATAAGTAGCTTGTTAGAATTGGTTGATATCAAAACTGTAGTTTCTATGAGCCCTTAAGGTTTGTACAAGCAAATATGGGACAATTACAAATAAAACTGAACATTTAAAGGGAGAGTTACAGGAACACAAAAGACAGAAAACAGAAGCTGATAATATTGAGCACTTTGAGAGCAATAAAACAATTATACATTCTCCATTGTGAATACGCACAATGATGAGTCAAGGAAAGGAAAATGAGAAAGTATATACATGAGAAAGTAGTTTGCCACAAATGAACATAACTTTAGGTGTTTTACTTAATTTAAGTATTTATATATATATTTTTTTACATAGTGACAATTCACCAGCGTTTAACTTTCGTTTAATTCCACTGTTACATCATGTTTCTTAAACTATACAGAAATAAATCTCTTTAGTGACTCATCACTGATGGTCCCTGTCAATCATCAGTGGCTCCGCCCACAGAGCTCAGGATTGGTCCATCTGTGCTCCGCCTCTCACTGCAGCATCTTCCTGTTCATCTGAACAAACTATAAGATGAAGAAAGACTGACTGAAGTTCATCAACAACATGATAAACCCTTTCACACGATACATAAAACAATCACACTACACTGAAGAGAGTTTTATTGATTATATTGAGAAGAGCTGCAGGTTCTGACACTTACTGATGGATTCTCATGTTTAGCTCTGAGGATCAAGAGTCTTCAGGAGTCTTCAGACGTCTGCGATCAACGGTCTGTGTGAAAGAGCGAGAGATCGGTCATGTGATCATCTGTGATGGAGTATCTGACTGTGACGTCTCACTTACTGTGAGTGTGTCGTACAGGTCAGAGGTCGTGGACTTGAGATCAAGAGCTGTATATGTGTCTTCATTGGGATCAGAGATCTACAGGAGAGACAGAAGGACTTACATCACAAAATATCAATTACAATAATATTTATGGTCCATTATACAGAATTGGTTCAAAGTCAGAGTTGGAAACCTTTAGATTTTTTGTGTGTCTTTTTCCACAAATTTTGTATGTATGCAAATTGTATAATATCCAAGGTATACATTTTTAATAATGTGTAATAATTCTAATAATAAGTAATTGTGCAGTTAATTATCATATTGTATTTTCAGAAAGTTGTGGAATATTTTTCCTCTCCCCAAATTTGTCACTACCGAAACACAATAATAAGTAATTTTACAAGAAGGCTTATATTGACCTATTAATATTTTGTTTACATGTACCTTGTAAATATATTTTTTGCTATTTAAAAAAAATGCACAGGTAAATCAATAACAATTTTAACAATATTTCAAGTGTAATTTATAAGTTAATATAAGTGTTAAGTTAATCATACTGATTTCAAAGTTAAGGATTCATTAGTTTGAATATACATTGAACCAAACACTATAATAACATCATAGTTGATAATTCAGTGTAGTTTATTTTTGACAAAACATCCATGTTTCGGTCGTGACGGCACATTCTCAGTAGTGACAGTAATGTTCTGGTAGCGACCACATCATAATTCAGGATTTTAACTCGCATACTAAAACACTACTGAAACATACAAAGATACTATTTTTATTTGCATGACTCTAATACATTTTGTTTATTTCCCCCAAATAAATGATTGTGTTCGCCTGTGTCACTACTAAAACAATGATGACATGTTTCGGTCATGGCTGTTTCGGTAGTGACATTTTAAGATACTTTTGAGCCTAACTCAAAGATGATAACCAGCACATGGTTTCCCAGCACAGTCCTGAACAGTTGTACACACACAACAACTACATTTTATCGAATAACACCCAAAAACTATGATGTCACAAGTGACTGTTTCGGTAGGGACATTTTAAGATACTTTTGAGCCTAACTCAAAGATGATAACCAGCACATGGTTACCCAGCACAGTCCTGAACAGTTGTACACACACAACAATTACATTATAACACCCAAAAACGTTTTGATAAATTGCAGAAAAAAGATGTTTGGTAGTGACGTCCCTTAAAGTTACACACAGACTTTTGACCACATTTCCCTCAACCTATCTACAATGAAAGAGATGCTATGAAAGAGACGGACACAGGAATATTCCCTGGTCAGAAACGTAGACTGTGGTTCAAATCAGTCTCAGCCACTGGACTAAAACACACACTGTTTCGGTAGTGACGTGAAAACACAGGACACATTTTTTTTTACATAAAGTTTCATGATTTAAAAATAAAATATAGAATAAATGTTTTTTATTTATTTATGTTTTACTTTTTAAAATAAATCCAAAAGATATTTTTAAAAACAACAATCGAAAAAAAAAGAAAAAAATAAGAAAAACATTTCAATATCATTTTCACAAGTTGAGATTTAGGGGTTAGGGTTCAGGACAGCCTCCTGAAACTCAATTCCTACCAATCGAAAGTACCTAATAAATTATGATTTTATATATATTAAGCCTACTTAGTAAACATCTAAATTTTTTGCAATTATTTTAAAACTTAAATGCTTTTTAAATGCGTTTTTTGTTTGTCGGACAGCAGTTTGGACCAATTCTGTAGATAGTCCTAAAAACATGATCAATGATAAACTTTGGAAAATACACATTTTTATGGAAACCCAATAAAAAAATACTGGAATAAAGTTCCCTGACAATGTTCAAAGTAAAGGGCTTTTTCATGGTACGCCGTACACTTTTCTTGGCTTCTTACAGTCTCTCATGTACAGATGCTTTTCCACTAAAGTGCAGCGATACGGTGCAGAAGCGTGAGTGTTTGCTGTGGTAACGAACAATGAACATCCTTCATCTGAGATGATTCCCGAATAAATATTTTAATCCATGTTTCATGTAAGTAAAAGCTAAACCATGTTTTTTGACCACATAAAATATAAATCAATGATAAATGATTGTACGTGAAGTAATATCTGATTGGTCATGTGTCTTGTACAAAACCCTTAATGGCTTGAGTCATCATACATTTAACAGTAAGTTATAATTAAAAACTTAACTAGATTGGCTAAATTCACTAAAAAAACTTGCCAAGGACATTATCAACTGCCAACTAAAATCAGTTTATGTAGGTTTATTTAATGATTTTTTTAAATCGTCTATCGCGTGTAGTTAGACGCTTGAACATTTTGAACCCATTCGCGTATCGTATATTTCAGGGTATATCGTATATCACCCATAGGAATATAGTGGAGAGCAGCGCGACAGAAGTGTCACACGGCCAAGTGGATCGGCACCCTTATTATGTAATCTACTCTGGCAAATAATTCAATTCGCGTTCGGTGTGAACACACCATTACAGTCTGAAACACAGACAACGGCTGATCAATTCATTCTCTGCTTTTGTAAAGTCATGTTTATATGATTTACCTGTTTCACTCTGAGATCTTCAGCTTTATCACTCCTTCGTTTCTTTCTGTTAAAATCACAGACATTAACAGCATATGGACACTAATACACTAATAATTAAAAACTCAAATTAGCCATTTCCTACATTAGACCAAAAGAGAATTTATACAATCAGTGCAGTTTATTATTGAGCTCACATTATAAACAGTATGAAGATGATGATGAAGATGATGATGATGAATAATCCTCCAGATACCGCTGTGATCACAATCACTGTCATACCAGCAACATGACGAACTGAAAGAGGAAGATCATCATCATTAACTCTCCAAACTGATGAATGATGTGAAGATACAGGAGTGTGTGAATAAAAGCTTCACCTGTGACAGTGACAGCGTCTGATCTCTGAGATCCATGTTGATTGTGAGCCTGACAGTAGAAGCGTCCACTCTGTAGTGCACTGAAACTCTGTCCAGATCCAACAGCTGAGGTTTCATTCTCCTTAAACCAGCTGAAGTTCAGAGCAGGAGGGTTTGAGTCACTGATGCAGTTCAGAGTCACTGAATCTCCCTCCACTATTACACCAGATGGACTGATGGACACTGAGACGCTCCTGGGAGGATCTAATAACAATCACCAAACTTATTGTTATGAGGAATCATAAAACAGTTTCTGCAAATAATTATTGATGAACATCCTTATAAACATCCTGGAATGTTCAACTGCATCTTGTTTTATAATAAACTCAATCATTAACTCACACATGACGTTTAAAGTCACAGGATCAGAGTATTTCTCTTCATGTTCATTGATGGACTTGCACTTGTATTCTCCACTGTCATCAGAGCTGATCTTTGAGATGTTGAAGATTCTTCCAGATCCTACAATCGTTCCTCCTTTAAACCAGCTGATTTCTGCAGGAGGGTTTGAGTCACTGATGCAGTTCAGAGTCACTGAATCTCCCTCCACTATTACACCAGATGGACTGATGGACACTGAGACGCTCTTTGGTGGGTCTGAAAAAACAAACAAACAAAATATTAACAAATCAAATTTGAGATCACACACTTTCCGATTCATAAATCTGTGATTCATAAGTCTCCACTATTACACCAGATGGACTGATGGAGATCACAGGTTTCACTGGAGGATCTACAGATGTCAGGTTAAAGTATGTATTAGTGGCTGCAGTTGGTTATTATTGGAAATTTTCAACAAACATCCCAGTATGATTCAATGCTAAACAGTGAAATTTTAAGAAAAAGTTCAAGAAAAAGTTACCAGAGGGAAACTAAAGGCCTGTTCACACCGGGACGAATTTCGAGCGTGATATTCGCTGACGTTTAACGCCTCGTGACTAAACAAAGGGCGCCAATGTGAGTGTGCACACCGGCATGAAATACGCCACACGTAAAAGAGTCATTTTTTAAAAAACGCCTCGGGTTAGTTTTTTTGGTTTGACGCACCGCGTCAAAAACGATCCGACCAATGAGATTGCCGCTTTTGCTCACGTGTCTGGAGCTTCTGAAGTTACAGTAAAACACAGCTTGGGGGCGCTCAAACACAAAACGGTCTTGCCGAGCACACATACATAGCGGCGAAGAAGATATACGCCAAGTAGCGTCTACACTACCGGGAAGAAATAGACGAGGAAGATGCAAGGCAAGATGAATGTAGAGCTGCTGTTCTCGTTGGTGTCCGAACATAAAGAACTATATGACAAATGCGACAGCGACTACAAAAATCTTAATAAAAGAGAACTGTTATGGAGTGGTTTTGCAGAGCGTATTTCCGGGGTATTTCTGTTTTACATTAAGTGCCATCTAATGTCAGGGAATGAATTTGCATGTTCACTCGGCTCATCGTCAGTGAAAATCGCTTGGGTGTGAACACAAAAAACGAGTTGAAAAACGCTGGCAAATAACGTGCGTTGATATTCGTCCCAGTGTGTAGGCTCCTTAAAACTAGAATTTGAGAGGCTTGAAACATTTGACAGATAAATGTTTTCTGGATTAAGTTTAAGGATGATTCTCACAAAACTGTATTTTCCACAAGAGATATTTTATGTATATTATGAGCACATGGAGAAGCCGAGAGAGCGCTGTCCTCCGCCTTGACCTGATGCATATAGAGACTATACGGACCGTCCAGCGATCTGAAGGAGAGTCGACAGCATCAGTGAACAGTTCCTCTGTCAGAGCGAGTGTTCGTGTCTCTATTTTTTTATTCGCTACTCTACACTGGCTTCCAGTGCGTTTTAGGATTGATTTTAAGATTTTATTGTTTGTTTTTAAAGCAGTAAATGGGCTAGCCCCTGAGTACTTGTCTGAGCTTTTGGGTGGACAAAATCAGCTGTTGCGGTCTTTCTGATCAACAGACTTTACAGGTCCCGATGTCGAGGTAACAGTGGGGCGATAGGGCCTTCGCCCTGAACTCTGGAACAAGCTCCCCCCTGACCTTCGTACTATAACGGATGTTGTACTTTTTAAAACAAAACTTAAAACTTATTTGTTTAGAATGGCTTTTAATACCCAGTAATGGTGCAACAAATTTTTTTTTCCTTTAGGCTTCATGCTTTTGTTTTCTGTTTGTTTCTTTGTTTTTATTTGAATGCTGTGTTGTCTATTTGTACCTGATGTGAAGCACTTTGGACACCTGGTGGCTGCTGTAAAGTGCTATAGGAATATCGATTGATTCAGAGAGTCTGATGTTCATATGAACATAATAAACACTGACCCTCACAAACTCCTTCTATTCTTCTATTATAAACCAACACCATATTACAGTTTTTCTCCATTGGTTTGGCTCAGTTCTTGAAACAGAAATTACATTCTCAAAACAACATGGACAAACCTCCAAACCACTTGGCAATTGTTCACAACAGAATTGAATTTCTCATTCAGTTCATCAAATTTCAAATGCCTAAGTACTTGTCTCAGTGTCTCAGTACATCTTTGAAAATGATTAAGTACAGGTAGCCTACATTTAGCACAACTTCCAAGTGAAAAGATCTTGTTGATCTAAACAGATTGTTGATTCTCAGTCTAATGGTCATTCACTCCAAAATGTGTCAGCGTCATTTCATTGTGTAAGTCATCACATGCACAATAGTCTGTTCAATTGTCAAAATTAGTCAAGAACATAATACCATGAATACCATGAATCCCTTGGAACATTTGATAAATTTATTACAGCAATTGACAGTCAGGTGAAGCTAGAACTTGACTAACGAAGGAGGAGTTTCACACATCTCAGTTGACCAATCAAACAGTATGTTTAGTTACCCGACAGGTGCTGTCCATGACTGTGAATGCTGCCAAACATGTATGTAAAGAGCTTGACCATGCAGAACCAGAACAATTTCTGAACATGGAGGCACCTGGTCAAGTAAATGAACAAGGGCAACTGCCTGCTCGAGGAAGAGGAAGAGGAAGAGGAGGAGGAGGAGGAAGAGGAAGAGGAAGAGGAAGAGGAAGAAGAAGAGGAGGAGGAGGAGAAGGAAGAGGAGGAGGAGGAAGAGGAGGAGAAAGAGGAGGAGAAGGAAGAGGAGGAGGAGGAGGAAGAGGGGGAGGAGGAGAAGGAAGAGGAGGAGGAAGAGGAGGAGAAAGAGGAGGAGGAGAAAGAGGAGGAAGAGGAGGTGGAGGAAGAGGAGGAGGAGAAAGAAGAGGAGGAGGAGGAGAAGGAGGAGAAGGAAGAGGAGGAGGAGGAGGAGGAAGAGGAGGAGAAGGAAAAAGAGGAGGAGGAGGAAGAGGAGGAGAAAGAGGAGGAGGAGGAAGAGGTGGAGGAAGAGGAGGAGGAGGAGGAGAAGGAAGAGGAGGAGGAGGAGAAGGAGGAAGAGGAGGAGGAGCAGGAGGAGGTGGATGAAGAGGAGGAAGAATAGGAGAAGGAAGAGGAGGAGGATGAGAAGGAAGAGGAGGAGGAGGTGGAGAAAGAGGAGGAGGAGGAGGAGGAGGAGGAGGAGGAGGAGGAAGAGGAGGAGGAGGTGGAGGAGGAGGAGGTGGAGGTGGAGGTGGAGGAAGGGTGCGTGGTGGTGGAATAGGGGGGAAGAGGCAGAGGAGCACGAAGACACCATGTTGTCCCGGATGAAATTCGGGCCACAATTATAGACCATGTCATCAACCATGGCCTCACAATGGCGGAGGCAGGTCGCCGAGTGCAGCCTAATGTGCCTCGCTCTACAGTCTCCTCCATCATCCAACCCTTTCACAGGGAAAACAGGTATGTAGTCAGTCAATAGGACATGACACTAGGAGCAAGAGGAAGAGGAGAAAGAGGAGGAGGAGGTAGAGGAGGAGGAGGTGGAGGAGGAGGAGGAGGAGGAGGAGGAGGAAGAGGAGGAGGAGGAGGAGGAAGAGGAGGAGGAGGAAGAGGAGGAGGAGGAGGAGGAGAAGGAGGAGGAGGAGGAGGAGGAGGAGGAAGAGGAGGAGGAGGAGGAAGAGGAGGAGGAGGAGAAGGAGGAGAAAGAAGAGGAGGAGGAGGAGGAGAAGGAGGAGGAGGAGGAGGAAGAGGAGGAGGAGGAGGAGGAGAAGGAGGAGGAGGAGGAGGAGGAGGAGGAAGAGGAGGAGGAGGAGGAAGAGGAGGAGGAGGAGAAGGAGGAGAAAGAAGAGGAGGAGGAGGAGGAGAAGGAGGAGGAGGAGGAGGAAGAGGAGGAGGAGGAGGAGAAGGAAGAGGAGGAGAAAGAAGAGGAGGAGGAGAAGGAAGAGGAGGAGGAGGAGGAGGAGAAGGAAGAGGAGGAGGAGGAGAAGGAAGAGGAGGAGGAGAAAGAAGAGGAAGAAGAGGAGGAGGATGAGAAGGAAGAGGAGGAGGAGGACACAGGACAGCAAATTCAGGGAGACTAAATAGGAAGGCAAACAAGGAGGGAAATTAGGGAAAGCAGGTGGGACAAATAAACCAATAATGAGGTAACAAGATGGGAGGGGCTAGAACATCAACAAGAGAACATGGCACACAGAAATCACATGATAGCCATGTGCTCACAACCAACAAGACCATAACATAAACACAAGACCAGGCATGTCACAGCTCTGTCACAAAACCAAGAATAACCAGAACTGTAGTGACAGAACCGTGACAGAAACAAGACCCATCACGTCCTTGTGTTTGTGGATGAATCTGGCTTCAACCTGGCCAAGGGCCGAAGACGTGGCTGTAATATTATTGGCCACGGGCCACAGTGGATGTCCCAGACCAGCGAGGGGGTAATATAACTATGTGTGCTGCCATATCTGAGAATGGTGTGGCCACTCACATCCCCAGTCTTGGCCCATACAATACTCAGAAGCTCCTCATCTTCTTGGACCGCCTTCATTTCGATTTGATCCCTGAAAATGAGAGAGGTCTCGCAGGGCCTCACCTACCACAATATGTCATTGTGTGGGACAATGTGAATTTCCACCGTGGCCCGCTCATCAGGGCCTGGTTCACTACTCATCCAAGGATGGTCATGGTGTTCCTACCACCTTACTCTCCTTTCCTCAATCCTATTGAGGAGTTTTTCTCCGCTTGGAGGTGGAGAGTGTATGAAGATCGGGCTCAAGATCAGAGGTCCCTGCTCCATGCAATGGACGCTGTGTGTGAGGATATTACAGGAGATCAGTGTAGGGGACCCGTTTCTTCCCTCGTTGCATCGCAAGGGAAAATATACGCTGTGACGTGGATGAGAATCTGTGGCCAGACAGACAGCAGCGTGTGGATGGCCAGGAGTGTGAGGACGGTGGCCAGGAGGATGAAGACAGCGACCAGTGAAGAACTGTTAGTTGTGAAACTCCAGCTTTATTTACAGCACTGTAGGCTACATATCATTTTCCTTGTTTTTTGTTTGTGTGTTTGTTACAGTATATTATGCTGTATACATTTTATTTTTACTCTGATGTATGGAAGTTGCTTTATGTGTGTGAATAAAAATGGTTACAATTTCCTTGGCAGTGAGTGCAATGTGTGATGTCAAACCTTGGAGGCTAGTCTTACCCTATAATCCTTTTTATATATATATACACAATTGTATTCTGTTAGCTAGACAAAAAACAGTACAGTAACCATTGTCAATGAAGGACTGGGCTAAGACTGAAAGGTGGACATGAGGGATATTTCAATGGTCCTCTGCCATAGTGACAAAACATCTAAACATTTTGACTTGCAGTGCTTACACAATGCCAAAGGGACGAAGCATTTTGGGGGCACTGACTGTTTAAATGAGAAAGAAATTTAGTTTTGACACATGAGTGAACTGTTTTGGGAGAGGAATGAGCTTTTGCAGGTGAACCATGGTGTTGAGCCGAACCATCCACGTTATTTTGGCAAAAGAGTGTTGAGAACGTCCGGTCTGTTTCAAGAAATGAGCCAAAGCAATTGAGAAGGATCTTTGCCATTTTGGTGGCACTGACTCTTTACATGGGAAAGGAATTTAGTTTTGAAGCACGAGTCAACAGTTTTGGGAGAGATATGAGCTTTTGCAGGTGAGCAATAGTGTTGTGCTGAACTGTAAGACTGTTTTGCCAAATGATCTTAGAGTTTTGAGAATGTAATTTCTGTTTCAAGAAATTAGCCAAACCAATGGAGAAAACCTGTAATATGTGCTTGTGTCTTTACCTTGATTTCAATCGTCATTCATCACAATTTTCAGTTCAATTCAAGCACACATTTAGTTTCACAGAAAATGCAGTTGTACTAGCGAGACACTGGTTTGCTTTATCAGCTCATAGTCCTGACTTTAGCAGTGGCTGCGGGCGATGAAATAATATGTTCAGATTAGATTTGAGGACACTGATTGGCTACATTTTATTTCATATCTTAAATATCTTTATATTGTGAATCAGCAATTGGTTAAACAGAGACATGTGGACAGACAGAGGGAACATATATATCATACCAATTTATGCTATTTATATTATTAATGATAATTATTATTTCGTGTGGTTCAGGGAGCGCAGCGCCTCTATTGACCAGCCGTCACTAGAATTTATGATACATTTGTGATTTAAATTCTTGTGCTTTTATATATATATATATATATATATATATATATATATATATATATATATATATACATAAATTACATGCATTTTTATTAATTGATAAAGCACTGCATTTGACTGCATTCATATTAGCTTTATGTCTTAAACTCTGCTAGCTTTTCAAAGACAAAGAGAAAAAGTGAATCTGTACTCACACATGACATTGAGCTGAACCTCAGGAGAGATGTGAGTGTGTCCGTCTACAGCACAGCTATATCTGCCTGAATCCTCTCTTCTGACTGGGTTGAGGATGAGTTTGTTTCTGTCTCTTCTCTCAGTTAATATCTTCTGTGAGTTTCTGTACCAGATGAATGTTGCTCTGTCAGTCAGAGCGCAGCTGCTTTTACATGTCAGACGGACTGAATCTCCCTCTGTCACTCTCTCAGGAGACTCCACCTGAAGATCTGAACACAACACACACATTATATCTAGTGCTGCTGGCACACACTGATTATTATTCAACATAATGCACAGAAGAAGAGATAAACCTCACCAAAGTCACCTGTGACAGTAAGAGTCACTCCAGGATTACCAGTCCATTTCACACCAGGTTTATCAGTGATGAATCTGAAATAGTACATGTGTGAATCCTTCAGTGTCACATGACTCAGTCTGATGGTGCAGTTCTGCTGTTTATCTCCCAGATACTGAAGCCTCTGACTGTATTCAGGATCCTCAGACAGATCTGGAATCTCTCCATTATCTGTTACCAGTGTTTTGGTCCAGAACACTTTCATGATCTGATGTCCAGTAGGGTATGTATAAGTGCATCTCATTATCACTGTTGAGTCCTTTAGTGCACAGATGTGTGAAGGACTGTAAATCACATCCTCTTTCTGACTACAAACCCCTAAAAAAAGTGAATGCTGGACAAATTAGCAGCAGCTTGTGCATAAAAACTGTAGTATGCCAAAATTCCTGAGCAAGGGTTGCAGAGACTCACCGTGAATCATGAGCAGAAAGATCAGAGGAAGAGGAGGAGCCATTATGACTGACGTCACCATAGCAACATCTGCAACACATTTACTGTGACTTATTTTCAGCTTTAACTTCAGCATGAAACATAACAACAATTTATACTTTATTTATCCAAGAACATGACACCAACAGTCATTTTTGCACTGCATGAGTTTGTATATTTTCACAATATACAAAATGAAAGTGCAATGAACATAAAAATAAAGTGCAGTCAGAACTCAACAGAAATGCTTCAGTAGGGGTCAGAGCTGATGTTCAGTTTAATTATTCAATCACTATACTGACTAAAGTAAGATGATGAGCATTAATGTTGTTGTGCATTGGACACAAACTGGTTAAATAATAAAAAGTTAAAGGTTATTTGACCCGTGTTATGGTCTGTCTTAATTTAATTAGACTACTTAAATAATGAATCAGTCTATATGCCTAGATAATAGGCATATTTTTGTTCAGTAAACTAAAAATATTTTGTTATGTTATTCATTAGGTAAACATGACTATTTATGTTGTGAGAACTTGCAATGTTAATGTAATATTTTAAGTTGGGTGGACTTTAGTCCCTGATTGTCAAGTTTACTCAAAAAAGCGCTTGCGATAAGTTGCCTTATAATTTAAAATTGACTCAATTATTATTATTTTTTTTACAGTGCATGAAAGAATGCAACTTTAACAAACTTATTCTAAAAACAAGACACAAAAGCCTAAAGACACAAGCCAAGAAAAGCAGAGGCGTCGACCTGGAAAATCTGGAACAAATACACAATAGCGGTGAGAACAATTCAACACTATAAACCACAAACATAATTCAGTGACATCATCAGCCGCTTCTACAAATGAGTGAAGATTCAAATAATAAACTCCACCGAGAACTATTTAAACAATATTACTTTTATCAGCTGTTACCTTATCCATGTGTGTGTTCCTTCTGTGTTCTTGTGTGAAACTGAAAGTAAAACAGATCTGCAGGAAAAGACATCAGGGGTCTCTCTCTCTCTCTCTCTCTCTCTCTCTTTCACACACACTCTCCTCTATAGAAAAAAATATATATTAATGGATTGTTAACGCCCCTTCGCATAAAGCTTCACATAAAGCCCTTACACAAAACATGTCTTACAAATTTTTAATCAATATATTGTCTATCTGAGTGAGTAGTCAGGATGATTTTCACATAGTTTTGAAGCAAATATTCTAGGCCACATGATACAATTTTTAAAAGTCTTGTGAAGAAATAATTAGTCTGGGTTTTATGACCTTATTTCAGTGACAATGTTTTTTAGTTTTTTCACAAACCACGCATAAACGTCATTATCTCAAAACTGAAATCTTGTACATACATGCTGCTGACATATTACTGTAGCAGAGTTTGTGCTGAATACAGTGTAATCAGACTTTAGCAATGAAAATGTCACAAGGATCAGACATAAGCACAGATGAGCATGTCAGAACACCTCCAGGACCCAGAAAACACCTCGGACCCCAGAGGGTTAATGATGCAGTACTAGCAACATATTCAATATGCCATTGAGTTATACACATGTTAGAAACATATTAAAACATGCTAGCAATTCTTAGCTAAGTGATAAAGCATAATAATGCAATGAAACAGGAAGTTGTTGTTACTGAAGAAGATAATGTCCAATCTGCCCCAAACGTCACACGTTTGACAAGAGTCCTGCCCTGAACAAATCTACATGACAATCTTAAGTTAAAGTAATAGCGCCACCTACTGTCGACAAGAAGTGACATGTTTTACACTGTGATGCAGTACTAGCAACATATTAAATATGCCACTGAGTTCTAAACATGTTAGAGACATGCTAAAACATGCTAGCAACACTTATCTGAGTGATAATGCATGCTATTATCCCCATAATAAAGGACATTTTTGTAACTGACTTTGGCATACTCCTATATTTACCTACTTAAATGCACATTGCCCACTGTGCTCTGTCTTCCTAAAGCCACCGGGTGGCGGTGACACGGGTGTGAGGGCCCTTTAATCACTGCTTACAGCTTTAATTCTTAAATTGGTATGTGATTTTTCAAAATTATTCCTAGAAAAAATAAATAAATTAGACTTAAAGGGAAACTCAACCCCTGGTCAGAGCCTGACTCCACCCACTGGCAATATTTGAAATATTGGGGGGGCGTACACCTGAGACGTGTCTCTCTGTAGGAAATGTCAGCTGTGTTTTGGAGCAAACATGATAAAAGTATTGAAAATAAATAAAAGTGATGCAGAAACCCATGTTTTGTCATTAACAATTTTAATATTGATATTTTTTTTATGGAATCAATACCAAATAAGTAGCTTGTTAGAATCGATTTATATCAAAACTGCAGTTTCTATGAGCCTTAAGGTTTGTACAAGCAAATATGGGACAATTACAAATAAAACTGAACATTTAAAGGGAGAGTTACAGGAACACAAAAGACAGAAAACAGAAGCTGATAATATTGAGCACTTTGAGTTTGAGATCAATAAAAAAATTATACATTTTCCACTGTGAATGCGCACAATTATGATTTTGTTCAGTATATCAGAATAAAATGATCAATTATGAGTTAAAGCAGGAAATTGTTGTAAAATGAAAAGGCATAGATTGGTTGCCACAACTGAACATAACTTTAGGTGTTTTGCTCTGCTGACTTAATTTTAACATTATACATTTACACATGACAAATCACCAGCCTTTAACTTTCATTTAATTCCACTGTTACATCATGTTTCTTAAATTATACAGATTATAATCTCTTTAGTGACTCATCACTGATGGTCCCTGTCAATCATCAGTGGCTCCGCCCACAGAGCTCAGGATTGGTCCATCTGTGCTCCGCCTCTCACTGCAGCATCTTCCTGTTCATCTGAACAAACTATAAGATAAAGAAAGACTGACTGAAGTTCATCAACAACATGATAAACCCTTTCACACGACACATAAAACCATCACACTACACTGAAGAGAGTTTTATTGATTATATTGAGAAGAGCTGCAGGTTCTGACACTTACTGATGGATTCTCATGTTTAGCTCTGAGGATCAAGAGTCTTCAGGAGTCTTCAGACGTCTGCGATCAACGGTCTGTGTGAAAGAGCGAGAGATCGGTCATGTGATCATCTGTGATGGAGTATCTGACTGTGACGTCTCACTTACTGTGAGTGTGTCGTACAGGTCAGAGGTCGTGGACTTGAGATCAAGAGCTGTATATGTGTCTTCATTGGGATCAGAGATCTACAGGAGAGACAGAAGGACACACACATTATGAGTTCATGTTTTAAACGCTGACTGTAATGTTTAGAGGATCTTGATGGAAATCATTACTGGATCTAGAACTGAAGAATCAGGTGTTTGGACACGAGACTCGTGTGTCTTATCCTCTTAATATCTGTGTACGGCTCATAGCGGCTGTAGGAAACATCTCTGCATGCAGGAAAACACTGAATAATTGAGATCATCTCACCTCCTTCATAGCAGATCTTCTGTTCATCCTTTTAGTAAGACTGTCAGAAGAAAGATGAATTAACACATTTAAATATGCTTGTGTGCATATGAATATAAATATAGCTTAAAGCTGCAATCTGTGATCCAAAATCAATTATTGATCAAGTACATAACCAATCGGTGTTCAAAACTATATTAATTAAAACACACTCGAGCTGAGGAGCCAGTGCCGATGCACAACACACGTACAGAAGATAACTCAATTTCAGGTTTCAAACCGAGATGTCGACAAAGAGACAAAACCTACGCACTACCGCAGGGGCGGACTGGGACCAAAAAGTGGCCCTGGACTTTCTGGCCCACAGCAGCCCACCACATCCCACATCATAACACATTGGCCTATTAATGTGCAGAATATTTTTTAACACCACTTATTGCATAAAAATATAACACAAAACAAAAATAAATGCTATTTAAACATTTATTTTAAGAAACACAACATATATTAGGTCATATTTGTAAAACAAAGGGAAACAAACAGAAGAACATTAAGTAATATAAATATATTAATATATAACTATCAAGACAGCATATCATCTAGTCAGTGGAGCCAGTTTTTGTGCATCGGCCGACTAAGTTTTCTCAGTGTTAGCCTACTGTTCCGCACCGTTGGCTGAAATTTTCCAGAAACTCGTCTGCTTTTTTTCGGCCGATTCGACATGTCGGTGAAAGAGGGAACTCTGATTGGCTATTCAGCTTAGTGAACGAGTCAGTGCACTGCACGATAATATTAGCAAAACAGCGAGCAAAGTCAAAACGGCACAGATGGAAGGCTGTTCTAATGTTACGTCATCTTACCTGAGTGTTCCTTGGCGAATATTTCAATATTAACATGAGCGGAGTGGAATAAAGAAAGTGTTTAGCAGGATTGATATTCAAAACGGTAAGCACGCACTGCTTTGTTTACGGTATGTGTCTGCAGCCGACAGCATTGGTTTCTCTTTTTGAATGACGAATATAGACTAATATATCTGTAGAAATAGACAGTTGTCTCATTTACACGCAGGTGCAGAACGCCCATTAGCTTTAGCTGACAGTCGGCTGTAGTTCTCTCGCCGCGTAATGTTACAAGTGTAGCTTTTTTCCCGCGACGTGAGGTGACAGCACAGTCGGCTTTCATCAGGGCTAGTTCACCGGCGCTGGCTTGGTGTGTTCCAGGACGTGAAAGAGGGCGTGTTTCAAGATACGCAATGGAGTAGACTAAACTAATTAACAGGGAGGGAGGGCAATACACTCACATGCACACAAAATACACTCCTTGTCGGCCGCGCCCGCGCGATCGACTCCCTCATCCATTTGCGTAGAAAAGAAATGTAATATTATGATTAGTGGGGGGAAAAAACAGGTGATGGCTGCGTGTGTGGTGGGCCGGCCCGCCGGCCGTCCTGGAGTACCGGCCGTTCTGTGATTCTCCAGATCACACAGATGGCCAGTCCGCCCCTGCACTACCGTTTAAATGTAACACTTAACCCAAATGCAATACAGTAACATTTCAGACATACAGAAGTAGATTATTGAAAGGAACTTCTTACTAAATGTACATCACAAAAGCAGCTGATGCTCCACCGAGTAAAACACCGACACCAGCAACAACACCGACAGTTACAGATGAGAAACATCTGACTGCTGAAATACAGAAACACACTAATGTTTAACAGGACGAGATCACACAAAATATACTGACAGATAAGAAAGTAAGCAGGTGTATGTGGTTAATAGGATAGGAACACGAGCACAAAAAGAACTACAAAATTCGACTGCTTTACGTCAAGCGTTACAATAGTCATTATTTTGTTTTTCTTCGTTTCTGATGTCGCAATCAGTGGTGTAGTGCAGGTTATACGCAGGTATACGGCGTATACCCACTTCTTTTTCAGTCGGCATTGCGTATACCCACTTCTAAATCCCCTCTGATGCGCATCATTTAGTAGCTAATCCAAACTCATGTGAATAAAAAACACTCAGTCAGGGTCGTATGTAAAGAAAGTTGTGAAATAATTCCCTAATATTACTATATAATTAAATAATTATAATACTAAATAATTTAAAGACCCCTTTTCCAGAAAAAAACTTTTGTGTAATGAAAAAAAGGTTCCATTGATGTTGACAGTTCTTCATGGAACCATAGATGCCAAAAAAAAAACTTTAATTTTAAGAGTGTGCTGTTAATACTGTGCATAGTGCACCCTTTTAATAACTGATAATAATTGTCTTTAACAATAAGTTGTGATGTTCCTACTGCTCTTAATGTGCTCCAAAGTTCATCATCCAGTGACAATGACAGGATGTGCAAAGGAAGTTTACGTCATGCAGATTGTAGCGACAAAAGACTAGTTTGAGATCTTTGATGCTCATACTAATTGCTCATATGCCTCTGGACACAGAAGGATTGCATTGGTGTTTGTTTGAAATGTAACATCTATGCAAAATAATCCTTGAATCATTTCTTATTCAAGGCCATTCCCGTTATGAATATGTGATTGTGCATTATCAACAATAAGCATAAACATTCTGCATTTCCATTTTGTGGAGTGGATCATTCATTGCGACATTTAAACCGATCAAATACTTCATGCTACTGTCCACCGACATGCTTTTAAAGCTTCTGTTGTCCATTTTTTTGGCCTTCAAAACACCTTAAAATGCTCATGTCGAGACCAAGAAAATAAATTTTTTCTAATTTATTGGAACTCTGTATTTATAAAACCCTGTACGGCCTTGATATGCAAGAATACTAGTAATTCTATGTTCCATTCTATTAATTATATTCTATATTATATAGTCTTGAATATTCAATACTAATATGCAAGACTAGTTTTACATGTCACTGTTTATAACACAGAGCGTTCCTCCTTTGCTGGGACGCTTAAAAAAATTTTTGGGGGCATAAATTAAGAGTATACCCACTTCTCCAGGCACCACTACATCACTGGTCGCAATACATCATACTTTCATGAAATCATGTAACGTACTCTACCTTGTCTGTGGACATCTTCACTCCAAAGCCGGAGCTGATAAACAGCGAGTGTGCGTGCGACAGTAGGCTGCGGTAGGATACATTATTTACGACAGCGGTAATGGACAATTCCGCTTCCAGCCAGTAGGGCGACCGCAGAGGAAAAGTTACTTGGTGAGACATTTAAAAAAATATGTACATTTTGCTTTAAACTGCATAACAAAAATTGTCTACAACTTGGTACCTGTTCCTTTAAGCTTTAAGGTTTATACCTTCTTGGTTCTCTCAAATTCTCTCAAAATGTATTTTCTGCAAGATTTTTTGAAGATAAATAAAAATTTTTTTTTACTTTTTCTAATTCACAATATACTATATTGCCAAAAGTTTTGGTACACCTGCCTATCTATGCATATGACTTTAATGACATCCCTTTCTTAATCTGTAATCGGTGGTTTCTACAGCATGGCAGTCATTATTGTTGAAATTAGAAAATCTGTATAATAATAATATAAAACATTAAACATTTTGAACTACTGGTTGACACATCACATAAACCTCAAACATCAGCTTGTGAATCTCAATAACGGTGACATGTTTCATGCCGCAATGCATTCTGGGAGCTACTGATGAGTTTTGTATGATGCACCAGGAATGCATTGCGTTATGGAGTGTGTCACTGTTATTGAGATTCACGCGTTGATTCGTGAGATTTGTGTTGTCTCAATGAAGGGGTTTAAAACTTATGTTAAACATATTTTGTATTTTTTTTATAATAAATACTCTGCACTTAAAGATTAAAATTCTGCATGATTTCATATATAAATCCTGGATTCTTCTAACCATTTACAATTGAAAACAGACATATTTTTTTTGGGGTGAAATCAGGCTACTACATTATGATAATATCTTTATTACTAACAAGTAGCCAAAATTCTTGAGAACATTTTCTCTTGCTATAACAAACACTTACAGTTTTCTATCAATGTTATCACTAAACATGTTTAAAATGTTTTTAGAGAGTGTTATCCTTCCTTTTAAGAGAACATTCTGGTTACAAAAATAAATATAGCTACAGAAAACATTACAAGAACATAACATAATGCTCTCAAAACATTCATAAAATAATAAAATTTCTAGCTGGGATGAGCCCATATTGTGGTCATAGTGCACACAGTGAAAGCGCTGCGAGATCAACGTGTTGACTGGGCTGGTATTTATAGTAAATTTGTTATTTATATACTTATGTTTTTTTTATAAATATTTATATACATTTGTAGCGACAATGACTTTTGTTTTGGGGAAATTGTTAACTCAAATGGGGAATACTATTCATGAGATAATGAATATGTATTATCGCATACACGAATTTGATTATCCCAAATAGGGACGAGGCTAACCTCACCGTATATGAATAATTAACACGATTGCTCGTAGTAATTATTCCTATAGGTAAGATTCGGTCAATTATCAGAGTAAATTTTGATGTGATTAAAATCTATCAAGCAATCTGTCCGTCCGGCGGACTGGAGCGAGACTTAATTCTTTATCACAATTTATCGGCCTGTAAACAGCGATCATATCATTTCTGTGGCCACAAAGAATATGATATTTCGTGTAAGGCACTTTTAAATATTTCAATAGTTAAATCAGGTAGAGCAGGTGACTTATATCGACATTTTCAGAGGCTTCAAAGTATGGAACCATGAGACAGACTTGATTCAAAATGATTATGAAATTTAATAAACACAACTAAAGATTCCATAAACTATTAAATCACGCAGGAGTAAATATGCATAGCAAAACAAACAATTAACAAAAATGATTGCAATACGAAATATTTGGAGAGAGAGAAAGAGAGAGAGAGAGAGAGAGAGAGAGAGAGAGAGAGAGAGAGAGAGAGAGAGTGAGAGAGAGTGAGTGAGAGAGAGTGAGAGAGAGAGTGAGAGTGAGAGAGAGAGAGAGAGAGAGTGAGAGAGAGTGAGTGAGAGAGAACACAGTTCAAACAGTTCCAACACGAGACCCAAAGGCTTAGTAAGCTCTAAACAACCTTAAAACAGCACTTGAATTTAGATTGTACGTTAATTACTTGCGTTTTAGGCCCCCTTTTGTGCGGTTGCGTTCATAAAGGCAGCTTGGTCGCAGTGTCTGGAGCGTCTTCCGTTAGGAGGCAGATGTTTGCGAGTGCTTCAGCTGCGGTCCGTACGAGATGGTTAATTTTAAACTCGTTTCGTTCGTGAATACACTGAACGAAGGCAAATGATCAAACTGAGGTAGATCGAAAAAGAAAGAAACTTAGATTAAAACAAAGTAGAAAAACGACGAATAAGAAGAAGAAACTCCGGCTGGAGTTCAGGAAAGTTGTAACTCTCTCTGGCGTGAAAACTTGCGCCGAACAGACGGGACGCTCCATATTTTGAAGGAGCTAGAGGCACGCCTTTCTTGCGCGCCTGGTCCAATCGTTTGGGAGGAGGCGTGGCGGCAACCTTCTATGTTTGCAAAATACCCGTCCTCCGGGCAATGTGCAGAGAAGATAAAACTAAGTCAAAAATACACTTCTAAACTGGTATTTAATAAAAGAATGCCTAATGTTGCACTTTGGGTCAAGAATTCAGTACCATTAGATTTCTCTGATTACAATAATACCACGCATGGTATAATTGTAAGCTAGCGAGGCAAAGATACAGGTTTCTTCGCGATTAGCGCATATCAGGGTTGATTACATACCATAAAGATTATGATTATAGGATTGGTTACATGGGGATAATAAAACACAACAAGAAAAACTTTTCATACATTTAAAGCATGAACGATTGTCACAAAATGATTGTCTCTGTGTGTGTGTGTGTGTGTGCAGAGTTCGTTGAGCGTTCAACAGTGGGGGAAAGAACTCGTGCTTCATCCCCCCCCCTGCTCTTCCTTTCCGGGGAATCCTATATGTATGTGCATGTATGTGTGTACTCTTTTGAGTTGATGAGTTTAACATCAGGATAGTGGTTGATTGTTTGTTGAGACAATGTCCATCTTGTAAAGTGTCACCCTCCGGCCATGCGAGGATTCCGAGATTCAGTACGAGGTTCCCCACGGGATCTCTAGATCGAGTGGCGGCCTTTGTCACATGTCCATTGTGACAGAACCCTTCTTTATCTTAGTTAGAAGATCATTAACTTATTTAAAAGTCCCAAGACATGTTCTCTGTGTTCTGGTCTCTGAATGGAAGAATGGAGGCTTTGTTTGTATAATTAGAATCTAGTTAATTTCATCAACTGGCAGAATTTGGCCATCTGATTGTTGTTACACATTATTCATATGCATCTTTCTTAATTGACAAAGCATTGCATTTGAAAAAAAGCTATTTTTCCCGTTTCCTTCTCAGTCTTAGAAATCTGGTGTTTTTGAGATACATATAAATCTGTTTTTACAGGGTTGCCAACTCTCACGCATCTGGCGTGACACTCACGCTTTCAGCATCAATCTCACGCTCTCACACACACGCAAGAAATGTCACGCCAAAATCCATTTTTCTCCCGTCTTAATCCGTTAACTTTCTGTTGATGACTAGACTTGACTAGACCACAGCGTATTACCAGGAGAGGAGTTTAAGGCCCACAGATGTAACTCTGCCTACAGCGTTCTCACTGCAGTTTTCTCTGGTCGCTGATTCGCTGAAAACCTACTGATACGTCAGTTGCGTGTGAGAAGTTCAGAGAGTTCAGAGCACAGGTTCAGAGTCGGAGAACACTGATGCGCGTTTGAAAGTTTGGATGATAATCAAGGTAAGCAGAAAATAAAATGGTGTGCCTTGTCACTACAGACGTAGCCTTGCCTAATCAGTCTGTGTGCCGAGAGTACAGACTTCAACTGTAGTTGTAAACGTTGTCTGACATGCGTTACGTGGGCTAGCTAATTGCTCAATAAAAATAGGCTCATGGTACATGGATGCGTTTTCACGATAATCGAATGTAAAGAGTTTTATCTCTAAAAAGAGATTATCTTATAGTGCTGTGCTAAGTGAGAATTCACAAACGTAATTCCTATCGACCAGCTCAGTTCGCACGGCATTCGTGGCTCGACTAGTCGAGACTGTCTTTATAAAATATCTTCTTATTAAACTGTCTGTACACTTGCATAGTTCCCAATGCTTCAGTTTGCATGTAGGGACCCTCATTATGCTACCATGTTAGTGTGAGGCTATTTTGAGCCTTGTTAGTGGTATTAACTAGCGATTAACTTTTACTTATGCTATGCCCCATATATAGCGTTATAAGCTAAACAGTTTTTGGAGATAAAACTCTTTACATTCAATTATCATGAAAATGCATCCCAGAGAACGATTGACTCGGTAACCATGTGTTAATTACCCCTAGGTAAATTTTTTTAAGGGGCTTTAAATGTTATACTTTTAACAGCCAAATTCCCCGAACACATCCACCAACACAGTCTTCATCATATTCTGAATTAAGAAATTTTTATAATGCAGTCAAAAGTAATTTACAGGGAACATAATTACTTTACCTTCCGAGTCTTTCGTTCATTTGTCACGTGACAGACGCAATGAAGCCAAACTGCCACTGCACACAACAGGCCTCATCTGTGCAACGTGTGTGTTGTGGTTTTCTGGGGAGGTGGAGTAACTATTGTGTGTCCCTTTTGTTTTGAGATTTCTTATTGTTTTAATGTTGTTGTTTTACATGTTTGTTAGATAATCACCTCTATTTTTCTTTTTTTATAGTGCAATCAATAAATTAATTTTGAAATTTTGAAGAAGCGTTTCCATTCTATTTTTTTTTTCTTCTTTTTTTTCCTCATAAATCTGAGTTTATACTAAGTAAACGAGGACTGACATTTTTAAAATTAAGGTTAGGGTTGCTAAAAATTCTCTCACACAAATTTTCAGCCAAAGTCGCAAAGTTGGCAACCCTTTTTTATTCTTCCAGATTTAAACACAAGAGCTCCCACAAAACTTACTGATCATTCATTAGCGTTATGTCTTTAACTCTGCAAGCTTATCAAAGACAACTTTAAAGAGAAGAAGTGAATCTGTAGGCTACTCACACATGACATAGAGCTGAACCTCAGGAGAGATGTGTGTGTGTCCGTCTACAGCACAGCTATATCTGCCTGAATCCTCTCTTCTGACTGGGTTGAGGATGAGTTTGTTTCTGTCTCTTCTCTCAGTTAATATCTTCTGTGAGTTTCTGTACCAGATGAATGTTGCTCTGTCAGTCAGAGCGCAGCTGCTTTTACATGTCAGACGGACTGAATCTCCCTCTGTCACTCTCTCAGGAGACTCCACCTGAAGATCTGAACACAACACACACATTATATCTAGTGCTGCTGGCACACACTGATTATTATTCAACATAATGCACAGAAGAAGAGATAAACCTCACTAAAGTCACCTGTGACAGTAAGAGTCACTCCTGGATAACCAATCCATTTTCCATCAGGTTTATCAGTGATGAATCTGAAATAGTACATGCGTGAATCCTTCAGTGTCACATGACTCAGTCTGATGGTGCAGTTCTGCTGTTTATCTCCCAGATACTGAAGCCTCTGACTGTATTCAGTGTCATTAGACAGATCTGGAGGTTCTTCAGGATAGTTTATAAGTGTTTTGGTCCAGTACACTTTCATGATCTTATATCCAGTAGGGTATGTATAAGTGCATCTCATTATCACTGTTGAGTCCTTTAGTGCACAGATGTGTGAAGGTCTGTAACTCACACCCCAATCATCACCAGAAACCCCTGAAACACAGAATTCATCAAATGTAAATGTTGTTTTATCAGTTATATTGGGCCATCACAATACTTAATTACTATTTAAGAAAAGCGACTCATTACAGTAAATATAAGCTCATCTTCTCAGAATCTATGGAGTGATAAATGTGAATAAATGATCTCAGTGTGAATTACTTCATCAGCTTTGATGGAGGGTGTTGCAGAAAAGCAGAAGTAAATGTACAGAGACAAAGTGAAGAGAGAACCAAGAAATCAGCAACAAGAACAATCTGCACAATTAAATATATCTATATCTAACTAAATAATAAATATCTAACATATACACATTCACTTCTGTGAACATGAGCCAAAAATATTTATGATCTGGCGCAACAGTGATTTTTATCCAATAAAATGCTCTGAATAATGAGAAAGTCCCTCCCCCTAAACCATGTGACACTGACTAGCCAGTAGAAAAGACTATTGGACATTTCTAAAAGGGAAAAGCATTTGACATGTTCAACACAAACTTCCTGTTTCAGAGAGAAATATGTGAGTTCAGGACAGAAGAAAGTGCTGATCAGCCGCTCATGACGCCTTAAATAAAACATCAGTGTTTCTAATGTGAATGTAAGAGAGACTCACCGTGAATCATGAGCAGAAAGAAGATCAGAGGAAGAGGAGGAGCCATTCTGACCCACATCAGCATCAAATATATCTATAATACAGCATACAATTCAATTCACATTTATCATCAGTTTCATTTAAGTAAGAGTGTGTTTGTCTTACCGTGTTGAAGCTCATCAGATCAACAGGAACCAAATGACTGACTGTTTTAACACAAGCACTTTAGCTTTGTGTGGTTAACACTTCCAGTCAACAGGTTGATCTCACAGTGATGTCACCTTGTGGTCACAACGTCAGCAATCTGAGTTCACAGGGATCTAAAAGTGTAACCTCACTCGCTGCTTTGGCCGTGTTGTCTGTCCGGTCTAGTACGGTTGGCCCTTGAGCAACACCAGGAAGCGGTTCAGAGCGAAGAGCGAACATTTGAACCAAAATCAAAAATGTATTCCCAAAATCATGCAGCCCTATAGTTTCTCTTGATATCAGCATGTTCACAGTTGTTTAGTGTTTTTTTTTTTTTTTACAAGGACCAGATGCCTAACCTGGCCCTAGCCAGATGAATTTCGCTCCGCCTAGCTCCACTCATCCATCTGGAACCGATCCATTGAAATGGCGTTTCAGAAGGCTGGGCCTTATCAAAAATCCTTGCATATGATTGGATAAGCCACTTGTCTGTCATCTTTATCGACGTGCTATTTCAACCACTCACACCGAAGCCAACCCGTGACGCTGATGATCAAGCTCTTGCCAAATCCGGTCGGGAGAAGGGCGAAAACATCGTTTCCACCAACAAAAGCCTTCAGAGCCGTTCTCTGATGTTCTTTTAATGAAACAATATTAGGTAGATTGGACAACACGGATGAAATAGCAGCATCAATGTTAACGCTTGCTTCCTCGATGCGAGCCGCCATTGTTGTCTGAATCAAAACAGTCTCACGGTCGCTTCTCCACTACGTCACATCTATGAAACTCCGGCCCTGCGTCCTGATTGGCTAAACCATAAAGTTGGTTGGAGAAATCACTCTCAATGGAAGAGGTTCCAGATGGATGTGAGTGAAGCTAGGCGGAGCGAAATTCATCTGGCTAGGGCCAGGTTACCAGATGCCACTGATGACACTGATTTCAACATTACCATGAGACTCTGTACATGAACATGGTCAAATGAAAAAATCAAACACCTTGAAAATGACAGGTACTATGTTTCAATGGCATAAAGGTGTGTGACTGTTCAAGTCTCTGTCTTTAGATCAGTGTGTTCAATAATATGCTTTTTCTCCCTTTGTCGTGTATCTTTGGATTATGTTTTGTTGTAAATACATCCAAACAATCAAAACGCCATTATTTTTTAATCTCTCCTCATCCTTTGTGCAGGGTACCTCATAATGATAGTGCCTAACAGGGGGAGGGTCTTTGTCTTCCTCAGGTGTGAAACACATCAATATTCATGATGGTTCACGCCTCCTTTCAGAGCTTTCTGACACGAAACATGTCTTACAATTTTTAAATCAATATAATATTTTATCTGAATGAGTACGCAGGATTATTTTCACATAGTTTTGAGGCAAATATTCTAGGCCACGTGATACAATTTTCCAAAGTCTTGTGAAGAAACAAATTTAGAACAAATTTAAATCACCCTGTGGCGTTGGATGGATATTCAGGACATGTCGATCAGGTTGATCATTTTACATGGGCATTGTACTTTTTCTCATTAAAGATTCTTGCACAAATAGAAAGTAAATAAGTACTTTCTCATTGATTTTTCCATTCAGTTTTCTTTCTTAACCGTCCTTTCTCTAACCATCTGTTGTCCCTCCATTTCAGTGTTCCTGTCTTCTTGCTCCCTACATACATGCCCTCTTTCTACATTATTATTCTTTTCATTCTTCTTCAACATCCTTTCCTCTTCTAAACTAATCATCAAGAGATTAAAGACCATCCCTGGCCAATATAATATAATATATATTACAATCTGGTCATAATATAAATTATATTCTGTAAAACTAGTATCAATTAAAAATAATTGTATTTACTGGTCTACTGAGTAATTTGTCCAGACTGAGTTGTTATCATCTCACTGGTCTTTTATAAGGCGTTTGGCCCTGGAGCTCCAGCTGTGCATGAGCATTGTGTGGACAGCAACAAACCAAACTGGAAACCAGTTATCGATGATTTGATGCTGTGAACATTAAATGGACTGCAAGCACTGAGAAATATGGGTCAAATCATTGACCACAATATAGAATTGGACACAATTACCTTGTTTTTGGCTGAGATGTTATCAATTGCATTCTTTTAAGAATCTATATAAAAGAAAGGTTGGACCATAGACCATAACGGGTCTGATGGAGGGTGGCAAGATTGTTTTTTGGTTTGTTAAAGTCTCTTTTGAGACCTCGAAAAACATACACAAGTGCAGCGATAGAAAGTCTGATATGAGAGCCTTAAATGGTGTTGTTTAAACCATGTTTTGTGACATCAGTCATGAACTTTTTAGCACTATTGAAAGATTTTCAAAGCCTAGTGATTAACTTATTGTAATTCATATTGTTTGTGGTCTAAGCTGTGCATGACCCCTGAATGGGAGGAACTATCAGGCCTGGCTAAAAGCATCTTAGTGACACAATAATTGTCATTTATATGCATCAGTTTTAAATTTAAAAGTGTATTTTTCTAAATTTCAGTCTATAGGATTTATTTATGGAAGCTGTTCTCTAGGATGAGACGTCATTTTTCCAGATAATTTATTTTTTAAATATTCACCATTTTTAATTGTACTGTTTTGTCCAACTTTACATTTCACACACAAAGGATTCAAGTGAGATATTTTTACTTCTTTTATCTTTTAGCTCATCAAATCAGTTAGCGTGACCATTTTCTTATTTCCAGAGTTGCAATGTTGTTGCAGCAAAGAAAATAATCAAATGCAACAACATTATTATTTACCTCAGAATTTAAGTTTTTAGTTAACAGCCCTCTGTTGAGTACCCTACCAGAATACAATTTGGATGATGTTATTCAAATTTAAGTTGTATCTCTTGTTGCGAAGGCAAACAAGGAGGTATTCAATGTTAAAGCAAGGAATATCATTCATTTCTCATCTGCCATTATCATGTACCTGGCATGTGGTTTTATCTAATGAAATGTTCTCCATGAACACCTGCAATTGCTGATAAAGCACAACCTCAGTTACAGTCCAGGGTCAAGAGCCCAACTAAAGCAAACACTGATCTCCATGATGGTGACCTCAAACCAAACACTTTCAATAAGACATCAACATCTAAACCTCTGTTAATTCTCAATAAGATCTTCTGTAGACGTGTGACAGAAATAAAGTCAGTCTGGTTAGTAATAAGTGAAGCTGGTAATGCTGTTTGTGAAGTTGTTTAATGAGATTTTGATAGAGTTCATGTCTTTTATCTTCAGTTCATCTAAGGCTGTGTCTGAATAAAGTTGTAGTTTGTGTTCTTATTACTCTTTCGAAAGATGATTGAAAGAATGTTTCAGGAACATCACACTAACCTTTAAATAACGTTCTAGTAACATTCAGGAAACTGGACATTTTTATGTTCTTGGAATATTAGAAATCAACGTTCCTATAATGTTGAATTTTAAATCAAAATTAAGTTGAAAGAACGTTTGAGGAACATTATACCTTTTAAAACATGTTCCTCTAACGTCAAGAAAACTGGAAAAATTTTTATGTTTCCAGAACCAACACTGAATATTTGGAGAATGTTTTTATAACAAAACACGCATGCATGAACACACACACACACACACAAACAAACACACACACAAACACAAACTCTCTCTGTTTTCGACATGTGTTTTACACACAAGTTTTGCTAAAAAAAAATAGGTGTGTTTTGTTTTGGCTGCAACATACACATTTTAAGAAATAATTCACACACATTACATATTTACACACAGGCTTTACATACATATCATCTGACAAACACCAACATCAGCATCTTTAGGTGAGAACAACATCAATCCACTTTATCTTTGAGGTCAAATCTTTTTTGATAATATTTTATACATATATCATTAAAACTTCAAGTGTTCACAAGACAATAAAGAGATTAAGATTATTATTTATTTTTACAAAAAATATCCCAGTAATCTCACGCATATCTCTTCTAGAATTTTAGAAGCGATTTGACAAAATACTAAAGTCTGCAAACAAAATAAAACACTTCTCATCGAAGAGCAAATTATCTGAGCTGCTATTAATTTGATTGATTTTTCTAAAATATATTAGGAGACAAAGTTGATTATTCACACCCATGTTGATTTCAATATTAAGGTAAGTCTGTCTGGGGAAAAGCTGATAATTCAAATGTAGTTCCATTGTTTCCTGAGCAATACCCTCAGAGGCTGAGACATATCAAGCATTACAGCTGTAGTTCAGAGTGAAAGCAGTCAATTTGACCTCCATGAGAGTGTCTGGTGAAGGTAAAATATCCTCTATACATCCTATATAGAGGGGGTGTATTAGGAACATTGTGATGAACACATACAAAATGAACAGTAATTCACCAGTCAACCACTAGAGGTCCGACCAGTGCTGTAAATCCAGTTAGAGCCCTGCATTTCAGCCCGAGCCCGACGGGCCCCGACTTATTTACGACCATAGGGCCGGGCTTCGGGCCAATTTTCACGTCATAGTTCACACGCGGGCCGGGCCTCGGGCCTGTTTTAGGCTTATATTTTTTATAGCCTATTTTAGACATTAATTAAAATATGAGAAGATGACGATTGAAAAGCAAACATAGAAAGACGTTTTATAACCTATCACACTGACATGATGTGACTGACACGACAGTGCTCGCGCAAACACACACACACACAGGTTTCCCGGCGGCGCGATCCGAGACTCGCGCGACCGGCTCGTTCTAGTGTCCGCCAGCAGCAGAAGTAGCGAGCGTGACTTCAGCGCAGCTGGAAAAAGGGCGACTGGATTAAAACCTTCCACTGTGGATGCTGTGCTTTTTCTTCACGATGCTCTGTAAGAGACTGTTCTTATGTTAGGAGGATGTCTTGTTGGTTTTCGTTTGATTGGGCTTTATTTGTATTAGTCTGTTGGAAACTATTTGAAATAAGAATGGCCATGCATGTTAGTGAACTTGAAGACTTGATTTTTGAGGTAAGATAACCTGCATGTTTGTTTTTAATCTAATTTAATGTAATTTATTTGATTTGTTTAGATTGTATTTAGCTCATTTAGTTTGCGAACGCTGTTGCGACTGAGCAGCAGAGCAGTTTGCCTCAACTTTTCAAAAATGATAATAAACGTTTAAACAAACGTTAACTGTCTGTTTGATAAGCTTAAATTGTTTTATATCTATGGATTTTAAGCCAAGTAAACTTGTGTTGATTTGAGAGGCTAAATGAATCAAACATGTTTAACTCGCTTTCGGCTCCTTGGTCGTTATAAAAAAAAATATTTGTCCTAATTAACTTAATAAATAAATGAAAAATAAACTTACCGGTAACTTTGCCATTGAGAACATAACATATATATTTTAATGACTGCAACATAGTCAGGCTGTGATGTCAGGCAGGCTTTTTTTTTTCTTTTTTTTTTAAACGGGCTCGGGTCGGACTTGGGCTGATTATTCTGATGAGCTGTCGGACACGGGCCGGGCTAGGGCCTGAGCGTCTCGGGCCAGGGCCGGGCTAGGGCCTAGATTTGAGGCCCGTGCAGGGCTCTAAATCCAGTAACAAACTATATACTAACAGATTAAACTCAAACAAACTTAAAAAAGTCAAATTATAAAAAACAAACAAAAAATGTATTACACAAAAAAATTTACAAATAAGAAAATCAGTCCAGCACACAGTTACTGTTAATCTCTCACAAACGGTCAAAGAGAACAAATAGGTCATAATGTGGGTGGGTGATGAACATGTTTATATTGGTTGTGGTCTGAACAGATGAGTAAATTATTCCACAACTAAACAATCATCCAATCGTTCATTAAACGACTGAACACAGGGTTTGTGTTCGCTGGTCTCGGTCACTCATTTGATGCTGCTGTAGATCACTGATACATCTTCCACAATCTGAACAGTTGATCGCCTAAACAATCAAAACAAACAGAAGCACAACAATAATATGGCCTAGATTAATTAAATTATATGTGGTTGTTTAGATAGTACTGGTTAAGTTTGTGCTGGTTAAGATGTTACTGGTTAAGTTGATGCTGGTTAAGTTGGTACTGGTTAAGTTGGTACTGGTTAAGTTGGTGCTGGTTAAGTTGGTACTGGTTAAGTTGGTGCTGGTTAAGTTGGTGCTGGTTAAGTTGGTGCTGGTTAACCTGGTACTGGTTAAGTTGGTGCTGGTTAACCTGGTACTGGTTAAGTTGGTGCTGGTTAAGTTGGAGCTGGTTAGGTTGGTGCTGGTTAACCTGGTACTGGTTAAGTTGGTGCTGGTTGACATGTTACTGGTTAAGTTGGTGCTGGTTAAGCTGATATTGGTTAAGTTTGGTGCTGGTTAAGCTAGTATTGGTTAAATTGGTGCTGGTTAACCCTTAAACAGGCAAGAGTGGAAAATGCTAAGCAAAAAATAATTTCATTTAATTTTTTATATCATCTGGACTTAAATAAAACATATCCAAAATAATTTTTTAAAAATTTGATATATTTTGGATTTTATGAATTGTATCTCCTGAGATACGTTGCCTTATTAGGGTATAAAAAAGGACCATGTCATTAATCTGTTAACTGTTACTGCCACTGTATGTTTAAAACAATTATATCCCATACTTCACCTGATCTTATGTTGACAAATTATATATCATTCGAAAGCTTACGAACTCAAGATTCAGCCTGTGAAACCCGCTTTGAAATTGGACATTGTGTTACCATAGAAACGGTACTCTAAATTATTTTAATGGGCTCCTCCCCTTTTGGGCATCGCCATGTTTCATAATTTATGATCAAAACCTTTTCTAATCTTGACAAAACACATATTGTCAGAAAGGTCTAAGTCTCAAGGTTCCATATTTTGTGACAGAAGTGATATTTGGACAGAAATTTATTAATTTCTTATGGCAGAATGCATACAATTAAATTCAATGGAATGTAAGTCACCCGGTGGCTATTTTTGGTATTATGCCTAAACAAAATCTCATGGGAACTTCAATTTTTGTGATATCAACTTAAAATTTGGAACACAACTTGGTTAGATATATGGCTTTGATTCTATAGTAATTTTATAGTAAAAAATATTTTGTAAAATACATATTTTATAAAAAAGAATAAATATTAAGTACAGTATATTTGATTTAATGTAAGTTTTAAACTTCCTTAACTTTTTCATACTTTAATTTTTTTAAGTGCTTTCACTTCAGCAATAATCTGCTGACTGTTTTCTTTAAAACAAGACCAAAATTAGGTCTATATTCCAAAGCGTTCTTGAATTACAATCATTTAAGTTTGAATAGTGCATTTTAAATAGAGCTAGTTTAATCCTTTTTTATACCCTAAACAGGCAACGTATCTCAGGAGACACATACATTCAAAACGTGCTAAATAACAACATGAACAACATATTACTTAATTTTCTCCTTCAGCACCTTAAGACAATGTTCACAATTAATGTTAGCAGCATTTTTTATTTTATTTTTTCATTAGAAAAGTTTAATATATATTTACTTATCTCAATATCTGAATGTTCTGCACCACTGGCAGCCATGTTGTATTTAGGTCAGGCTGACTAAATGATCACAAAAAATTTGAAGCAAATCATGTGACCATCATACTCAAGACAGACCAAGCTGTCATAAGTGATAAAAGATCTGATGAAAAAATCTTTCTTATGCCCCAAAAAATACAATAAAAACTATGTATCTCGTGAGACACGTTGCCTGTTTTAGGGTTAAGCTGGTAGTGTTCGGTTGGTACTGGTTAATTTGGTGCTGGTTAAGCTAGTTAAGTTGGTGCTGGCTAAGTTGTTAGTGGTTAAGTTGATGCTGGTTAACTTGGTACTGATTAACCTGGTACTGTTAGGTTGGCACTGGTTAAGTTGGTGCTGGTTAAGCTAGTTAAGTTGGTGCTGGTTAAGTTGGTGATGGTTAAGCTGGTACTGTTAGGTTGGTATTGGTTAATTTGGTGCTGGTTAAGCTAGTTAAGTTGGTGCTGGCTAAGTTGTTAGTGGTTAAGTTGATGCTGGTTAACTTGGTACTGATTAACCTGGTACTGTTAGGTTGGCACTGGTTAAGTTGGTGCTGATTAACCTGGTACTGTTAGGTTGGTACTGGTTAAGTTGGTGCTGGTTAAGCTAGTTAAGTTGGTGCTGGTTAAGTTGGTACTTGTTAAGTTGATGCTGGTTAAATTGGTGAGGGTTAAGCTGGCACTGGTTAACTTGGTGCTGGTTAAAATGGTACTTGTTAAGCTGGTACTGGTTAAGTTGGTGCTGATTAAGCTGGTACTGTTAGGTTGGTACTGGTTAAGTTGGTGCTGGTTAAGCTGGTACTGTTAGGTTGGTACTGGTTAAGTTGGTAATAGTTAAGTTGGTAGTGGTTAAGTTGATGCTGGTTAAGTTGGTGCTGGTTAAGTTGGTGCTGATTAAGATGGTACTGTTAGTAGTAGTAGCCTTTATTGTCATTTAGTCACAAGTACCAGTGAAATTAGCCATCAACCTGTCCATACAGACATACATACAATATGACAAGGGGGTAGACAGGACAGGAAGACAGAGCATTGAGGAAGAAAATACAGCATAACATGAGGAGAAGTTAATGGCTCTGGTTAAGTTGGTACTGGTTCAGGATAGTACTGGTTAAGTTGGTGCTGATTAAGATGGTACTGGTTAAGCTGGTTTTGGTTAAGCTGGTACTGGTTAAACTGGCGCTGGTTAAGCTGATGCTGGTTAAATTGGTGCTGGTTAAACTTGTAATGGTTAAGCTGATACTTTTTAAGTTGGTACTGGTTAAGTCGGTGCTAGTTCAGCTGGTACTGGTTAAGCTGGTACTGGTTAAGTTGATATTTGTTAAGGTGGTGCTGGTTAAGCTGGTACTGTTTAAGTTGGTGCTGGTTATGCTGGTACTGGTTAAGTTGCTGCTGGTTAAGTTGGTGTTTGTTAAGCTGGTAATGGTTAAGCTGATACTGGTTAAGTTGGTACTGGTTAAGATGGTACTGGTTTAGGATGGTACTGGTTAAGTTGGTGCTGGTTAAAGTTTGTTAAATTGGTGCTGGTTAAGTTGGTTCTGGTTAAGTTTGTACTGGTTAAGTTGGTGCCGGTTAAAGTTTGTTAAGTGGGTACTGGTTAAGTTGGTACTGGTTAAGCTTGTGATGGTTAAGCTGGTACTGGTTAAGTTGGTACTGGATAAGTTGGTACTGGTTAAGCTGGTGCTGGCTAAGTTGTTTTTTTCTCACCTCCCTGCAGCATTCGGGTTATAAACTCTTATATTATCATATTGACATTCATTCTCCTCTGCTCTCATCGCCTCTGGCTTTCTGTGATGTTGGACAGGTGCGTACTGGATCTCCTCAGCATCTCTGGATTCAGGAGCTTTTCCTCTGAATATTTTGGGTTTCACACTGGCATACAGAGCGCCATTGGCTGAATCCAGTTCAGAAAGAGGCTCGACTGAAACTCTGTGTGATGCATCAGAATAGAGATCATTCTGAAATACAAGCAATTTTGTAATTATTATTAAGACATGTAAATCAGTTTGATCTGAAGTGTAGATTCTTAGTCTAGAGCAGTTTCAAACTGTTCAGATCAAGTACCAGATCAGATCATATCAATGTAGTGATAAAAATACATATTTCATTGATTCACACATGGAGAGGAGAAAATAGGGCAGAATGAGTCATCAATGAAGTGACATGTATATTCATCACACTATATGTTAATTATTATGCAATTAGAACAACAAACCTATATTAAAACAGTAAATAAAGAATTATAAGTATTCCATTAAACCATGGAAAAATGTGTTAAATGTTTTCTTCAGTTTTATTTACTCTGGATTGTGTTAATAAAGTCTTTGATAATGTTAGTTTCTCATCAGTCCGTACAGTTCCAGTCTGAGACACAGATAACGGCTGATCGACGGATGTTCTGCTTCTGTAAAGTCATGTTGTGTGTGGATGATTTACCTCTTTCACTGTGAGATCTTCAGCTTTATCACTCCTTCGTTTCTTTCTGTTATAATCACAGACATTAACAGCAAATGAATGTATTAAATTAAGAGAAAATATGAACGCTGTTTTTAAAATTGCTAATAATCAAACACAAATTAGCCATTTTCTTCCACAATCAGACCAAAAGTAAACTTGTACATCACTGCAGTTTTTTATTGAGCTCACAGTATAAACAGGATTAAGATGATGATGAAGATGATGATGATGATGATGATGATGAATAATCCTCCAGATACCGCTGTGATCACAATCACTGTCATACCAGCACCATGATGAACTGAAAGAGGAAGATCATCATCATTAACTCTCCAAACTGATGAATGATGTGAAGATACAGGAGTGTGTGAATAAAAGCTTCACCTGTGACAGTGACAGCGTCTGATCTCTGAGATCCATGTTGATTGTGAGCCTGACAGTAGAAGCGTCCACTCTGTAGTGCACTGAAACTCTGTCCAGATCCAACAGCTGAGGTTTCATTCTCCTTAAACCAGCTGAAGTTCAGAGCAGGAGGGTTTGAGTCACTGATGCAGTTCAGAGTCACTGAATCTCCCTCCACTATTACACCAGATGGACTTATGGACACTGAGACGTTCCTGGGAGGATCTAATAACAATCACCAAACTTATTGTTATGAGGAATCATAAAACAGTTTCTGCAAATAATTATTGATGAACATCCTTATAAACATCCTGGAATGTTCAACTGCATCTTGTTTTATAATAAACTCAATCATTAACTCACACATGACGTTTAAAGTCACAGGATCAGAGTATTTCTCTCCATGTTCATTGATGGACTTGCACTTGTATTCTCCACTGTCATCAGAGCTGATCTTTGAGATGCTGAAGATTCTTCCAGATCCTACAATCGTTCCTCCTTTAAACCAGCTGATTTCTGCAGGAGGGTTTGAGTCACTGATGCAGTTCAGAGTCACTGAATCTCCCTCCACTATTACACCAGATCCATTCATCAACACTGAGACGTTCCTGGGAGGATCTAAAGACAACGAGGAAAATTCACAACAAATATTAGAAAATTAAGAATTTATATGTGAACAATGTGTAAACCATCATTAACTCACACATGATGTTTAAAGTCACAGCATCAGAGTATTTCTCTCCATGTTCATTGATGGACTTGCACTTGTATTCTCCACTGTCATCAGAGCTGATCTTTGAGATGCTGAAGATTCTTCCAGATCCTACAATCGTTCCTCCTTTAAACCAGTTGATTTCTGCAGGAGGGTTTGAGTCACTGATGCAGTTCAGAGTCACTGAATCTCCCTCCACTATTACACCAGATGGACTGATGGACACTGAGACACTCCTGGGAGGATCTAAGAAGACACAAATTAAAACCTTAAATTATCAAACACAATCTTAAAAACACTTATCTTAAAAAGAACAAATTAATCTGCACTCACACGTGACATTGAGCTGAACCTCAGGAGAGATGTGTGTGTGTCCGTCTACAGCACAGCTATATCTGCCTGAATCCTCTCTTCTGACTGGGTTGAGGATGAGTTTGTTTCTGTCTCTTCTCTCAGTTAATATCTTCTGTGAGTTTCTGTACCAGATGAATGTTGCTCTGTCAGTCAGAGCGCAGCTGCTTTTACATGTCAGACGGACTGAATCTCCCTCTGTCACTCTCTCAGGAGACTCCACCTGAAGATCTGAACACAACATACACATTATATCTAGTGCTGCAGGCACACACTGATTATTATTCAACATAATGCACAGAAGAAGAGATAAACCTCATCAAAGTCACCTGTGACAGTAAGAGTCACTCCTGGATCACCAGTCCATTTTCCATCAGTTGTGTTACTGATGAATCTGAAATAGTAGATGTGTGAATCCTTCAGTGTCACATGACTCAGTCTGATGGTGCAGTTCTGCTGTTTATCTCCCAGATACTGAAGCCTCTGACTGTATTCAGTGTCATTGGACAGATCTGGAGGTTCTTCACCCTTTACAAGGTTTTTGGTCCAGAACACTTTCATGATCTGACGTCCAGTAGGGTATGTATAAGTGCATCTCATTATCACTGTTGAGTCCTTTAGTGCACAGATGTGTGAAGGACTGTATCTCACACCCCAACCAGCACTAGAAACCCCTGAAACACAGAATTCATCCACGGACACGAACATTCAAAATTAAGTCAGAATGCCGATCTCGGTGGAAATCCTCATAAACACAATCAGTTATGCAGGAGGTTTCGAATTTGCCAAATCGAATTTCTGTCCCACCAAACTAAAGCCTTATTTGATGGGTGAATGGTGTAGAATTGAATGACTGCTGCGCTGGACAGGGCGGATATAAGAGCGAGCAGAGAGAGAGAGAGGGAGAGCGAGCCCCGGCCGCGCGCGCGCTCTCACCGTCTTCAAACAACACGAGCTCTCTCTGCCTCACGCTCGCGCTTATTAATCAGCATCTGGTGAAATATCGCAGAAAAGTAAAATATCGCAATGCCATTTTTTCCCAATATCGTGTAGGCTAGCGTTCGGTGTTCCTCTTTGTGTTTGCCAGTTTCGCCGGGTTCCGCAGGAAGTTGGAGACTTGGAGGAGTCAAAGGTTATATGACGCCATAGACGGGCGACGAAACGGAAATAAAGAAACGTCCCGTGTCTTCGAATTAAACTACAAATTTCTCCGGATTTGAAAGTTGGTGGAAACTGTTGGGATAATGTAAGTACACAACTAAAAGAAATATATAACATAGATACAGATATTTTTTGCTCTTTTTAAAGCAGAAAAAATATATAGTGTGCCTTTAAACTGTTTAAACTGTGCAGCTCCTAGTTTGGGCTTTCTTCTGTGCAACTTAACGTGTTTTACATAAATATTTACATCAGAAATATTGTGAAAACACAGACTGACTGCAGAAGCCACAACGGTTACAGTAAAACCTCTAAATGAAAAGCATGTAACAGTAAAGTACACTCAGAAGAGTTTTTATACGCACACTCTTCCTCCTCTTACACACACACTCTTCCTCTTATACACACACTCTTGCTCCTCTTATACACACACTCTTGCTCCTCTTATACTCACACTCTTGCTCCTCTTATACACACACTCTTCCTCCTCTTACACACACACTCTTCTTCCTCTTATACACACACTCTTCCTCCTCTTATACACACACTCTTCCTCCTCTTATACTCACACTCTTCCTCCTCTTACACACAAACTCTTCCTCCTCTTATACTCACACTCTTCCTCCTCTTATACTCACACTCCTCCTCCTCTTATACTCACACTCTTCCTCCTCTTATACACACACTCTTCCTCCTTTTATACACACACTCTTCCTCCTCTTATACGCACACTCTTCCTCCTCTTACACACAAACTCTTCCTCCTCTTATACGCACACTCTTCCTCCTCTTATACGCACACTCTTCCTCCTCTTATACACACACTCTTCCTCCTCTTACACACACACTCTTCCTCCTCTTATACTCACACTCTTCCTCCTCTTACACACACACTCTTACTCTTCTTATACACACACTCTTCCTCCTCTTATACTCACACTCTTCCTCCTCTTACACTCACACTCTTCCTCCTCTTACACACACACTCTTCCTCCTCTTATACACACACTCTTCCTCCTCTTACACACACACTCTTCCTCCTCTTATACACACACTCTTCCTCCTCTTATACACACACTCTTCCTCCTCTTACACACAAACTCTTCCTCCTCTTATACTCACACTCTTCCTCCTCTTATACTCACACTCTTCCTCCTCTTATACTCACACTCTTCCTCCTCTTATACTCACACTCTTCCTCCTCTTACACTCACACTCTTCCTCCTCTTACACACACACTCTTCCTCTTATACACACAATCTTCCTCCTCTTACACACACACTCTTCCTCCTCTTATACTCACACTCTTCCTCCTCTTATACTCACACTCTTCCTCCTCTTATACTCACACTCTTCCTCCTCTTATACACACACTCTTCCTCCTCTTATACACACACTCTTCCTCCTCTTATACTCACACTCTTCCTCCTCTTACACTCACACTCTTCCTCCTCTTACACACACACTCTTCCTCCTCTTATACACACACTCTTCCTCCTCTTATACTCACACTCTTCCTCCTCTTATACTCACACTCTTCCTCCTCTTATACTCACACTCTTCCTCCTCTTATACTCACACTCTTCCTCCTCTTATACACACACTCTTCCTCCTCTTATACACACACTCTTCCTCCTCTTATACTCACACTTTTCCTCCTCTTACACACACACTCTTCCTCCTCTTACACACAAACTCTTCCTCCTCTTATACTCACACTCTTCCTCCTCTTATACTCACACTCTTCCTCCTCTTATACTCACACTCTTCCTCCTCTTATACTCACACTCTTCCTCCTCTTACACTCACACTCTTCCTCCTCTTACACACACACTCTTCCTCTTATACACACAATCTTCCTCCTCTTACACACACACTCTTCCTCCTCTTATATGCACACTCTTCCTCCTCTTATACTCACACTCTTCCTCCTCTTATACTCACACTCTTCCTCCTCTTACACTCACACTCTTCCTCCTCTTACACACACACTCTTCCTCTTATACACACAATCTTCCTCCTCTTACACACACACTCTTCCTCCTCTTACACGCACACTCTTCCTCCTCTTATACTCACACTCTTCCTCCTCTTATACTCACACTCTTCCTCCTCTTATACTCACACTCTTCCTCCTCTTATACTCACACTCTTCCTCCTCTTATACTCACACTCTTCCTCCTCTTATACTCACACTCTTCCTCCTCTTATACACACACTCTTCCTCCTCTTATACACACACTCTTCCTCCTCTTATACTCACACTTTTCCTCCTCTTACACACACACTCTTCCTCCTCTTACACACACACTCTTCCTCCTCTTACACTCACACTCTTCCTCCTCTTATACTCACACTCTTCCTCCTCTTACACACACACTCTTCCTCCTCTTACACACACTCTTCCTCCTCTTATACACACACTCTTCCTCCTCTTACACACACACTCTTCCTCCTCTTATACTCACACTTTTCCTCCTCTTACACACACACTCTTCCTCCTCTTATACTCACACTCTTCCTCCTCTTATACTCACACTCTTCCTCTTATACACACACTCTTCCTCCTCTTATACACACACTCTTCCTCCTCTTATACACACACTCTTCCTCCTCTTACACTCACACTCTTCCTCCTCTTACACACAAACTCTTCCTCCTATACCCACACTCTTCCTCCTCTTATACTCAAACTCTTCCTCCTCTTATACTCACACTCTTCCTCCTCTTATACACACACTCTTCCTCCTCTTGTACGCACACTCTTCCTCCTCTTATACACACACTCTGAAACAATGTACTAAGACATTCTGTACTTTGGATGAATGTATGTGTGTCTCTTTCACCAAAACCCATGACTGTGGTTATAAATAACATATATGGGAAATTAAATTAAACTAGACAGATGACTAGGTTAGAAGAACTTGTGATCTAAAAATGAAGTAATCATTAGAGTTTTCGTGTTTTCAGAGGGATTCTCAATGGAAATCCGGCCCAAAGATCCTTCGGCCTTGTTTCTTCTTGGGAGATTCTCTGAGAACTGATTGAGAACTCCTGGCCGTGATTAAAGCATTTAGAGGACAATTGCTGAAGTCTGTCTGTCATTTTCTGCTGCGCATCAGGTCAGTTTAGGAAAGCAAAGAAGTTCGGGTAAGAGACTGGGCCAGTTGTCGACGGTAGACGCAGAGAGCTAGAGTATAAAGAAGTATTAAGTGTCGAATTGCAGACGCTCGTGTCAATCAGTAGACGCGACAGATTTATTTATTAAGTGTCGATTTGTAGACGTTAGATAGTCAGGTTTAGGGGAAAATCTACAATATCAGTTACACTGGACCATGAAAATATGACAACACTCTATTACTATTTGGAAACATCGACTCATTACAGGAAATATAAGCTCATCTTCTCAGAATCTATTGAGTGATGAATGTGAATAAATGATCTCAGTGTGAATTACTTCATCAGCTTTGATGGACAGTGTTGCAGAAAAGCAGAAGTAAATGTACAGAGACAAAGTGAAGAGAGAACCAAGAAATCAGCAACAACATGATGAAATATGAAATATATGAAAAATAAGACAAAGAAAATAATCAAAGTTGATTTATTAAATACCCAATAACAAAAATATTAGTTTTGTGGCTAAACCATGTGACACTGACTAGTGAGTAGCAAAAGACTATTGGGCATTTCTAAAAGGAAAAAGCATTTGACAAGTTCAACACAAACTTCGTGTTTCAGAGAAAAATATGTGCGGTGGCCGAGAGAGCTCAACCGGCTGCAACTAACGAAAACAAAAGCTTATAGAAAAAGGAACGCACTGGTGAAGGCTACATAATGGCACAGTAGTGCCCTGCTCCCTCCAAAGTGCCCACTACACGGGCTCTGCCATCTGCCCTTCGAAGGGAGTAGGGCATAGGGATGCTCACAAGCAATAAGCACCATAGACATCATATAGAGCTAGACGCCCTATTGGGCGCTGTGCGCAAGAAATGCGGCCGCCATCTTTTGAGATATGATTAATTAAATTCTCTGACAGCTCATTGCACCTGCCAAACAGTTTACACTGAGCGGAGCGGCTGACCGGTCTAAGATGGCGGCCCCACGGCTCGTCCGTGCCAATAGGCAGTAGCGGTCGATTGGGCGTCTAGCTCTGTATGATGTCAATGATAAGCGCGTCCCAGCCGGGTTCGTCACTTATTGGGGTCCCCTGGAAACATTTCCGCTGTGGTCTGTATTCTTTGCAGCGCGTTTCTGTATTTGCTTGTGTTGTGAGTATTTGGAGCACATGTGTGATGCTTTTCGTAATGTTTTCTTAATTTGCTTTTAAATTAAGCAATTAAGCTTTTAAATTAAGTGTTTTTTCTCCTTTTGCATGTATTGTTTTCTATTTGCATGTGTTTTCTTCAGTTGTAGCGCGTTGAGCTCTCTCGGCCAGCGTAAATATGTGAGTTCAGGATAGAAGAAAGATCAGCCACTCATGACGCCTTAAATAAAACATCAGTGTTTCTAATGTGAATGTAAGAGAGACTCACCGTGAATCATGAGCAGAAAGAAGATCAGAGGAAGAGGAGGAGCCATTCTGACCCACATCAGCATCAAATATATCTATAATACAGCATACAATTCAATTCACATTTATTTGTATAGTGCTTTTCACAATACACATCGTCTCAAAGCAGCTTTACAGAAAATACATGCATCAAAATTACAATTCAGAGAGATCTGTTATCGGAGGGAACTGTCTAAGTATTTCAGAAATGTACATATACAAAATCACAGTTAGCTAAAAATGTAATCAATTAAACAATGTAATAATTTAAGGCAGAAACAATGATCTCATTGAAGTAATGAATACTGGCATTAATATATTCATCACTTAAACAACTATATGTAAATCACCCTATTCATAACATTTCTCATGTAAACACACGTATGTTATATGAGCAATAATCATCAGTTTAATTTAAGAAAGAGTGTGTTTGTCTTACCGTGTTGAAGCTCATCAGATCAACAGGAACCAAATGACTGACTGTTTTAACACAAGCACTTTAGCTTTACAGTGAAGGACTTTATGTGGTTAACACTGTTTATTAACGAACGCCCAGCGACGGAAATATCACTGTGCCACCTTCAACAAGAGAACAACATTACTGAACTAAAACTAACTAAAGAAAAATGATGATCTTCTTCTGTAAGTTGAAGATGAATAATTGTGAAGAGGAATGATAGTGATTTACAGGTGAGGATCATCAAGGTGGATGTCAGTGGCAGGAGATGGTGACCTCTGGTGGCAGTTTGAGGGAGTGAACGAGCACATATGAGTCCAGATGTGTGTGACTGCAGAACTATATACGTGTCAGCAGTTTCAGGCCAGCAGCTTCAGACCGGACGTCAGGAGCGGACGATCACCTAAAGCCTGCTTTATACCAGAGATGGTCTTATTACTGGGAGATACCAGGATCCGTGGCTCTACCACTGGAAAAAGTGTAACGGCTAACTTGGATCACGTGTGCCTTGATAACCAATCACATTACAGCATTGACGTCATTGAGGCTGTGTCTGAAATCGCCCCTATACCTTTAAATAGGGCACTATTATCGACTACTTATCGAGTGCACTCATTCAATCCCACAATGCACCGCAATAACAAGTGTACAGATGTACGCTTAACGGCTAGAGAATACCCACAATGCACTTTGAGAGTCGTGTGGAATTAATTCCTGCCTCTGAGCAGAAGATGCCGAATCATCCATCCATCCATTATACAAACCGCTGGTCCAAAGTGGCTACAGCGTAATATCATACAGGAATAAAGACATTTTTAATTGATTATTAAATTGTTAAATTAAAGTTTATACATGTACTTTCCATGACAGAGTTCAAGGTGAATCTTTTCATTATTACTGGAGAAAACATGTTGTAAATTAGCCAATGGGCTGTCGATTCATTAAATGATAGGCTAATTCCTCACAAAAGCAATTTATTCAGTGTTATGAAGTCTCTCATCTATTGACATTCATTCAAAATATGTCCCCTTCCCAGCGTAGCACAGCGTTAGCTAGAGTTACACTTTTTACGGCTAAGTCAAGTCACATTCATTTACATAGCGCTTTTAACAATATAGATTGTATATGTTTCAAAGCGTGATAATAAGAAAAGAAAAAGACAGTGATAATAGGAAATTACAGTAACCGAGATTATTTGCCTTTACAGCAGCTCTAGAATAAAGTTATTGTCCAGCTAAAGTTAGTTTTGGTTGATTGATTCACTTCCGTTGTAACGATCATTAGTTATTAACTTATGGGCCGCTAACACGACACCGTTCTAACAGAAAACCCTCGACGCGCTCCGGCTGCTCATCCACACAAAACAGTGCCTGGGGCTCGAGAACGGAAACCCTGAAATAGGATCCAAGGTGCAAGGCTTGAAAAAAAAAAAGGTTATTAAATGAAAACGTAGATGGCGTGCACATGCGCATGACATGTCTAGTCTCTATATCCGCGTTTGAATATATATGTGCGCAGGCGTATAATCCTTCTTTACAAACCAACCCTCAACCAACTACTTGTCTAAAAATTTATATTTTTTATTGCTTCCACGTAGCCATATGAACTGGAATTATTTTGATAACGTTGTATCTGTACAGAGGTAAAGGGAAGGAGGCCTTCACAGGGACTAGTGGACACTTCAGGACTGTGTTGTCGTCGTTTTCAGGCGCAGGTCCTTCATCAGATCCGGATACGGCCTGGATCCGGTGGACTGCAGTAAACCTCGTGGGGTGGTGATGGCGCAGTGGATAAGACACATGCCTTTGGTGTGAGAGACCCGGGTTTGAATCCACTGTGAGACACCAATGTGTCCCTGAGCAAGACACTTAACCCCTAGTTGCTCCAGAGGCGTGCGACCTCTGACATGTATAGCAATTGTAAGTCGCTTTGGATAAAAGCTTCAGATAAATGAGTAAATGTAAATGTAAAATGAGTAAATGGGATACACAGAGAGACTAATATTAGTGTAGACACCATCCTTCTTATGATGTAAGTACATCAGGATTTACGGGAAGTGTTCCCGGTTCCGGCTGACCTAATCTATGCAGCCAAGTCTATAATGTGTTATGTGTATTCTATGTCAAAGAGAAGTGTTTTTAGTCTAGATTTGAGGAGGAGGAGGGCTAAGAAGAGAGAATGTTTTGAAAAGCGGGCGAGAGTCAGAAGAATTGTTAGATTTGTTGTGATAGTGAGTCATTTTAGCAGTAGAGACATTAGCAGAGAAGGAAGAGAGGAGGGATTGATAAAGACCAAGGTCAGTAGGATCTTTCAATTTGCGCCACTTTCGCTCTGAGTTTAGAACGATGTTGGTGGAGAACATCAGAGAGACGGGGGGCAGAGGGGGCGGCGCGGGCTGGCCTGGAGGAAAGGGGGCAGAAGTTGTCCAAGTACGATGTTAGAGTGGAGAAAAGAGTATCAGTGTCACTGTTAGTATCTAGTGTTGAGAGCTGATCAGGAGGAGGAAGTGTGGATGAGACCAAAGAGGATAGACGAGAGGGTGAGAGTGAGCGTAGGTTTAACGCTTGTGTAAATAAGGTCACATTGGTCGCCTCATTTGTGAGTAGCCGCAGTAGATACTCATTTGAGGTCGAATGAGGCAGAGTGTGGAAATCAGCAGCCTGAGGCTTTTCTAGGTGGATCATGAAGTGTCCAAGAACTACGAGAGGAGTACCATCCTCCGGGAAGGATGAGAGCTGAGAGTGGTCCCTCTTCCTTCTCTGCTAATGTCTCATCACTCTCAGCCTCAACCTGCCTCAAGAGCCCAGCTAAAGCAAACACTGATCTCCATGATGGTGACCTCAAACTAAACACTTTCAATAAGACATCATCATCTAAACCTCTGTTAATTCTCAATAAGATCTTCTGTAGACGTGTGACAGAAATAAAGTCAGTCTGGTTAGTAATAAGTGAAGCTGGTAATGCTGTTTGTGAAGCTGTTTAATGAGATTTTGATAGAGTTCATGTCTTTTATCTTCAGTTCATCTAAGGCTGTGTCTGAATAAAGTTGTAGTTTGTGTTCTTATTACTCTTTTGAAAGATGATTGAAAGAATGTTTCAGGAACATCACACTAACCTTTAAATAACGTTCTAGTAACATTCAGGAAACTGAACATTTCTGTGTTCTTGGAATGTTAGAAATCAACGTTCCTATAATGTTGAATTTTAAATCAAAATTAAGTTGAAAGAACGTTTGAGGAACATTATACCTTTTAAAACACGTTCCTCTAACGTCAAGAAAACTGGACATTTTTCACGTTCCCAGAACCAACACTGAATATTTGGAGAACGTTCTTACAACAAAAATCTGTTAGCTGGGTTTTGATATTAAACATATTAAACAAAGTCTCACCTTTCAAATTTGGTAATTTTTTAAAAGAAATTTAAACAATGAATACCGTTTTGTGGCTCTTTAATGTGTCGTGACAGATCGCTGTAGAGCATCAGTTAAAGCTGCTCGTGATCCGATCACCTCTTCCTTCTAGTTCATTTATAGCATCAAATAAACACGAATGAACATAAGAAGGAATGTTGTTTTAACCGCGGAAAGGCGTCAGTACACTCCGTTTTTCAAGTTCAAATCCTCCCATGTTAATCTAATATCTCTCCTGACTGCTTTGTCGGACAAAATGGTGTATGGCGAAGTATGATTGGTCAGATTACCTGTCAATCAAGCTCCACACGAAGGGTCAATTGACTGCACTTCTGACTCCTGATCTTCATTTATCATATCTGGTCCTTGTCTTTAACTGTAAATTCCTCTCCTTCCACAAGACAACAATAGGACTAAAACTTAAGAATAATTATGATCTTTTTCTTTGTTGAAGAATGAAGAATGAATGATAGTGATTTCCAGGTGATGTCAGAGGCAGGAGATGGTGACCTCTGGTGGCAGTTTGAGGGATTGTTAGGGATGGGCAAAAACAAACCTTTTTATTTTGATCCGATACCAATACTTTTTCTTACAGATTTAACAATGCCATTGTCAAAACCAGTTATTTCTTAAATTGGTATGTGATTAGAAAAATAATTAAATTAGACTTAAAGGTATATCACACCAACAAACTCCAGCTAAATGCAGGCTTGGGAGGGTTACTTTAAAAATGTATTCCATTACAGTTACAAATTACTTCATAAAAAAAGTATTCAGTAACGTAATCCAAGTACCATAATATTAAAGTAATGTAACTGATTACTTTTGGATTACTTCAAGGACAGATATTATTTTAAAAAACAACAACTTTTATTTATTAAGAATTTCACAGCCCTGAATAAATATTTATGTAAAGGACTATACAGACATCTAGTGGCTACAGTATGGTATTACAGATTATTTTGTTTTATTTTTAACTTGACATGTACAAGGAAAAAATAAAATAGAAATGTTTCTTCAACAGGAAAATAGATATACATATATATACTACTAATAACACTATATTAAGCGTTGCTTTAATGACTCACGACACTCGTGTGCCACCCGCTGGTGCATGCGCAAAATAACAGCTCTCTACAACAATCTCCTCAGACACAGATCGAATCACAATTTTCGTTGCTGGAAGGCACAGTTTGCACTGTACAACCATGTTGTTGGCATTTTCTTCTTTAAAAACAAAATAGCAGCGGAATTTCCAAGAAATGAAAGCCTTTTTACCCGTGGACAGCATCGTTTCTAGCAGCAGTGACTCGATCTGTGTCTGAGGAGATTGTTGTAGAGAGCTGTTATTTTGCAGCTGCTCACGGGTTGAGTCGTGTCGTAAGTCATTAATGAAGCAACGCTTAATATAGTGTTATTATGCCAAAATACAGATTTATTTAGTTTTAAATGAAACCATTGTAATCCTGAAAGTATTCCCCCTTTTTTCAAAAAGTAACTATAATCTGATTACTACGTGTTTTGACGTAACTGTAACGGATTACAGTTACTGGATTTTTGTATCCTGATTACATAACGCCGTTACATGTATTCCGTTACTCCCCAACCCTGGCTAAATGTCAGGAGTGTTTTGGAGCAAACATGAAAAAAGTATTGAAAACAAATAAAAGTGATGCAGAAACCCATGTTTTGTCATAAAAAAAATTTATGTTGATATTTTTTAATGGAATCAATACCAAATAAGTAGCTTGTTAGAATTTATGTATATCAAAACTGCAGTATCTATGAGCCCTTAAGGTTTGTACAAGCAAATATGGGACAATTACAAATAAAACTGAACATTTAAAGGGAGAGTTACAGGAACACAAAAGACAGAAAACAGAAGCTGATAATATTGAGCACTTTGAGAGCAATAAAACAATTATACATTTTCCATTGTGAATGCGCAAAATTATGATTTTGTTCAGAATATCAGAATAAAATGATCCATTATGAGTAAAAGCAGGAAAATGTTGTAAAAGGAGAAAGTAGTTTGTCACAAATTAACATAAATTTAGATGTTTTACTCCTCTGACTTAATTTTAGCATTTATATTTATATTTTTTTACATAGTGACAATTCACCAGCATTTAACTTTCGTTTAATTCCACTGTTACATCATGTTTCTTAAACTATACAGATATTAATCTTTAGTGACTCATGATGGTCCCTGTCAATCATCAGTGGCTCCGCCCACAGAGCTCAGGATTGGTCCATCTGTGCTCCGCCTCTCACTGCAGCATCTTCCTGTTCATCTGAACAAACTATAAGATGAAGAAAGACTGACTGAAGTTCATCAACAACATGATAAACCCTTTCACACGATACATAAAACCATCACACTACACTGAAGAGAGTTTTATTGATTATATTGAGAAGAGCTGCAGGTTCTGACACTTACTGATGGATTCTCATGTTTAGCTCTGAGGATCAGGAGTCTTCAGGCGTCTGCGATCAACGGTCTGTGTGAAAGAGCGAGAGATCGGTCATGTGATCATCTGTGATGGAGTATCTAACTGTGACGTCTCACTTACTGTGAGTGTGTCGTACAGGTCAGAGGTCGTGGACTTGAGATCAAGAGCTGTATATGTGTCTTCATTGGGATCAGAGATCTACAGGAGAGACAGAAGGACACACACATTATGAGTTCATGTTTGAGATGCTGACTGTAATGTGTCACATAGCAATATTTTGACGTCCCATCCGGCCCACATCTGGCATATGTAGAATGACGGCCCTTGGGTGGTCCACTCCTGGTTGCCAGATCTGAGCCACAAGCAGGCCATAGCAATGCCACATATCAGCCAAGAGCAAAGAAATAAACCAGAACTGGACCTTATCTGAGCCACAGAATCTGTGTATATTAAATATGGAGTCATTTCAGCCTTAATAAGCCTGTTAACAAGCAGAATCACTGAAGGAAAGAAGAGAACAGAAAAAGAGACGAGCAGAAACACAAGAACTACAACTGACTTCAGACACAGTCTTAGATGAATCCACTGAAGAGAAAAGAAGACATTAAATCTGTGAAGATCTCAGCAGAGGAGGATTAAACAACTCCACAAACAGCATTACCAGCTTCACTTATTACTAACCAGACTGACTTTATTTCTGTCAGACATCTACAGAAGTTTTATTGAGGAATTAACAGAGGTTTAACTCTGTGATTAATTTGAAGTCACCATAACAGTGATCAGTGTTTCTATTAGTTGGTCTATAAACTCTTATTATGTCTTTTGTCTTTTTGACAGTGTGTGTGTTAAACACATATGCAGCAGCAGAGAAAGCTAAAGTGAAATGAGATAAGGTGATTATGGTTTTATAATCAACATGAAATAAACTGATTCACTGATGTCTTTTGAATCTAACAATTGTGTTGTAGCATTAAAGGATTAGTTCCCTTTTAAAAAAAACTTTTGCTGATAATTTACTCACCCCCATGTCATCCAAGATGTCCATGTCTTTCTTTCTTCAGTCGAAAAGAAATTAAAGTTTTTGATGAAAAGATTCCAGGATTTTTCTCCATATAATGGACTTCATTGGGAAACAAACAGTTCAAGTTCAAAATGAGAGTTTCAGTGCAGCTTACCAGACGATAAACGACACCAGACGATGAATAAGGGTCTTATCTAGCGAAACGATCGGTCATTTCAAAAACAAATAAAAAAGTTTAAGTTTTATAAGCACAAATGCTCGCCTTGCTCTGTTCTGTGATGCGTGTTCGCAACGTCATCGTAATACGTAATTACGTGGAAAGGTCACGCTTCTGTCCTGATGAAAATGTTCTTTTAGCCTTTTTAATATTAAAACACCCAGGATACGCACAAGAAATGGGCATTTTAAACGATAAACTGACACAAAGACATTTGAATATGTGTATATGGTCCTCCTTCGTCACATTTGTAAACACTGACTCTGTACTTCCGCCTACGCGTGCCGTGACCTTTTCAACGTAATTGCGTATTACGTGAGTCACGAACGCGCATCACAGAACAGAGCAAGGCGAGCATTTGTGCTTATTTGTTTCGCTAGATAAGACCCTTATTCGTAGTCTGGTATCGTTTATCGTCTGGTAAGCTGCACTGAAACTCTCATTTTGAAGTTGAACTGTTTGGGGTCCAGTGAAGTCCATTATATGGAGAAAAATCCTGGAATCTTTTCATCAAAAACCTTAATTTCTTTTCGACGGAAGAAAGAAAGACATGGACATCTTGGATGACATGGGGGTGAGTAAATTATCAGCAAAAGTTTTTTTAAAAGTGAACTAATCCTTTAATAGCAACATCTACTTTTGCTTACAGTATCTCTGTGACTGTATTGCTTAAGGTCAAGCTTTTTCAAAATAATCCAAAGGATTTCTTGGAAGGTGACTTGAATTTTTTTTAGACCCACACAGACATCAAAATTCAGTGTATTAATCTCAGCAATGGTGACAGAGCATATTCAGATAAACAGATCAACTCCTAATATTAGAAAACATGTTCATTCATCACACTATATGTTAATGATTATGCAATTAGACCAACAAACCTATATTAAAACAGTAAATATGTATTCTATTAAACCATGGACAAATGAGTTAAATGTTTTCTTCAGTTTATTTATTAATTATGTTTTTTCTGGATTGTGTTAATAAAGTCTTTGATAATGTTAGTTTCTCATCAGTCCGTACAGTTCCAGTCTGAGACACAGATAACGGCTGATCGACGGATGTTCTGCTTCTGTAAAGTCATGTTGTGTGTGGATGATTTACCTCTTTCACTGTGAGATCTTCAGCTTTAACACTCCTTCGTTTCTTTCTGTTATAATCACAGACATTAACAGCAAATGGATGAATGTATTAAATTAAGAGAAAATATGAATGTTGTTTTTAAAGATTACTAATAATCAAACACAAATTAGCCATTTTCTTCTACAACGAGGCCTCTACAATCAGACCAAAAGTAAACGTGTACATCACTACAGTTTTTATTTAACTCACAGTATAAACAGTATGAAGATGATGATGAAGATGATGATGATGAATAATCCTCCAGATGCCGCTGTGATCACAATCACTGTCATACCAGCACCATGATGAACTGAAAGAGGAAGATCATCATCATTAACTCTCCAAACTGATGAATGATGTGAAGATACAGGAGTGTGTGAATAAAAGCTTCACCTGTGACAGTGACAGCGTCTGATCTCTGAGATCCATGTTGATTGTGAGCCTGACAGTAGAAGCGTCCACTCTGTAGTGCACTGAAACTCTGTCCAGATCCAACAGCTGAGGTTTCATTCTCCTTAAACCAGCTGAAGTTCAGAGCAGGAGGGTTTGAGTCACTGATGCAGTTCAGAGTCACTGAATCTCCCTCCACTATTACACCAGATGGACTGATGGAGATCACAGGTTTCACTGGAGGATCTACAGATGTCAGGTTAAAGTATTTATTAGTGGCTTCAGTTGGTTATTATTGGACAATTTCAGCAAACATCCCAGTGTCATTTTTCACTGTTTAATGTGAAACATAAAAAAAATGTGAAATGTAAAAAAAAGTTAACAAGGAAACCCTATTAAGACTATTAATTTGAGAGGCTTGAAACATTTGAAATACAGGCAAATGTTTTACCAAGGGTTGGATCAAACTGTTTTTTTTTACTTGTCCTAATTTACAATGAATGTATATAGTGCAAATGCAAAAACTGAGACACTTTACATTTGTTTAGAGATTTTGTATATAGAACTACAAGTCAATGTGCGATACCAAACAGGACCACTAGGGGTGAGCGGGCAATACTTCCACACATACTAGCATGAAGAAACTTAAGCCTTGTTTATACATAGTTCCTACATGACGTCACAACATACGGGCATTTGCCGACCCGGCGCCATTTCTGTGGGCAGAACATTAGAAGAAGAAGCTGAAACGAGTTAATTTCGTGATAAAAAGTGAAAATCGTGCCATAGGTTCAGTTAAATGTGGATTTTACAGTATAACCGTCATTAGACTTCATGAATGTGAGAAGAGAATGTGTCAGAGCAACGACAAAAACGACTTATATAACAAATATAAGTTAACACTTTGCAGTTTGAATGATGTCCTGTATGACGAGGTATTAAAAATAGACAAAAACAACATTGTTTCCACTGTTCGATCGTGCCCGCGCCTCTCTCTCTCTCACTCACACACACACACACAGACACACACACACATTCCAGCATTGCAATCTCAGATTATGTCCCTAAAGAACCCACGTATAAAGTAGTTCCGCATTACATTAATTAATTTGCACACGAGTTTTATTTATTTTTATACCGTGTATATATCCATGCACCAAACCGTGACGCCCGTACTGTTTCGGTTCAATACGAATACATGATAATACTGTAAACAAGGCTTTAGGTGCTTCTCATTTCTTATTTGTGCATCCTCGTTTCTTTTTGATTGCGCGCGCACCTCCCCAAACGGACGAGGCGTTTATACTTGACGCGCTCGCCGTTGTGCTATTCTGTGAAACGACAGGGGGCGACTGAAGTAATTGTCCTCTTAACCATCAGGAATCAACGTGAGAAGAAGAAAGGTCCACACGTGATGTTTATTTTAGTACATCACCACCAATAACACTACAAAAAGAATCGTGTAAAATCCAGTAAACCCTGAGATTATTACTTCAGTGATATTAAAAGAAAATATGTGGATATAAAAACATGTATGTATTTCATACAACTCAATTACCGATCTCTTAAATATTTTCTTATTTTACTAAACAAGAAAGATCCACACGGTGTCATAGGCTCATTTTGTAAATGTAAGAAACTAATTTAAGACGCACAAACTGGGTGCCGGTGCAGTGAGACATATATGCTCGGCCAGATTCGGCTCGAAGTCGTTCATCTTCGGATGCGGCACCGCCCACACCGTAATGACGTCATTTTTGCTGCGCGCACCTTCGCGCTCGTGCGGACGCGTCGAGTATAAACAAGGCTTTAGGTGCTTCTCATTTCTTATTTGTACATCCTCGTTTCTTTTTTCCTCGTGTCTCAGCTCGACCCCGTAGGATTCAAGGGAAGGATGCAAGAAAGAAAATGAAGGAAGTCTCCTCGCTCCTCCGTCCTCCAGCCTGTGACCCGGAAACTGATCAAACTGCGTCTTGAAGGACGTCTCAACTCTCTCCATTCCACATTCACAAGTCACAATCAATTGTATTGATGCTTTACCTTTGCAGTTTAAATAAATTATATATCAAACGTATAAAAAGGGCATATTGCTTTATCTTTATGATTTATGAATTTCTTAAATTACCAAACTTTAACAACATAAGGGCAGATCCCTTGAGCGCAGCTGTTAACGTCATCAAGAATATTCCAATATACAAACAGGGTGAGTCTCATTTCTTATTTGTGCATCCCTGTTTCCTTTCCCCGTGTCTCAGCTCGACCCCCTGTAGGATTCGAGGAAAGGTTGCAAGGATAGAAAATTATTTGTTATTTAACAAATCAGTGACCACTATAATAATCATTTCAATAATTTTTTTTTATTTATACAGTATATATAGCGTCTAGGTTAGTAATGTAACCCCTATTCCCTGAAGGAGAGCCCGGGCGCCTGGCTATTTTTTGCTGAAGGACTGTGCAGACCAGTTGGCTGGGGTCTTTACCAAGATCTTCAACCGGTCCCTGTCCCAGTCCACCATTCCACCTTGCCTGAAGTCCTCGACTATAATTCCACTGCCAAAAAAGACCAGGATCAGCAGCCTGAATGACTCCCGTCCAGTGGCACTAACTCCCATCATAATGAAGTGCTTCGAGAAACTGGTGCGGACTTACATAATCTCTAACCTCCCACCCACGCTTGATATACACCAGTTTGCTTACAGATCAAATAGGTCTACTGCGGACGCTATAGGCACAACTCTCCACAATGCTCTGACTCATTTAGAGCAGCGGGGGAGCTACGCTAGGCTGTTGTTCGTGGACTTTACCTCTGCTTTTAATACCATACTTCCTCACAGAATGTTTACTAAACTGGTAAATCTGGGTCTATCTCACTCAATCTGCCGCTGGATTATGGACTTCCTGTCAGATCGCTCCCAGAGGGTGAGAGTAGGCCCCCACATCTCATCAGCTCTCAGTCTAAACACTGGCTCCCACAGGGCTGTGTTGAGCCCCCTACTCTACACCCTGTACACGCACGACTGCACCCCTGCCCACTCCAGCAATAGCGTCATCAAATTTGCGGATGACACCACCGTAGTGGGGCTTATCTCTGGGGAGATGAGTCCGCTTATCGGGACGAGGTTGAGCAGCTGTTTGTGTGGTGTTTGGATAACAACCTGGTCCTCAATACCACCAAAACCAAGGAGTTAATAATAGATTACAGGAAGAATAAAACCGATATTACGCCCCCTTTCATTAGGGGGTGGATGTGAATGTGTGGAGAGGGTCCCGGATTTCCGATTCTTGGGCGTGCACATAGAGGAGGACCTAACCTGGAGCACTAACACCACAGTATTGGTTAAGAAGGCACAGCAGAGACTCGACTTCCTGAGGATTCTTAGGAAGCACCATCTCAACCAAAAGGTGCTTATGTCCTTCTAGCGCTGCTCCAGTGAGAGCATTCTGACTTACTGTATCTGTGTGTGGTTTACAAGCTGCACAGAGGCAGAGAGGAAAGCGCTTCAGAGGGTCGTCACCACCTCCCAGAAGATTATTGGCTGCCCTCTCCCTTCCCTGAAGGATCTTTATAGTTCCCGCTGTCTCAAAAAAGCACAGCATATACTCTTAAGGATCCGTCTCACCCCGGACATTCCCTGTTTGAGCTGCTGCCCTCGGGTAGACGTTACAGGACAATGAAGACACGAACAAATAGATTAAAAAATATCTTTTATCCAAAAGCAATAGCAGCGCTAAACACGATTTGAATACAGTATTATGAGATGTATCATGCATTAAACTGTTGTGTGTGTGTGATTTGATGTGTTTTTATTATTATTTTTATCTATTTTTAATTTTTTATTTTTTTAGACATTTTATTTTATTTATTTATATTAATAATATATTAGTATTAGTTGCACTGATTGGATTGCATCTAATTTCGTTGTACAGTACATGTATAATGACAATAAAGATTCATTCATTCATTCAATTGATACGCCACTGGAGTCGAGTTTGCTCTTTCCCAATTGACCTGAAGCCCCAGTTGGTGGAGGAGTCTGAGCACCAGTCCCTGTGTTCGCACCAGGGGTCGACCGATATGCATTTTTCAAGACCGATACCGATTATTACAGGTCAAGTAGACCGATAACCGATATTTTGAACCAATATGTGTCTAGTGTGAAAATGAAAATTTATGTCAAAATTAAGAATAAAAAGGCCTCTGACAAAGACTTATTAAATTCTTTTACCATATATTTAATTCTGAGAACTGTTACTAATGAGAACATTAATTCTAATAATAACAACAACATAAAAAGTGCAGGAAGCATCCATTCTGTACAACATTTTGTAAAACTTAAAAGAAGTAAACGATAACAAGCAACAAATTAACAAATAATGGAAAAAATATATAATAGCTCCCTGAAGTATTATAATGATCTGCAAATTAAAATGGGTAACAATTAGTAGTCCCAATCCAGTAGCACCAGGTTGTGGTGCAGGAATAATTATTTTCTGATGACTAAAACATAGCCTAAAATAATAGAGATGACTATTCAATTTGTCTAATGCACATCAATTGATTTACACAAAAAAAAAAAACACTATATATACATATACATATACATACATACACACACACACATATATATATATATTTCACTAGACTGAAGTTGCAAATCATCTCTAAATAATCTATTTATGATGAAAAACACGCCCGTTCTCACTAGTTATACTGTGAATTCCCGGTCAATGTCCGTCATTGCAGTGATAGGCTTTAACGGAACCTCACGTCGGTGTAACTAAGTGTAGCCTTACTAAAACCTATTTTAGCTTCTCCCCATTCAGCCAACTTAACGTTATACTGTGAATAGATCATCAACACGAATGAATTCACTCACGTCTGCTGCGGTTGTTGTGTTCACATAGCTTCCCTGAACAGATTTCAGATGCAAAAGCCTCTAAAATGCCATCTGAAATTTTCTTCTAGAATGATCATTTTTATCAAGCTAGTATATTTAAGTTCAGTAATTTCACTTAAATGACAATTAATAGGTTATTTTCATTACCATTTAAGTGAAATTGCTGAACTTAAATATACAAGCTTGATAAAAATGATCATTCTAGAAGAAAGTTTCAGATGGCGCTTAGATGCGTTTGCATCTGAAATCTTCATAACACACAAATATACACTACCGGTCAAAAGTTTTAGATCAGTAAGATTTTTTATGTTTTTAAAAGAAGTCTCTTCTGCTCACCAAGGCTGCAATTATTTGATAAAAAATGCAAAAAAAACAGTAATATTGTGAAATATTATTACAATTTAAAACAGCGGTTTTCTATGTGAATATATAGTGAAGTGTAATTTATTCCTGTGATCAAAGCTGAATTTACAGCATCATTACTCCCGTCTTCAGTGTCACATTTTTTAAAATTATTATAATATGAAATTATTATAATATGATGCTCAAGAAACATTTATGATTATTATCCATGTTGAAAACAGTTTTTTACATTTTTATTTCAGGATTCTTTGATGAATAGAAAGTTCAAAAGAACAGCATTGATCTGAAATGGAAAGCTTTTGTAATCTATCATAATAATCTATCATAAATAGATTATTTAGAGATGATTTGCAACTTCAGTCTAGTGGTTTAATGCAACTTCAGGAATGTCTACTGCTGCCTTACCTTTGAGAGACAACTGAAGCTCACACAACTGATGATCGCAGCTCCTGTCAGCAAGTGCTTTCAGTGTGAGAGCGCGCGCAATATTTTCAGTGCCTTCAGCCTTCTGTTGATTGGCCTAACTCGTGACTCCCAACAAATCAGATGGGTGATGGGCGATGGGCGGGCATTAGTCTAGAACACAGAGCGGCGCGCTCTGATAGAGGTGGCTGGATTAAAGCCAGATCGCACATTTCAAAATAAAATAATTTTATCGGCAAATCGGTTTTGAAAATGGCCGATACCGATAACCATAAAAAAGCTTAATATCGGCGCCGATAATCGGTCGACCCCTAGTTCGCACAACTGATCTCACGATTGGGCCACGATGAGGGCGGGCTCCGTGACCTTCGTACAGACGGACTTTGTGCTGGTATGCCCGTCCCTCAAACACAAAGCTTAGGAACGGTCTGCGTCAAGGGAGAATTGAGACATGAAATGATGCGTCCTTCAGGTCGATTTCTACGAACCAATCTTAGGGGCGAACACATTTGAAAAGGCGTTTCTGCGTTAGCATTTTCAACGGAAAGCTTGTGAAGGGCCGATTCAAAACACGCACATCCAAGGTTTGCCGTAACCCACCACTCTTCTTGGGAACAATGAAGTCGGGGCTGTAAAACCCTGACCTCACATCGGCTGGAGGGACCGGCTCGATCGCATCCCTCGCCAGGAGGACTTCAGTGTGCCGGACTGAATCACATAGCCAAATCTGAACGTCTCAATGATTCAGCGTGACGGACTGGGAAGCGCTAGCCAGGCTCCCAGTGACCAGATCAGCAGGACCAGTGTGACCACAGACGTACCCGTGGTGGGCAGCGAGGGGGAGGACAGGGACCCGACCCGAGAGGAGTCTGAGTGTGCAGTGGCTCTTACTGGCTCCACAGTTTGGGGTGCGTGAGAAGGCAGTGCGTGCGGCTTGTTCTGAGACACTGCTTATGATTTATGGGGATTAAAAAAGTTGGTTGTGTACACACACTGCCGACACACATAACCTTGTTAAAAATCTTAAATACTTCAGAGCACAGACTTTTTTACATATTTTAGTAAACTAAAACTTCAAGAAAATCAAAGCTAAACATCTGAACAAATTATGTGACGATTTTTTGAACGCAGTACCAAACTTTTCCAGTAGATCCATATAATCTATTATAATATATAACTCTTCGATTTCCATATATGGATTACGTGATCTCAACCATGCATTTCCATTCTTTAAAAAATAGTTAGGAAGTAGACATCCTATTCAGAATTAGTTTGGGTAGTAATGTTAATATTTGATTTGAATTAAATCCATAAAACACATAAAAACAGAATCAGAGCGTGTGTTTAGTCACCAAATATGAAAATACAGTCTGAACGCTTTCAAATCCTTTATAGCTTGTCAAGATTACTTTAGGTTTAGACTAAGATATTATTGTTACAAATGTATAAAGGCAAGTGTCCCACGGGTGTCAGGGAGGGGAAGTCTTAAAAATAGTGGCTACTATGATTTTAAATGATTTTTTTAATAAATCATAAATTCTGATTTCTTCAGATCTTTGTAATGCGTGAAAAGTGTTGATATTAAAAGTTAATTGTTTGTCCGTTTTTATTTTTTATATGGTGTGATTTTTGGGGAATTTAATACAATTAGGGTCAATTTGACCCGGACCACACAGACTGTAACCAGAAATCGAGCAGTGCATGAGTGTTAAAGAGAAGAAGTGAATCTGCACTCACACATGACATTGAGCTGAACCTCAGGAGAGATGTGTGTGTGTCCGTCTACAGCACAGCTATATCTGCCTGAATCCTCTCTTCTGACTGGGTTGAGGATGAGTTTGTTTCTGTCTCTTCTCTCAGTTAATATCTTCTGTGAGTTTCTGTACCAGATGAATGTTGCTCTGTCAGTCAGAGCGCAGCTGCTTTTACATGTCAGACGGACTGAATCTCCCTCTGTCACTCTCTCAGGAGACTCCACCTGAAGATCTGAACACAACACACACATTATATCTAGTGCTGCTGCCATACACTGATTATTATTCAACATAATGCACAGATGAAGAGATAAACCTCATCAAAGTCACCTGTGACAGTAAGAGTCACTCCTGGATAACCAATATATTTTCCATCAGGTTTATCAGTGATGAATCTGAAATAGTACATGTGTGAATCCTTCAGTGTCACATGACTCAGTCTGATGGTGCAGTTCTGCTGTTTATCTCCCAGATACTGAAGCCTCTGACTGTATTCAGGATCCTCAGACAGATCTGGAGACTCAACATCCTTTAGTAATGGGCCTTTGGTCCAGAACACTTTCATGATCTTATATCCAGTAGGGTATGTATAAGAGCATCTCATTATCACTGTTGAGTCCTTTAGTGCACAGATGTGTGAAGGACTGTAACTCACACCCCAATAATAACTAGAAACCCCTGAAACACAGAATTCATCAAATGTAAATGTTGTTTTATCAGTTAAATTGGGCCATAAAAACATGACAATGATTTATTAATATTTGAAAACAGCAACTCTTTAAAGGAAATATAAGATAAATGTGAATAAATGATCTCAGTGTGAATTACTGTAAGACAGAGGAGTGAAGACAGAACCAAGAAATCATCCACGAACAACAAGCTGCACAATTACAGTTTTTCACATTTCTTGAAACCATCACTCACTTTCTCAAAACCTTAGGGTGTATTCACACCAGAAAAGTCCGATAGTTCACTTGCTTTGGTCCGGACCAAATAAAATGTTTTTTTTTTTTTTGGTACGGTTCCCTTTCACACTGCTCTTTTTGCAAGTGAACCAAAATTTGTAAACAAAACCACACGTGTGTTAAGGTCGTCCATTCATTGGACAAGGATTCTCAAGTAGGGAAATCAGGAAGTGCAAAAAAGGCTCAGCATGGAGATTTTTCGTACTGCAATATTTGTTCTTTTACTAATTTTGTGTTATTCTGTAGAAACGCAATATGAAGAAACTAATGAGTATCATATGATACAATGTCATCTATACGATGTTGTAATTCGTATTTTGAGAAGACGACGATGTGCGACTAGCTTTCGTGAGGCTGCTGTGCGCTGTATGTTCTGTCTCGCATACGCGCTCCTGAATCCGGGAGATTTGAACTAATTCAGGGAGACGCTATCAATATGCGGGAGATTCCCGGAACTTCCGGGAGACTTGTGATGTCTGATAAGGCAGCTCGCGCAGTGCTTTCTTGCAATTGGGTCGGTTCATGTTCACACCGTAAACGAACCGTACCAGAGTTCGTTTGGAACCGTACCGAGACCACCTCTTCAGCTGGGTCTCGGTACGATTGTTTGGTCCGCACCCGAGTTCGATTGCTGTATTCACACCTGCCCAAAAGGTCCGCACCAAGGGGGGAAACGAACTAGAGTTCGATTCAATCGAACCAAACAAGGCAGGTGTGAATACACCCTTAAACACAAAACTCACACTCTTCCTCCTCTTATACACACACTCTTCCTCCTCTTATACACACACCCTTCCTCCTCTCACACACACACACACTCTTCCCCCTCTTACACACACTCTTCCTCCTCTTATACACACACTCTCCCCCCTCTTACACACACACACACACACACACACACACTCTTCCCCCTCTTACACACACTCTTCCTCCTCTTACACACATTCTTCCCCCTCTTACACACACTCTTCCTCCTTTTATACACACACTCTTCCCCCTATTACACACACTCTTCCTCCTCTTACACACACTCTTCCTCCTCTTACACACACACTCTTCCTCCTCTTACACACACACTCTTCCTCCTCTTACACACACACTCTTCCTCCTCTTACACACACACTCTTCCTCCTCTTACACACACACTCTTCCTCCTCTTACACACACTCTTCCTCCTCTTACACTCACACTCTTCCTCCTCTTACACACACACTCTTCCTTCTCTTATACACACACACTCTTCCTCCTCTTATACACACAATCGTGTTTTAACTACCTGAATGTGTTGAATGTGTGATTCACAGAAAGAGTGTTATTTCTAAATCACTAAATCATTCAGGCCCAAAAACGGCCGAAACATAAATGATCACATTCATGTAATCTTTCCTAACGATCCGCTAGCTGCCCGCCCCATAAGCATGCCGTCCAAAAACCTAGGCTCTGAGATCTGCACACAAAAACAAATGGGTACAACCACCACTCAAAACCAAAATAAACTGTGTTCCAACTTCGCGTCCAGCCGTGCATGAGCGCAAAACCTCACAACACCCGCCCCTGTCGGTGATTGGGGGGGGGGGTATTTCTAAATCACACGAGGTCCCCAGATAGTATGTATGTTCTGTATGTTTACAGCATTGTGTGAGTATTTTTTTTTTTTTCAAGAGAAAAAAATTAACATGTACTGTATCTACTGTGCCTAATATTTATCCAAATGAATCGACATTGAATCAAGATCGGAATCAAATCACAAGAATTGAATTTGTGAAAGAGATTGAAATAATTTAAATTGTGAAATTTGTGTCAAGCAATAATAATACTAATAAAAAAACAGTAGCCTACCAGTCATTGTACTATGTAAACATTTTAACATGTTGTCACTAAACTTCTAAAATACAAAAATGTTTTGCCAATCACAATTTACTAATAGTTTTTACCACCCCCCCATCAATCCCCCCTTCCACATTTATCCCTTTAAACTAAACTCAGATGTTGGCAGCCCATAATCATGATCTGCTACAGTGATTTTTGTCCAATCAAATGCTCTGAATAATGAGAAAGTCCCTCCCCCTAAACCATGTGACACTGACTAGCCAGTAGAAAAGACTATTGGACATTTCTAAAAAGGAAAAGCGTTTGTCAAGTTCAACACAAACTTCCTGTTTCAGAGAGAAATATGTGAGTTCAGGACAGAAGAAAGTGCAGATCAGCCGCTCATGACGCCTTAAATAAAACATCAGTGTTTCTAATGTGAATGTAAGAGAGACTCACCGTGAATCATGAGCAGAAAGAAGATCAGAGGAAGAGGAGGAGCCATTCTGACCCACATCAGCATCAAATATATCTATAATACAGCATACAATTCAATTCACATTTATTATTATGAGTCCACATTACAACTCAGAGAGATCTGTTACTTTCTAAGTTATGGTTTTCAGAAATGTACATATACAAAATCACAGTTTATTAATTTAAACAATGTAATAATTTAAGGCAGAAACAATGATCTCATTGAAGTAATGAATACTGGCATTAATATATTCATCACTTAAACAAAAATATGTAAATCACCCTATTCATAACATTTCTCATGTAAAGACACATATGTTATATGAGCAATAATCCTCAGTTTCATTTAAGTAAGAGTGTGTTTGTCTTACCGTGTTGAAGCTCATCAGATCAACAGCAACCAAATGACTGACTGTTTTAACACAAGCACTTTAGCTTTACAGTGAAGGACTTTGTGTGGTTAACACTGTTTATTAATGAACGGAAATATCACTTTCCATCCTTCAACAAGCGAACAACATTACTGAACTAAAACTAACTAAAGAAAAATGATGATCTTCTTTTGTAAGTTGAAGATGAATAATTGTGAAGAGGAATGATAGTGATTTACAGGTGAGGATCATCAAGGTGGATGTCAGTGGCAGGAGATGGTGACCTCTGGTGGCAGTTTGAGGGAGTGAACGAGCACATATGAGTCCAGATGTGTGTGACTGCAGAACTATATACGTGTCAGCAGTTTCAGGCCAGCAGCTTCAGACCGGACGTCAGGAGTGGACGATCACCTAAAGCCTGCTTTATACCAGAGATGGTCTCATTACTGGGAGATACCAGGATCCGTGGCTCTACCACTGGAAAAAGTGTAACGGCTAACTTGGATCATGTGTGCCTTGATAACCAATCACATTACAGCATTGACGTCATTGAGGCTGTGTCTGAAATCGCCCCTATACGGCATTTCAGAATGTTGGAAAACAATAGGCACAAGATACTTCCGGGTGGCCGAACGCGAGCGGCTTCTACTGACTAACTGAAGAGATCCAGCCGGCTACTGTAACAATTACATAGTTAAAAACATTGTTGTTGATAAAAGTTGAAACGATGATGAAAACGCGTTGTCTTTGGGGTTGTGCTGCCTGATACACAGCAAAAGGTGTAGGGTTTTATCGATTTCCCGTGACGAGGAGGTTATAGCGAGTGAACGTCGTGTCGTCAAAAGTAGGAAATCTTAATGATCCCCTAAAATTTAGGGCCTAAATTATATGATTCATCAACGTTTACATTTCTGCTGCCAACCCTGCTTGCCCTTCAACTCTGCTTCGTGTATTCTCAAAACGGTCCATCTACAAAATCATAGCAGAGCATTTATCTTCAGCCGGGGAAATTCGAGATAATATTAGTAAGTCAAGTCAAGTCAAGTCAAGTATATTTATATAGCGCTTTTCACAATACAGATTGTATCAAAGCAGCTTCACAGTATCTATCAAAACAACATAACAATGTTTGTTTATTAGTGGAAAACAATAAAATAAAAAAAGACATCCAAGTTTGGAAGGGCTGATCAATGTTATTAATGATTGGTTAATTAATTTGAATATCCCTAAACTTGTCTCTTTTGAAGATCAGACTCATTGCCAGTCACTGCCTGAAGTAAAGAGGGCTGCCCACTCACGCATTGACCGTGAGACTCGCGCAATTGTCACTTTTCACACACTCTCACGCCACATCCTTACATTTCTCACGCAACTTACCGAAATGTATATTCCTCACACATAATATCAACCAGTCAGTGTTTTTCAACAGCGCAAAGAGGTCAATATAACAGCTGGAGAACGATTATGTCACATAACATTTACCTCAGGAAAGCCATGACCATGATAGGCTGTATAGCATGTTATTTTGGCTAGAAACAAGAGCTAGAGAGTATTTTGCTAATTATGTGTAGGCCTACTATAACATATTTATTATATTTTTTACTTATATCATTAAACACAGTTGTTATTATGATTAAAAAAACGCATTATATTTAATAATTTTTTTTATTTTTATTACATTTTTACTGTCGACGGTGGGTCTCCCTTCCAAGCAATTTACTAGCGTTGCCATAGAAACGCTTCGGCTTTTGCCACCCGGAAGAGCGTCTATTACTGTTGTGACGTCATGGTGAATTGTCGTATAGCCTACCTTTAAATATAGGGCATTATTGGAGGGAACAGCCATTTGTAGTGAAACCATAGTGGTGTTATCGAGTTAACTCATTCAATCCCACAATGCACCGCAATAACAAGTGTACAGATGTACGCTCAACGGCTAGAGAATACCCACAATGCACTGGGAGAGTCGTGTGGAATTAATTCCTGCCTCTGAGCAGAAGATGCTCAGAAGTCGCTCGTGGCGCGAGCACGGCCGGTTACGCAATACTCGTTCCCTCTCTAGAGAGAACCGAGGTTACGTTAGTAACCGAGTACGTTCTCTTACGAGTGGTTCTCTCGTATTGCGTAAGTTTAGCTTACGCTACGGGAACTTTTTGTCAACGCCAAAAAAAGTACAAATAAAAGTGATGCAGAAACCCATGTTTTGTCATCAACAATTTTATGGAATCAATACCAAATAAGTAGCTTGTTAGAATTGATTGATATCAAAACTGCAGTATCTATGAGCCCTTAAGGTTTGTACAAGCAAATATGGGACAATTACAAATAAAACTGAACATTTAAAGGGAGAGTTACAGGAACACAAAAGACAGAAAACAGAAGCTGATAATATTGAGCACTTTGAGAGTAATAAAACAATTATACATTTTCTATTGTGAATGCGCACAATTATGATTTTGTTCAGTATATCAGAATAAAATGATCCATTATGAGTAAAAGCAGGAAAATATTGTAAAAGGAGAACGTATATAAATGAGAATGTAGTTTGTCACAAATGAACATAACTTTAGGTGTTAATTAACTTTTTTTACATAGTGACAATTCACCAGCGTTTAACTTTAATTTAATTCCACTGTTACATCATGTTTCTTAAACTATACAGAAATAAATCTCTTTAGTGACTCATCACTGATGGTCCCTGTCAATCATCAGTGGCTCCGCCCACAGAGCTCAGGATTGGTCCATCTGTGCTCCGCCTCTCACTGCAGCATCTTCCTGTTCATCTGAACAAACTATAAGATGAAGAAAGACTGACTGAAGTTCATCAACAACATGATAAACCCTTTCACACGATACATAAAACAATCACACTACACTGAAGAGAGTTTTATTGATTATATTGAGAAGAGCTGCAGGTTCTGACACTTACTGATGGATTCTCATGTTTAGCTCTGAGGATCAAGAGTCTTCAGGAGTCTTCAGGCGTCTGCGATCAACGGTCTGTGTGAAAGAGCGAGAGATCGGTCATGTGATCATCTGTGATGGAGTATCTGACTGTGACGTCTCACTTACTGTGAGTGTGTCGTACAGGTCAGAGGTCGTGGACTTGAGATCAAGAGCTGTATATGTGTCTTCATTGGGATCAGAGATCTACAGGAGAGACAGAAGGACACACACATTATGAGTTCATGTTTTAAACGCTGACTGTGATGTTTAGAGGATCTTGATGGAAATCAGTTTTACTGGATCTAGAACTGAAGAATCAGGTGTTTGGACACGAGACTCGTGTGCCTTATCCTCTTAATATCTGTGTACGGCTCATAGCGGCTGTAGGAAACATCTCTGCATGCAGGAGAACACTGAATAATTGAGATCATCTCACCTCCTTCATAGCAGATCTTCTGTTCATCCTTTTAGTAAGACTGTCAGAAGAAAGATGAAATAACACATTTAAATATGTTTGTGTGTGTGTGTGTGCATATATATGAATATATATATATATATATATATATATATATACACATTACTTAAAGCTGCAATCTGTAACTTTTATTTGGTTAAAAATGATCCAAAATCAATTATTGAGCAAGTAACCAATCAGTGTTCAGAACTATATTAATTAAAATCTCTATTCCGAGAAAAGCAGATCCGCCTCCGTCGTCAAGTATTGGAGCTGAATCAGATCAGGAAATGAACTTATTCTGGTAAAACTTCTTATTTTGGATATACGTCCAAGACGTAGTAACTAATCCCGATGTGCAATGAAGATCCACACTGGTGTGTTGACAGAAAACACACACACACACCTCAACACATTAGATTCACCCGCGCTGTGGAGCCGTGCCGATGCACAACCCACATAAAGAAGATAACTCCACAAATACTCCACTACGCCTTTAAATGTAACACTTAAAGGGTTAGTTCGCCCATTTAAGACACTATAGTGCATACACACTGACCCACTCTGTAGTCCCTCCCTGGTCAGAGTTCTGGCCGCTGGAAGTTTTTCAAGAAAGCACTCCCGGTTAGTTTCCGGGGCCACAAAACTGTGCGTTTTTACGTGAAAAAAATATTTGCGTTTCAAAGCTTGATTAATTTACCACACAAAAAAACACGCCGGGACAAAATTCATACCTCAGTTTTAATTGGCACTATTTTCTTTCCATTTCTATCAATCCGCGCTGCTGTCAACGTCAACAGTGCGCACGTTCCGATCAGCTTTTCCATAGTGTTTACACAATCGATTGACAACGACGTAAAAAGTAGAAAATGAACAATGGTGCGAACTTGTAAATTCCCAGGCTGTGACCACAAGAATGTGGCGGGATCACCGTTCATGCTCCATCGTTTTCCTGTTTCGGATATAGCTACGAGACAGCTTCGGCTGGTTGCCATCGGCTACTCTGCGGGAGCTAAAATATCCAGAATCAAGGATTATCGTGTGTGCAGTGCTCACTTCAGCGAAGACGATTACATCCCCAACCAAGGAGGAAAAAGAAAAAAACTGATTTTAAAGAGTTTTGCTGTACCACGGGTAAGCTGTATTTACTAACTTTATGATCCCATGTCTAAACTGTACGGTAAACAATGATGTTTAGACTCCAGTGGAAAACACGTGAAAAGATGTCTATTATAAAAATCGGTATACTCCGTTTCATAAAGGTATCCCTTTGGCGTTGTGCTAAAATTACTTTCATCATCATCTGTTCCGTCTGACATTGTGGTAAAATTGGTTTCATCATCAGAAGTTTCGCAGTCAGACATGTTGTCAGCGAGTCGCGCTATCAACAGCTGATCGAAACGTGCGCACTGTTGACGTTTGATTGATAGAAATGGAAAGAAAATAGTGCCGATTAAAACTGAGGTATGAATTTTGTCCTGGCATGTTTTTTGTGTGGTAAATTAATCAAGCTTTGAAACGCAAATATTTTTTTCACGTAAAAACGTACAGTTTTGTGGCCCCGGAAACTAACCGGGAGTACTTTCTTGAAAAACTTCCAGCGGCCAGAACTCTGACCAGGGAGGGACTACAGAGTGGGTCAGTGTGTATGCACTATAGTGCTGGTAAGGATTGCATACAACTTCATGTCTTAAATGGGCGAACTAACCCTTTAACCTAAATGTAATACAGTAATTCTTCATGAGAGAAGTAGACTTAACAAAAAAAAAACGTCTTACCAAATGTACATCACAAAAGCACCTGATGCTCCACCGAGTAAAACACCGACACCAGCAGCGACACCGACAGTTACAGACGAGAAACATCTGACTGCTGAAATACAGAAACACACAAATGTTAAACAGGACGAGATCACACAAAATATACTGACAGATTAGAAAGTAAGCAGGTGTATGTGGTTAAAATACAGAATATGATTCATAAAACTCACACATGATGTTTAAAGTCACAGCATCAGAGTATTTCTCTCCATGTTCATTGCTGGACTTGCACTTGTATTCTCCACTGTCATCAGAGCTGATCTTTGAGATGCTGAAGATTCTTCCAGATCCTACAATCGTTCCTCCTTTAAACCAGCTGATTTCTGCAGGAGGGTTTGAGTCACTGATGCAGTTCAGAGTCACTGAATCTCCCTCCACTATTACACCAGATGGACTGATGGACACTGAGACGCTCCTGGGAGGATCTAACACAGAGAAACATTGATATCATTAACAGTCACACACATCTAACTCAACGTGAGCTGCTGAGTCCGTAGTTATTTTCAAGAAACGGCTGAAGACGCATATTTTTCGGCAACACTTGATCCAATAATATTAACAATTTTCTCTTCTACTCTATATCTATATATTTTTTTTAAATAAAGTAAATAAATATATAAAATGATGTATACTGCGTTGTCCTATTGTTTAATTGTGTAAGAACTGATTTTCCTGCTAAGACAAAAGCTGAAATAAAACTCACCATAAAGCAATAAAACGCACCCTGGACAGAAGATCGCAAAGACAGAGCACAGGACATTGTCCTGTCCAAACGTTTCTCCTCCCTCATCTCCTCTCCCCCTGAGTCAAGTCACTAAAAGTTCACCAAGAATGCCTATATATCATATATGATGTATCTTGGGAATCTATTGTTTTTCCTTTTCATGTTTGGTATCATTTTAAATGTCTCAGTGCGATTGGTAAAATGGTCTTAATTCCATTGCAGTCATTGGTATTATGAGAAAGATTGAGGACTTGGGAGAATCCTGTGTTCCTCTTTGGGTGATGTCTCTTCAAGATATCTCTCCTTTCCCCCGAGACCAGGTGCTCCCCCTAGGGTACAGGAACTGACCCAAAACACACTGAAAAATATTGGTACAACCCTTTTGTTCTGGTCTAAGTCTAGGTAACAGAGCAGTCTTTGGGAACCTTAACCAGGAAAACCCCCATGCAGTGCTGTGTCAGTGTTTTCCCCTTGGAAAGCTCTCACACACTACTGTGTGTCTCTGTCAGGAATGCATTGCTTACTTTTAGAATCATCTTTGAGTAATTAATGTCATGCATTTATTATTTCTGAATTGGCTTTTAATCAATCACTGTGTAATTGACACGATACATTTTACATCTTGATGAGCCTGTAGAGCCTAGGAGAAGATCTCAGGGAATTGAGGGAACTGAAAGTGTTCCTCCCAACTCCTCTGTTGTTCAAATACAAACTGTTGCTAAGGCCTTAGGACCTAAAGACATTGAGTGACATTTTTCTGAATTTAGAAGTGCATTGAACAGTAAAATGCGTCGTATGACATGTCGTTAAAAGAAGTCCCACAGTTAATGTCACAAATTTTAACTGAATCTAAATTCAACAGTTTTGAATCTGCTGTGACTCCTGAACTACAACGTGCCAGTACAAGCGATATGAGAGAAGGTGTTTTGAAAATCCTAAAGAATATCTTAGGACCCAAAATAGATTGGTCTAGAATTACTAGCTGTGTACAAAAGAAAGAAGAGAATGTAAATGAATATACTGAAAGATTTTGTCAGTCCGCAGTAACTTACAGTGGAATAGTAGATGATTCTGAAAGTGTGCTTGATGACAAAGGACCACTCATTCGTATCTGGGCAGATGGCCTTGTAGCCGAATACAGAAGAGCTTTACCGTTCCTAAATCTAACTTGGTCTCACAGTACTCTCAGAAGTAACGTAGACAGGTTGGCTGCATGGGAAAGAGACGCTGATGTTAAAGTGAGAGTAGCAGCCGCGGCTACGTTTAGCACAGCAAAACAAGAAAACAGGTGGTCTAGAAAAGATATCAAATGCCACTACTGTGAAAAATTAGGACAATGGGAAAAAGAGTGTAGGAAAAAGTTGCAAGATACAAAAAGAAATGCTATGCATAATTCTGCTTACAACCCTGACGTAGTTCCGCAAGTGTCCACTGAAAATTTAGGACAGCTCGTTCAGGCTCTTCTAAGAGCACAAAAAGACCAGGAAAAAAACTAATTGTTGGGGCTGTGAATAGCTACCTTTCCCCTGTAATCCATCATAATGACAAAATAATTTTTGTGAAAGGTAGCATACGTGAGAAAGAGATTGATTTTTTGCTTGATACAGGCGCAGAAGTTACAGTAATTCCTACAAAATTAGCATCAGTAATGGTGTTAGGACAGACTGTAAGTGTAAAATGCCCTCACGCCGTGTCCGCACTAATGAATCAAGCAAAAGTCACCTCTGTAACCTCCTCCCGTTGGGGAAATTGGTTAGCGACACTCGCAGCCCCGAACATTGTTTTACAGCGTGCACCAGTCACAAACCCGTCCTCATGTATGATGTCCGCAATGACTGAAAGTTTGTTAGAGGATGAAGGAGAAATGACTCACGATTGTGTCACGCTTACATATACACCTACGAGTGAAGAAAAATAAACTCCCTTAGAGAATTCAGAATTTGAGTTGTTTGTCGACGGTTCAGCTCAAGTAATTGACGGTAACAGATGAGCAGGTTATGCAGTAACGTCCACCACTGAAGTGGTTGCTTCAGGTCGTCTTCCAGATCATTTTTCAGCTCAAGCTGCAGAAATAGTAGCCTTAGCAAGAGCATGCACGCTAGTGTAGCGGATTTCGTCTAACGCCACAAAGAAACTCCCACAACACCACTGGCTTCGGTGGACCACGTCTGCAATTTATTGACAGAGGACAGACAATCAACACACAAGCCTTCAAGGTTCTCTTTTTCAGCTGACTCTCTCCAGTCACAGGCTGTTCTGCTTAGTCTTTACAATAAAGTCTTGTATTAACACAATAAATTTCTTTTTGCGTCTCATTTATGACAATTCACATTCATACAAATCAAATTAAATTAAATTCCATCAAAAATACATATTTTTACATTACTCTTATAGCCAGTATGTCTCAATTTGTTAGATCGTATAGTGGTTTTTTTCCCTTATTGTTGTTGTTAAACATACCTGCAATTTATTGACAGAGGACAGACAATCAACACACAAGCCTTCAAGGTTCTCTTTTTCAGCTGAAGGATGTATGAGAAAAGAAACGTTAAGTACTGTCCTCCATAACAACAACTGCAATTCATTTAATACACAGGTCACACATATGGCTATAAACATACATTTTATACACTAAACGACATTTCCACAGACTCAATCCACCAAAATTATATGTAGAGAAAATTATTAACAGGGAAAAACCTGCACTCTAATTTGGCGCGCAGGCGGCAACATAAAACAAACACGTGTCGTACGTTTATAAAACTCTGAAAATACATTGAACTGTAGGCAGAAAAATGCATATGTAAACTCTTTCACGTTTTATGACACTTCTATAATAAATATCAACTTAAACCTTCACTTAATACAGCATATTTTCGCTCTTAAATGCAGAGCACGGTAGAGACATACCTGACTCTCTCCAGTCACAGGCTGTTCTGAGAGAGCAGGCGCGATCGGTCCATTACCAATGACGTCACTTACAGAACAAACTCCAAATATTAATTATAAACAAAAATACATATTTTCCCTGTCTTGCAAAACAAAAACAAAGACTATATCAATGATGTAAGTAACTCTATTTACTCAATTTAATAATAAACAAATAAAAGTTTGCTGGAACAGTAACCAGGAAAACTCCAAACACTACACTCTCCCCTCCTAAATTTCAGCAAACTTTAATGCTGTAGGTGAGACATTTTCCTTTAAAGTGGGATACCCAGACTTCAGTCACTCAAATGAGTAGCAAAATATTTTGCTCGGGAGAAATATGCCCTTATACATATTACCATATATCCCCACAAAAAGTACTTCTCAAACCCATTTAAATCTCACTTAGTTCTTATTTCTGGTCAATTCTCAAGGTCAGCTTAATATTTGACTTCAAGGATCAATTCAACCCTCTATCAAATTTGACAGAATTTTGAGCAACTCTGCAAGAGGATCTCTCTGCCCCGACTCAGTCAATATCATACTCATACACTCAAGCAGGCGTCTGACAGGTTTCACTAGCCGTCCTGCCCTGGTTCTCACTGTTCCTTCATTTGGTTTCAAGGCAGTATCTGCTAAAGTCACTGTTCTTGGGGACTTTCTCTGTGCGTGTCCACTTTTGCAACTTGAGGCTTGATGCTTGAAGCTTCCAACTGATCTGCTCATTGAACTGGCATCATTTGACATGACAATTGATTCAGCTGGAACACTCTGGTTGCTCACAGATTCTTGGAGCCTTTCCCCATTCCTGCTGCACAATTGCTCTGGTTCAAATTCATGTACACCATTGTCATCATCAGACTGCTCACTGTCAGAATTCATATCCCTTGCTTCATGTTCATCACTAGAACTTTCAGTGTGTTCACTTTCACTTCCGGTAGAAAGATCCTTCTCTCTTGTTTGACTTACACAGACTGATTTTTCCAACTCTGCGACATGTTCTTTGGTCTTCTTTACAGCACATTTTCCAGTGCTCTGAGGTGCTTTTGGGCCTACACCTTGAAAAATCCATGCAGCTGTTCTACTGCTCCTCGATTCCCTTTCCATGCTGAGCAAAGATCTTTGGTCTTCTGTTTGATATCTTTCGTCTTCCGACACTGTCGATAAGACTGTCGATTCGATGTCCGGCTCTTCTAATGGAAGGAAATTGACTGGGAGGAGGAAGTTACGATGGACAACCTTGCTGTTTTTTGTTGTAGGATTCTCAACTCTGTAGATGGGCAATGATGAATCTTTCCATATCACTACATGAACTGCTGAGTCCCACACGTCCGCCAACTTCCTTTTCCCTCTGTCCTTTTTATTTACTAAGAGAACACGGTCTCCAACCTCCAGAGGAGCACCCTTAGATCTTTTGTTATACCCTTGTGCCTGTTTTCTCTGTGCATCAGTAGTGTTGCTTTTAGCAATATGCACAGCTTCTCTGAGATCTTTCTGAAGAGATTTCACATACTCATCATAAGTCTGAACATCCTCATTTCTGAGGGCACTTCCAAACATGACATCTACAGGTAACCTTGGAATCCTTCCAAACATTAAGTAGAAAGGCGCAAACCCTGTTGTTTCGTGGGTAGTACAATTATAGGAAAACGTGAGTGTCTGAATGATTTGTGGCCACTTCTCCTTTGCTCGAGGAGGCAAAGAGCGGATCATGCTACCAAGAGTCCGATTAAACCTCTCTGTCTGCCCATTGCCCATAGGATGGTACGGTGTTGTATGGGACTTTTCAACACCAGACACCAGCAACAACTCAGCGATCAATTTGCTCTCAAAATTTGCACCTTTGTCGGAATGTATTCTCTGTGGAAAGCCATACACACAGAAAAAGTTGTTCCACAATTTCTGAGCAACTACTTTGGCTGTCTGGTTGGGACAGGGGAATGCATGGGCTAGTTTTGTAAAATGGTCTGTTATGACTAGAACATCAATACTCTCTCCATGTGTTCCTTCTGCAGACCAGAAATCTATACACACAAGCTCAAGTGGTGCATTCGTTCTGATAGACTCTAGTGGAGCTCTAGCCTCAGGTTCCTGCGTCTTTCCGACAACACATCGTTTACAGTGCAAGACATACTTCTTAACATCTGTGTCCATACCAGACCAGAAAAACCTCTGGCGTACAAGATGAAGGGTTCTGCTTTGTCCTTGATGCCCTGCATCGTCATGAGTTCCTCTGAGAGCAACAGATCTCAGTGACAGTGGAAGTACAAGCTGATACCTGACTTTACCGACCCGATCTTTGGACCTGCGGTGCAGAACTCCATCTTTAACTTCAAGCTTTTCCCAGTGTTTCAGAAGTCTTATTACTGGTGCAGTTTCATCGTCTCTCTCTCTACGTGATGGTCTCTTTTTTCTTTCGACAAAGAACGCAACACGGGACACAGTGGGATCTGCTTTCTGCTTCATCCGTATATCCTCCATAGAGAAGACTGGAAGAGTGCTGACACCTCCATGGACAAAGTTATTATTCTGGGCTAGATGAACATTATGAACTGGACTGCTGGCTTCCCAGTTGAGACAGGACTCAAAGACAGCTCTTACCCCTTCACTACTAACCACCTTCAGTTTTTCAACCTGGGAATCCATGCTGCTTTCACCCATTTGATGGTGCACATTCACTGATAACCGGAAAGTTTCCTGTATGGTCTCAGAAGTCACATGTTTAGATTTAATCTCAAGCGCATCACAGACCTCTAATGTTCTGGCAAAAGGTCGGCGGCTCAAAAGATCAGCAGGGATGTTCTTGGTACCGGGTATATATCTCAGGTCAAAATCAAAAGGGGCAAGCTTGGATACCCATCTCTGCTCGCAGGCATCTAGTTTTGGCTTTGACATTATGTACGTCAGGGGGTTGTTATCAGTTAGCACTGTAAATGTAGTCCCCTTCAGCCAATGGGCGAATTTATCACAAACTGCCCACTTCAGTGCATAGAACTCTAACCTATGAGCAGGGTAATGGGACTGGGCTTTTGACAGGGTCTTGCTTGCAAAAGCGACTGGTCTAGGTTTTGTCTCACCTTCTGGAATCTGACTCAAGACTGCACCAAAACCATCCAAAGATGCATCGGTAGACAAAAGAAAAGGTCTGTGGAAGTCTGGGTGGGCAAGGACAACAGTGTGAGAAAGTGCATGTTTTATATTTTCTACAGCTGTGTCACACTCTGCAGTCCAGTCTTCAGGTCTTAAACGCCTAGGTTTGGAAACGAAGGGTTTCTTTTGTCCATGTCTCCTCCCGACTTTCTGCCCAGCAGTCAGTTTAAACAATGGTTTAGCTAAAGTCGAGAGGCCTTCAATGAAATGGGAATAATAATTTGCCATCCCAAGAAAAGACTTAACTTTGGTTGGTGAAGGAGTCTTTCCATCTGCTTCCATCAGATCTGTGGATTTAATGTCGCTGATTGCAGACACTTTTGCTGGATCGGCTGCTATGCCACTCTCAGTTACAATATGACCCAAAAACTTGACAGTTTTTCTCAAGAAATAGCACTTCTTTTGTGCCAGTTTCAGGTTATGCTCTCTGAGCCGAGAAAACACCATCTCAAGGCGATCAAGCGCTTCCTTCTCAGTTTTGCCGAAGACGAGTAGATCATCTAAGTAGCAAAGAAGCGAAAGGAAGTTCTGGTCTCCGAAGATAGACGTCATCATGCGTGAGAACGTTGCTGGGCTGTTACATAAACCTTGAGCCATACGGTTATATTCATAGAGCCCTACTGGAGTTGTGCATGCCGTATATTTCCGATCATCCTCATGGATTGGAATGTTATAGAAGCCCGATGTTAGATCCATGGTGCTAAAATAACTATTTCCTCCTAATGATGCGAGGGCATCAGCTTGATGGGGCAAAGGATATGCATCCTTCTCTGTCCTTTGGTTGAGCCACCTAAAGTCCGTACATATCCTTAGCTCTCCAGAGGGTTTCCAGACTAAGACTAAAGGTGACGCCCATTCACTGTTTGATTTCTGAATGATACCGCGCTCCTCCATCTCATCCAATGTTTGTTTCAATTTTTGGTAATGGGTGGGCGGAACCCTTCTGTAAGGCAGTCGAAAAGGCTTCTCGTCTTTGAGTCGTATCCGATGAACAGTGTTCTTTACTTCACCACAATCTAGCTTGTCACGAGAGAAGGTACTTTCATACTGCACTATGAGGTCAGTCAGCTCTCCTTTCCAGTAATCACTTACTTCACAGGACTCAATGTCAATTTCTGTCAGCCCCAATTGTCTCAGCTTGGATTTATAGTCCGACTGCAGCTTGCTTCTCTCGTTAAGCTCATTTACTTGGACAACATTCTGCTGAATCCCTTCCTGCAGGTATTCTGTACTTTTTTCTGCGAGATCTAGTTCCTCTAGCGCGAGGCATGGGTGCACATTAGCTATTTTAGTATTGCGGCGCAAAACAATGGGGCGGTCAATCATATTGATCACTCTCATAGGAATCCACTTATCACCCCAGAGTGAGCAAACACTGCGAGCTACCATAACATTTCTTGGTGCAGAACGGGAAGTGGAGGGTTCGAGCATTACTGTGCTTCCAACTGACAAGGGAACTTCTTCCTTTAACCTTCCCCAAACCAAATGTTCTTGCTGTGGCTCTAGTGTAAGACATTGTCTCAATACTACTGTGCCAACTCTCTGTGGTATCTTATCTCCATGCCAGCGGTCAACATTAGAAAGCACATTCAGCAGGGGTTCTTGACCATTATCTTGAACTGGTTGAGATAAGCTTTTCCAGTACCACTCAGTTCTCCTCATCTGCCGAGTCACATGCCTGATGACATTCGATCCCACTATCATTTCATCTTTTTGACCTGGGACAACTAGAAAGTTGATTGTCATTTTGCATTCAAGCATATCCACACTCAACTCATATGTGCACTTTGGTTTTGTTTCATTTCCTCCACAGCCAGTAAGTACTTTTTTGGTGGGTTTACTCGAATCTGTGCAGATCAAGTTCCAATCTTTAAGTTTCTGTTCAGCTGCTTCACTCAATGTACAGGTAACGGATCCACTATCGACGAGGGCTAATAGTTTCACTTTCTCCTCAACCAATACTGGAGCATAGAACAGATCATCTTCATCATTAATTCTCTGGTAGGTAGCTTTTGGAGCCTCACAGATAGTCTTTTCCTGAACTGCAGTTACTTCACTTGCACTGTTTTGACTAAAGTGGTCACTAGTAGTTACATGAACAGCTAATGGGTTTTCTGGGGTCTTCGCTTGTCCGACACCCACACTGTCCCCCCCACAGTGCAGGTTTTCTAGTTTAAATCGTGCTCAGGTCTAGTGGCTACGCTGGCTGTGACTTGTTTTACTTGTCTTTTGTCAGGGCATTCAAAACCCCTGTGCCCGGTCTTGAAACACCTAAAACACAGTCCCTCCTTAAAACAGTGAGTCTTTGTAGTATGATCTTGAGCCCTACATATTTTGCAGGGGACTGCAGAGTTTTCAGGCACGGCCTTGACCTGTTCAGTTTTCTGTTCTTGCCCCTTCTGTTTGACAAGGAACTGCTCTAGAAGAGAAACCACTCGCCCGAGGAGAGCAGAATCTGAACCGCTTGCCTGATTAACACTAGTGGACTGCTGTTGGGTCATACACCAGGTATTAGATGAGGTTTCGTCAACCCTTCTCTCCCTATCTACTCTTGTAGACTGTTTGTCTCTGTGGTGGCTGTCAATTAATGCTTGAATTTCATGTGCATTCCAACCTTCTAATGGTTTACTCCTAAGGGCGGTGTACAGGCCAGGCTCAGGACAATGCCTTACAAACATCATTGTCACTTCGTGACTAGGGTCTTCAACTCTTTTCCCTTGTCTTTTTAGGCATTCATCAGCTAGGTCAACAGCCTTATTTAGTCTGATCCAGTAATCCAAGCCACTCTCCGACTGCTTTGGCAAGGTCTCATAAAAGTCTCTTAAAGGTGTTGTGGAGGAAATTGCATCTCCAAAATGTTGCCTCAGAATTGAAAAGATGACATGCGGGTCTCTAGCCACATCAAGCAGGGGATTGTTGCGAATACATGTCCTCACGACATCTTTGGCATGGCCCATAAGCTTGTCGAGAATCTCTTGGCCCTGTTCAGATTCACTGAAGCCCTTCTTGTTCAAGTAAGCTTGCATCAGTTCTTGCCATTCACTAATGGTGCATCGATCTGTCTTATCACCTCTAAAGGTAGGCGGTTCTTTGATATCTTGATGCCTAACAATTAGGTTAAAATTTGACAAATCAGGACACTGAGGTGAAGGCTGTTTGGCATCACCATAATCTCTCTGAGTATTTGGCCCTGCAGATCTCAGGTTTGCAGAAATTTGGTTCCCAATTTCACTACCCAGTTGCTTCATTAAATCTGCCATTGTTTGCCACTGATTCACTTGTTCGCCCACTGGGGAGTTGTATAGTCTTTCTCCATGAGGCACTGTTGTGTCACTACTCATGCCTTGCATAGTTGGGCTACTAGTGGAGGGACGTACTGGAGTGGCTACTCTGTTTTGTTCTAGCATACTATTTAACTGGGCCCCCCTCCCCATTCCAGTAGAGAACCTCTGTGAGCTTAAAACACTACTTCTTACACATATAGGTGTCACATTTGCAGGATTAACATCTGCATCTGACATGTGTTCTGGTGTTTTGCTGTGTGTAAAACCGTAACTGTCCATGTTTAAGTCACACTGCTTATCTACCACAAAAGTTCTGTTGACTGGTGATGTCGATGACTTTTCCCGGTGATCTGCGATGGCTGATCCCTTGATCCGGGTCACGGCACCAATTTGTAGCGGATTTCGTCTAACGCCACAAAGAAACTCCCACAACACCACTGGCTTCGGTGGACCACGTCTGCAATTTATTGACAGAGGACAGACAATCAACACACAAGCCTTCAAGGTTCTCTTTTTCAGCTGACTCTCTCCAGTCACAGGCTGTTCTGCTTAGTCTTTACAATAAAGTCTTGTATTAACACAATAAATTTCTTTTTGCGTCTCATTTATGACAATTCACATTCATACAAATCAAATTAAATTAAATTCCATCAAAAATACATATTTTTACATTACTCTTATAGCCAGTATGTCTCAATTTGTTAGATCGTATAGTGGTTTTTTTCCCTTATTGTTGTTGTTAAACATACCTGCAATTTATTGACAGAGGACAGACAATCAACACACAAGCCTTCAAGGTTCTCTTTTTCAGCTGAAGGATGTATGAGAAAAGAAACGTTAAGTACTGTCCTCCATAACAACAACTGCAATTCATTTAATACACAGGTCACACATATGGCTATAAACATACATTTTATACACTAAACGACATTTCCACAGACTCAATCCACCAAAATTATATGTAGAGAAAATTATTAACAGGGAAAAACCTGCACTCTAATTTGGCGCGCAGGCGGCAACATAAAACAAACACGTGTCGTACGTTTATAAAACTCTGAAAATACATTGAACTGTAGGCAGAAAAATGCATATGTAAACTCTTTCACGTTTTATGACACTTCTATAATAAATATCAACTTAAACCTTCACTTAATACAGCATATTTTCGCTCTTAAATGCAGAGCACGGTAGAGACATACCTGACTCTCTCCAGTCACAGGCTGTTCTGAGAGAGCAGGCGCGATCGGTCCATTACCAATGACGTCACTTACAGAACAAACTCCAAATATTAATTATAAACAAAAATACATATTTTCCCTGTCTTGCAAAACAAAAACAAAGACTATATCAATGATGTAAGTAACTCTATTTACTCAATTTAATAATAAACAAATAAAAGTTTGCTGGAACAGTAACCAGGAAAACTCCAAACACTACACTAGCTTCAGGATCAGTGGCAAATATCTACACAGATTCCAGGTATGCTTTTGGGGTAATTCATGATTTTGGTGTCATTTGGCAAACCAGACAGTTTCTAACTTCTGCTGGATCCCCCATTAAGCATGCTGGATTAGTGAAAGATCTAATGTTTGCCATGAAACTTCCAAAGAAATTAGCAGTGATCAAAGTAAAAGCACATCTCACAACTAATACTACAGAAGCTAAAGGTAATTCTCTTGCTGATGTAGCAGCAAAAGTACAAAAGTTATTTTTTCATCTCTATTTTTTGCGTTTATTTAAAATGAGACAAATCTTATATTATTTTAATCTCCAATCTGCCGTTTAACAGTTACATATAGTTATTTAATGCTTCGCTAACTCACAGAAGACACTAGCAGGGTTTAAATCCCAGTTGTGCAGTTGGGGCATGTTGTAACACTGCGTTACAATGAGCCCCTATTAGAAATATGATATTATATTCTATACTTTTATGAATTCTATTGAGAAAACATGAGAAACATGTAAATTAAAACAGAGTCAATGTTCAGAAATTTTTAATTATTATTTTATATTGAACTATGCTGTATAGCTGTGATTTACGGTGTGTTTGTTGTCAAACTCAAAAATTAGTTTATTTTTAATTATTAAAAAATGCCATTATTTTATATGAAAAAGTTAATTATTGTATTTTATTAAGAAAATATTTTGGTTTGACTATGAAGCCACAACCTCTAGAAAACAACCAGACCCACTGCCGAGCCAACTATCACAAAAGGATAAAGAAAAGAAAAAAAAATACACAACGCAGAGACCCACATCCGGAACCTTCAGTCATCCATCAACATGATCAAGATTGACGTACTACTAACCATCAGGACATCACACAAAGTGTAGACTCCAGAATCCTTGTTTGCTGGAAAGAACGTTGCAGGCCGAAGATGGCTGCATTCCATGACTCACTTGTGCACAAACATGGTGTTTACAAAAATTACACCAAATGACTGAAGTTAATTGTTCCGTAAGAATTTCAGGGACCCTAAATGCATGTTTTGTTTCTGTGTCAGCATGCAATTGCAGAAACATCAACACAGAGCAAGCTATGTGCTTGTAACTATCACAAGTTGCAAGAATGAATGTTTAAGTGTTTAAATTTGTATATAGTGTGGGAGTTATTTAGAACTCCTAAAGAGGGGACTGAAGGAATACAAATTTATTAAATGTTTCATAAAGGTTTAACAGTAATTTTAACTGAGAAAGTGCACACTGTGACTATAACCTTTGGTCACTTCTCTGAGTACAGCTGGGCCTTTTGTCTCTATGATAGTGTTAATGTTAGAGTGATCTGATCAGGCTGATTGGATCACCATCAATGCCTGACACTGTCATCCTGATGAACTCAGGTAAACAGCTGAGTCATGAATCATTTACATGCATTGTTCAGAGTGACTCCTCCTTTAGGTAATCCCGCCCTCTTTGAAAAGTATAAACTAAGAATGTAAAATTCCTTTAGTCAGACGATGTTGGAATGACTACAGCGACAAGCAATCAAGATCTTCTGCTTGGAAAACTTCCACCGTCTCCTGGTCTGAGCTTCTAACTTTTCTGCAAGGAAAAAGATCACTACACTATTGTACCGAATTGTGGTTGTAGTTCCACCAGAGTTCCACTGGGGGCGATCGTCCGAGTGCAGAATGAATGTGAGTCTATGGGGCTAGAGGCTAAATTTGTCTCTTTCACCCGATTGCCGTTGAAAAATCTCAAATTTGAATGTAGGTTTTGCAAGTTCAACATGGGTTACAGGTCTAAAGTTGAATGAACGAGTCCTTATGTCCTTTAGTTTTCCTACAGGATGAGTTGTTGTTGCCCATTTACACGCTAGCATTCTGCTAATGGACGCTGATTGTATGACGTCATTGACATTTTAAAATACTTTTTAAAGCAAATAATGTTAAATAAAAATCTAACACCCAGCAATCTGTTATTTCTTTGCATCTCCTTTCGAAAACAACATTCAAATTACTTGACAAAAAATTATATCCTGAGAAAAGTGGATTTTGAGGGGTATTAGCTCCATAGACCTCCATTCATTCTGCACTCGCTCTGTGAGCGCCCTCATGTGGAACAGAGTGGAACTGCAACCAGTTCAGAACCCGGAAGTTACTGAGACTGGGAGTTCTCCCTTATTAGACATTCTCTGGCCTGATCCCCTCCCCCTGTATACCGCTACCACAGACAGTATAAGAGGTGGGAAACTACCACCATTCAACCCGAAAAAAGTAATATAACCATTCCAATTAAAATCCTGCATAGTTCACCTTTAACATCACAGATGTTTAGAGGATTTAATGTCACAGTTATTACATCAAAATTAACTCACACATGACGTTTAAAGTCACAGCATCAGAGTATTTCTCTCCATGTTCATTGCTGGACTTGCACTTGTATTCTCCACTGTCATCAGAGCTGATCTTTGAGATGCTGAAGATTCTTCCAGATCCTACAATCGTTCCTCCTTTAAACCAGCTGATTTCTGCAGGAGGGTTTGAGTCACTGATGCAGTTCAGAGTCACTGAATCTCCCTCCACTATTACACCAGATGGACTGATGGACACTGAGACGCTCCTGGGAGGATCTAACACAGAGAAACATTGATATCATTAACAGTCACACACACATCTAACTCAACGTGAGCTGATGAGTCCGTAGTTATTTTTAAGTAACGGCTGAAGACGGATATTTTTCAGCAACACTTGATCCATTAATACTAACACTTTCTTTTATTTTCTCTTCTACTCTATATCTATATATATTAACAAAAAATAAAGCAAATAAATATATAAAATGATGTATACTGTGTTGTCCTATTGTTTAATTGCTTATATGGCTCTCCTCATTTGTTTGTATAAAAGCGTCTACTAAATGATTAAATGTAAATGTAAACTTAACATCACAGATGTTTGTAGTTCAGTAACTACAATAAAAACAATAGTAAATAACAATAAATGAAAAATAGAAGATAATAAAAATAAAAAAAATTATAAAAAAAGGAGTCAAGAGGGTGAGATATTTTATACATCATTTAGAGTAGGCCTAAACAAATTAAAGTCATCATTACAAATTAAAAATGTTTTTAATGTCTTCTTATTTACTGAGGATGAGATGGTGTTAAGGTACATTTCAAAATCTTTCAGAAAAACAATAAACATTGGTTTGTTGTTGGTGAATTTACATTTATGGGCATAAAATTTGCCAATAAAATAAATTAAGTTAGTAACAAAGGAGGCTTTTTTTTTTTTTTTTATGGGATCAGAGTCAAAGTATCCAAAAATAATGTCTTTAAAAGTTACTGATATATCTTGCTGGGTATTGTCTTTAATAAAAATTTCAATATTTTCCCATAGTTGTTTAGTATAGACACAGGACCAAAATAAATGATAAACAGTTTCAGTGTGAACTTGGCAAAATGAGCATCTTGTGTCAATATTAGTTTTATATTTAATCATAAAATATTTAGCAGGGTAAAATGTATTTATTGTTTTAAAGGATACTTCTTTTACTTTATTCGTTAGAAAATATTTTTGTGGTAAGGACCAAATCTTTTCCCAATTTAAATTTTTAAATAAATTATTCCAGTAAGAGATTGCAGGAGAAAAAGAAACTATATTCATAAGAAAAAGGAATCTAACTTTATTATTTCTATCTTTTTTTCCTGAAAAACATATTTTACCTATTGGAGATTTAGTTGGCTCAGGAAAAGTATCAATTATTGTAAGAGAGTAAATGCAGTTTTTAAAGAGGATACAGATTCCCGTTGGTAGCTCCCATAACTATGGCAAACCCCTTGGGGGTAACTGGACGAACTAAAACTAAACCGTTATTAAACCATTTATCATAAAATAAAGATCTATTTATGTATAAGATATTTTGATTATTGCAAATAAAAAAATTATGGGGGGAAAAATTGTGTTTATATATCAAAGCCCATGCCAAAAGTACCTGTTGATGGAAATTTGAAAGTTTGATAGGAATTTTTGACATGTTGTAATTGCACATCAGTAAAAATCTTATACCCCCAATATGAGAAAAAACCTGTTGTGGGAAGATATTCCAGATGGAGTCTTGATTTTTCAAATACCGATTAAGCCAATTTATTTTAAAAGTATACATTTAAAGAATTAAAGTCAATCAAATTTAAGCCATCTTTGTTATAATAGTTTAGAATAACCGATTTCTTCATATAGTGGATTTTTATTTTTCCAGACGAAACCTGTCAGATCTCTATCCGTCACTTTAGCTGTGGCCTTTTCAACATACAGAGATTGGGCAGCATAAGAGAGACGTGAAAGCCTTGGTGAGCAAAATTCTTCCTTTAATAGACTTTGAAGCCAGCAGTTTGAGTTTTTTCTTTGTTTTAACAATAATCGGGTTAAAAGTTGTTGCACATCTATTTTTATATTTAGTTATTTCTATACCAAGATATTTAACAGATTTTTTACAGCTATGCCATAAAATGAGGAAACACTAGCTGCCATTTTTAATGGGAAATAATTCACACTTATCTGTATTCAGACTTAGACCAGAAGCTTTAGAAAATGATTGAAGGATATTCAAGGCTACAGGGATTTGAGAAGAATCTTCTAACAACGCTGTGTCATCAGCTAATTGACCAATGATTAAATTTGTAGATCCAACAGTGATGCCTTTTAGGCTGCTCCTTTTAATATGCACATTCAGAAATTGTACTGCAATTAAAAATAAATAAGGAGACACTGGACATCCCTGTCGAACACCACGATCAAGGAAAAATCTGGGAGAGGTATTTTTAGTTTAACAGAACTATTTCCATTTATATACAACATGTTCACGTCTTACAGAACGAATCACCAAATCCAATTTTTTTAAGTGCTTGAAAAATAAAATCGTGTTCTAAAGTATCAAAAGCTTTGTAATAGTCTAAGAAAAGAATGAAGCTATCATTATTAATTATATCAGAATAATCTAAAAGATCTAATATTAATCTTATATTGTTAGAGATGTGTCTATTTTGCATAAAGCCAGATTGTGCTCATAAATTCGATGGCTTCCTTGACACTAGTGATTTGCTTGGTGTTTTCATCACCTCCTTCATGTTAGTAATCACACGTGTATTTTCTCCTATAATTTTTTCCAGGGAATCAGACCGAGTGTTTATCAATTGCGAGAGTGTTGAGAGAGGACGTCAGCAATGTCAGAACGCTCAGTCTTCAGTTGTTTTGCTGCAGGGGATTTGCAAGGCGTATCTAAAAGTGCAGGAAATTCCTCCTCGCGCAACATGAAATCGTCAGAAATTACATCCAGGTCTGTCTTGACGTAATCGTGTAGATTTACTGCACCAGGAACACTGGAAACTTGCAGCGTTTCACTATTGGTAACGGTAGCAGGATTAGCATTCGGCTGCGAAACGCTCTTGTTTTTTCTTTTTTCGGACTTGCCCATTGTGTTACTCTCTAGTAAGGTAACAAATATCACCTGATAGATGTTAGAAGTTGAAAAGTGATACACTCCTTTTCTGACTGCACTAAAAGTCACTGTTTGAGTTTGCAGAGCAAATCAACTTACATGTTGCTAGAGCGCCATCTTGAACCGCCCCCCTCTTAGTTTTGTTGATGGCCATGATGTTCAGATGACATACGTCACGACCAAACGCTAGTGATTGGTTATGGCAGATCCAGAGTGACTCTGGGTAGATCCAATAGTTTTAGACGTCAATAGAGTACCCGCCTACAAAATAAGTTAACGACTGTCAATGGAGCGGTGCCAGAATCTAAGTACAAATGAAATGAGAGTCTGGTGGGACCAGGCCACACGTGTGCTGTGGTTATAAAGGAAGCGCTCAGAGACACACTCACCGGGGAGCAGTTGTAGTGGTGCTCGGTTGCTCAGTGCTGAACACAGGGATTGTGACGACGGGACGTAAGCTCTCCCAGTTGAAAAAGACGTACTGTTAAATGTATTAAAAATGCATTCAATTATATTTGTACTGTACTAAAAACATACTCAAACGGAATTGTACGTCTTTTTCACCTGGGCTCCCTTCCCTCCTTCCGGTCCCATTCAGTCTTCACTATGAGTTACGTCAGTGACTGATGAATTGGGATCCCTAACTGTACGTTCACACCGCCGCCGACTTGAGCTTCTAAAGCTACCGGAAGTCATTCATTTTCAATGGAAGCTGCTTCTCTCCGCTGCAAGGAGCGTCAAATCCCTCGGCGTCGCGTTTTGGGCGTTTTGAGCGTCAATCAGAAAGTTGAAAGTAGCTCAACTTTATGGTAATGAGCTATGACGCGGTTCAGCGGCAAAACGCAGCAACCAATCGGAATATAGACGTGCTTCGCGCTGGCTGATTCCGGAGAAACATACGATGTAAACTTTCGTTCCTACCAAAATATTAGTTCCGATTAAAACATTAGCCGCAGCTGCTGCACCAGCCGGTGATACTCTCCGGATTGATAACGGTCCTGGAGGGTGTCATGAACGGACCCAAAATCTCAGAGTCCGACGTCCGCAAATACAATAAAGCAGAACCAAATACAACAACTTCGCGATTATCCATAATGATCCAGTGCTACACATTTGAGAATTTTTCCCCCCGACCAAATGTGACCAAAACGGTTATAAAAATGCTGTCATTATAAAAGGTTTCTTTTGCTTGTTTTTTCTGTTTATTACATTTCATGTTGTGACACTTCTCTTCTCTCTGCTACGTCAGAGCAGCCAAAGCGTCAACGAGCTTCCCGTACTTTTTGACAAGCGTCCTTGACAGCTCAAGTCTGCGGCGGTGTGAACGTACAGTAAGAGAAACGCCACAAACTCTGTGTGTTCCAGCGCCTTGCGTAAACTGCCTGATCCCCTGTTTTTATGTGTTTTAGAGGTTTAAGAGCGTGTGTTTAGTCGCCAAAATATGAAAATACAGTCTGAACGCTTTCAAATGCTGTATAGATTGTCAAGATTACGGTAACACTTTACAATAAGGTTCATTAGTTGACATTAGTTAATGTATTAACTAACATGAACCAACAATTAGCAATCCATGTGTTACTGTATGTGTTAATCTTTGTTAACGTTAGTTGATAAAAATACAGCTGTTCATTGTTTGTTCATGTAAGTTCACAGTGCATTAACTAATGTTAACAAGATTTTAATAAAGTATTAGTAAATGTTGAAATTAACATTAACAAAGATTAATAAATGCTGTATACGTGCAGTTCATTATTAGTTCATGTTAACTAATGTTGTTAACTAATGTTAACTAACGAACCTTATTGTAAAGTGTAACCAAGATTACTTTAGGTTTAGACTAAGATATTATTGTTATAAATGTATAAAGGCAAGTGTCCCACGGGTGTCAGGGAGGGGAAGTCTTAAAAATAGTGGCTACAGTTTTTTAATAAATCATAAATTCACAGATGTTTAGAGGATTTAATGTCACAGTTATTAAATCAAAATTAACTCACACATGACGTCTAAAGTCACAGCATCAGAGTATTTCTCTCCATGTTCATTGGTGGACTTGCACTTGTATTCTCCACTGTCATCAGAGCTGATCTTTGAGATGTTGAAGATTCTTCCAGATCCTACAATCGTTCCTCCTTTAAACCAGCTGATTTCTGCAGGAGGGTTTGAGTCACTGATGCAGTTCAGAGTCACTGAATCTCCCTCCACTATTACACCAGATGGACTGATGGAGATCACAGGTTTCACTGGAGGATCTACAGATGTCAGGTTAAAGTATTTATTAGTGGCTTCAGTTGGTTATTATTGGACAATTTCAGCAAACATCCCAGTTTAATTTTTCACTGTTTAATGCGAAACAGTGAAAGTTAAAGAAAAAGTTTAAGCAAAAAAGTTAACAAGGAAAAACTATTAAGACTAGAATTTGAGAGGCTTGAAACATTTGAAATACAGGCCAATGTTTTACCAAGTTCTGGATTAAACAGATTTTTTTTTTACTTTTCCTAAATTACAACAATGAATGTATATAGTGCAAATGCAAAAACTGAAAGAAAAAAAAAATACACGTTACATTTGTTTAGAGATGTTTTATATAGAACTACAAGTCAATGTGCGACACCAAACAGGACCACTAGGGGTGAGCGGGCAATACTTGTGTCTCAGCTCGACCCCTGTAGGATTAGAGGAAAGGTTGCAAGGAAAGAAAATGATGTGTTAGTTAACAAATCAGTGACCACTATAATAATAATTTCTATCAAAAGTGTAAATTTATTTATACTGTATAACTCAGAATTAGTTTGGGTAGTAATATTAATATTTGATTTGAATGATTCTGTTTTTATGTGTTTTAGAGGTTTAAGAGCGTGTGTTTAGTCGCCAAAATATGAAAATACAGTCTGAACGCTTTCAAATGCTGTATAGATTGTCAAGATTACTTTAGGTTTAGACTAAGATATTATTGTTATAAATGTATAAAGTCAAGTGTCCCACGGGTGTCAGGGAGGGGAAGTCTTAAAACTAGTGGTTACATTTTTTTTTTTTAATGTAAATTCAGATTTTTTCAGATCTTTATAATGCGTGAAAAGTGTTGATATTAAAAGTTAATTGTTTGTCCGTTTTTATTTTTTTATATGGTGTGATTTTTGGGGAATTTAATACAATTAGGATCAATTTGACCCGGACCACACAGACTATAACCAGAAATCGAGCAGTGCATGAGTGTTAAAGAGAAGAAGTGAATCTGCACTCACACGTGACATTGAGCTGAACCTCCGGAGAGATGTGAGTGTGTCCGTCTACAGCACAGCTATATCTGCCTGAATCCTCTCTTCTGACTGGGTTGAGGATGAGTTTGTTTCTGTCTCTTCTCTCAGTTAATATCTTCTGTGAGTTTCTGTACCAGATGAATGTTGCTCTGTCAGTCAGAGCGCAGCTGCTTTTACATGTCAGACGGACTGAATCTCCCTCTGTCACTCTCTCAGGAGACTCCACCTGAAGATCTGAACACAACACACACATTATATCTAGTGCTGCTGGCACACACTGATTATTATTCAACATAATGCACAGAAGAAGAGATGAACCTCACCAAAGTCACCTGTGACAGTAAGAGTCACTCCTGATTTACCAATCCATTTTCCACCAGGTTTATCAGTTGTGAATCTGAAATAGTACATGTGTGAATCCTTCAGTGTCACATGACTCAGTCTGATGGTGCAGTTCTGCTGTTTATCTCCCAGATACTGAAGCCTCTGACTGTATTCAGGATCCTCAGACAGATCTGGAGACTCTTTACCCTTTATAGACTCGTTGGTCCAGAACACTTTCATGATCTTATATCCAGTAGGGTATGTATAAGTGCATCTCATTATCACTGTTGAGTCCTTTAGTGCACAGATGTGTGAAGGACTGTATCTCACACTCCAATCATCACTAGAAACCCCTGAAACACAGAATTCATCAAATGTAAATGTTTTATCAGTTATATTGAGCCATGAAAACATGACAATGATTTATTAATATTTGAAAACAGCAACTCTTTATAGGAAATATAAGATAAATGTGAATAAATGATCTCAGTGTGAATTACTGTAAGACAGAGGAGTGAAGACAGAACCAAGAAATCATCCACGAACAACAAGCTGCACAATTACAGTTTTTCACATTTCTTGAAACCATCACTCACTTTCTCAAAACCTTAAACACAAAACCAAATGTTCAAAACTCATTCAGAGAATCTCTGACTCTTCTGGCAAAATCAAACAATAATTTCAGATCATACACACATCAGTCAATATTATAAACACAGATCATTCGATACACACTACATCAACAAATGGAGAACACAGAATCCAAAGCAGCAGTTACAGGAAAAATATATATTTATATTGTAACAAAGTAAACAAATTTTGCAATTATGTAAAAAAGTATGTAGTACATATAGTGATGTCAACTTACAGTAGTGAGGTAATAAATACTGTTTCACTGCAAGTATAGTATTGAACTGAATATTGTACAGTATTGAATGTCTGTATATTCAGAACTTGCTGTGAAACACAGACCGACTGCAGAAGACAAAACGGTTACAGTAAAATACACACACTCTTCCTCCTCTTATACACACACTCTTCCTCCTCTTATACACACACTCTTCCTCCTCTTATACACACTCTTCCTCCTCTGATACACACACTCTTCCTCCTCTTATACACACACTCTTCCTCTTCTTATACACACACTCTTCCTCCTCTTACACACACTCTTCATCCTCTTATACACACACTCTTCCTCCAATTATTCTCACTCTTCTTCCTCTTATACACACACTCTTCCTCCTCTTACACACACTCTTCCTCCTCTTACACACACTCTTCCTCCACTTATACTCACACCCTTCCTCCAATTATTCTCACTCTTCTTCCTCTTATACACACACTCTTCCTCCTCTTACACACACTCTTCCTCCTCTTACACACACTCTTCCTCCTCTTACACACACTCTTCCTCCTCTTATACTCACACTCTTCCTCCTCTAATACACACAATCTTCCTCCTCTAATACACACACTCTTCCTCTTATACACACACTCTTCCTCCTCTTATACACTCTTCCTCCTCTTATACACACACTCTTCCTCTTATACACACACTCTTCCTCCTCTTATACACACACTCTTCCTCCTCTTATACACACACTTCCTCCTCTTATACACACAATCTTCCTCCTCTTATACACACACTCTTCCTCTTATACACACACTCTTCTCCCTCTTATACACACACTCTTCCTCTTATACACACACTCTTCCTCCTCTTATACACACACTCTTCCTCCTCTTATACACACACTCTTCTCCCTCTTATACACACACTCTTCCTCTTATACACACACTCTTCCTCCTCTTATACACACACTCTTCCTCCTCTTATACACACACTCTTCCTCCTCTTATACACACACTCTTCCTCTTATACACACACTCTTCCTCCTCTTATACACACACTCTTCCTCTTATACACACACTCTTCCTCTTACACACACACTCTTCCTCCTCTAATATACACAATCTTCCTCCTCTTATACACACACTCTTCCTCCTCTTATACACACACTCTTCCTCCTCTTATACTCACACTCTTCCTCTTATTATACACACTCTCCCTCTTATACACACACTCTTCCTCTTATACTCACACTCTTCCTCCTCTAATACACACACTCTTCCTCCTCTAATACACACACTCTTCCTCCTCTAATACACACACTCTTCCTCCTCTAATACACACACTCTTCCTCCTCTTATACACACACTCTTCCTCCTCTTATACACACACTCTTCCTCTTATTATACACACTCTCCCTCTTATACACACACTCTTCCTCTTATACTCACACTCTTCCTCCTCTAATACACACACTCTTCCTCCTCTAATACACACACTCTTCCTCCTCTTATACACACACTCTTCTCCCTCTTATACACACACTCTTCCTCTTATACACACACTCTTCCTCCTCTTATACACACACTCTTCCTCCTCTTATACTCACACTCTTCCTCTTATTATACACACTCTCCCTCTTATACACACACTCTTCCTCTTATACTCACACTCTTCCTCCTCTAATACACACACTCTTCCTCCTCTAATACACACACTCTTCCTCCTCTTATACACACACTCTTCCTCCTCTTATACTCACACTCTTCCTCTTATTATACACACTCTCCCTCTTATACACACACTCTTCCTCTTATACTCACACTCTTCCTCCTCTAATACACACACTCTTCCTCCTCTAATACACACACTCTTCCTCCTCTTATACACACACTCTTCTCCCTCTTATACACACACTCTTCCTCTTATACACACACTCTTCCTCCTCTTATACACACACTCTTCCTCCACTTATACACACACTCTTCCTCCTCTTATACACACACTCTTCCTCCACTTATACACACACTCTTCCTCCTCTTATACACACACTCTTCCTCCACTTATACACACACTCTTCCTCCTCTTATACACACACTCTTCTCCCTCTTATACACACACTTTTCCTCTTATACACAGACTCTTCCTCCTCTTACACACACACTCTTCCTCCTCTTATACACACACTCTTCCTCCACTTATACACACACTCTTCCTCCTCTTATACACACACTCTTCTCCCTCTTATACACACACTCTTCCTCTTATACACACACTCTTCCTCCACTTATACACACACTCTTCCTCCTCTTATACACACACTCTTCTCCCTCTTATACACACACTCTCCCTCTTATACACACACTCTTCCTCCTCTTATACTCACACTCTTCCTCTTATTATACACACTCTCCCTCTTATACACACACTCTTCCTCTTATACACACACTCTTCCTCCTCTTACACACACACTCTTCCTCCTCTTACACGCACACACTCTTCCTCCTCTTACACGCACACACTCTTCCTCCTCTTACACACACACACTCTTCCTCCTCTTATACACACACTCTTCCTCCTCTTATACACACACTCTTCCTCCTCTTATACACACACTCTCCCCCCTCTTATACACACACTCTTCCTCCTCTTATACACACACTCTTCCTCCTCTTATACACACACTCTCCCCCCTCTTATACACACACTCTTCCTCCTCTTATACACACACTCTTCCTCCTCTTATACACACACTCTTCCTCCTCTTATACACACACTCTTCCTCCTCTTATACACACACTCTCCCCCCTCTTATACACACACTCTCCCCCCTCTTACACACACTCTTCCCCCTCTTACACACACTCTTCCCCCTCTTACACACACTCTTCCTCCTCTTATACACACACTCTTCCTCCTCTTACACACACACTCTTCATCCTTATACACATACACTATTCATCCTCTTACACACACACACACACTCTCTTCCTCCTCTTACTCACACACTCTTCCTCCTCTTACACACACACACTCTTCCTCCTCTTACACACACACACTCTTCCTCCTCTTATATACACACTTTTCCTCCTCTTATACACACTCTTCCTCCTCTTATACACACACTCTTCCTCCTCTTATACACACAATCGTGTTTTAACTACCTGAACGTGTTGAATGTGTGATTCACAGAAAGAGTGATCTATTCGACAAATTGGTTTAGGCTATTGAGAATTTTGTTCAGAGAAGGGGGATTAGCGTTTTAGCACTTCAGCCAAACTGGAAATAAAATAAATATAAAATAAATATTTAACATATACACATCCAAGAACATGTGTAAAGTATATTCACAATCTAGTGCTACAGCAGGGCTGCGAACTGTCACGCATTCAGCCTGAGACTCTAATCGACACGTTTCACACACTCTCACGCCACACACACACTTTCTCACAGAAAATCTGGTGCACACACTCGATGGGAGGGCGCTTGGTGGTAGTGCGGGAGGGGCATGAGAGTTGTAAACATTCAACATTTTGGCCCCTCAAGTCCCCTCAATCTGCCAGACTTGCCGACTGCAGCTTTAAAGGTTGTATCAGTGATTTCAAGCCCAAAAAAGGCCGAAACATAAATGATCACATTCATCTAATCTTTCCTAACGATCCACTAGTTGCCCGCCCCATAAGCATGCCGTCCAAAAACCACGTCTCTGTAGGCAACCTAGGCTCTGAATTCTGCACACTAAAACAAATGGGTACACCACCACTGAAAACCAAAATAAACAGTGTTCCAACCAATCACCAATCACCGACAGGGGCGGGTGTTGCTCAAACATTTTGATAAAAAACACAAGTGCACAAGTCATTGGCTCCACTCCTACCCAATGACAGAGGCACGTAGGTTTTTTTCCACTGGAGTACTCACGTAAAGGATGCGCGCGCGTGCACAACTATCATCATGCTGTTAGGCAGTAGTAGCACCCCTGTGTGCGCCCCTTCCCCTATAACTGAGGGGGTAATTTGTGTGCATCTGTGTGAAACACGCATAGGAAAAAAAGAACGACAGAAAGAACGGCTCCCCTCCAGTCGCGACTCGGCTCCCATCGTTCATGTTTATGAGCCGTTCAAAAGAATCGGTTCGTTCGCGAACGTCACAACTCTAATAATAATAGCTGACAGGGCTCTGTATGTTTACAGCATTGTGTGAAATTTTTTTTTTTTCAAGAGAAAAAAATTTAACATGTATCTACTGTGCCTAATATTTATCCAAATGAATCGACATTGAATCAAGATCGGAATCAAATTACAAGAATTGAATTTGTGAAAGAGATTGAAAGAATTGAAATCGTGAAATTTGTGTCAAGCAATAATAATAATAAAAAAACAACAGTAGCCTACCAGTCATTGTACTATGTAAACATTTTAACATGTTGTCACTAAACTTCTAAAATTCTGTTTAGTTACAAAAATGTTTTGCCAATCACAATTTACTAATATTTTTTTCCCCCATCAATCCCCCCTTCCACAATTATCCCTTTAAACTAAACTCAGATGTTGGCAGCCCATAATCATGATCTGGTACAGTGATTTTTGTCCAATCAAATGCTCTGAACAATGAGAAAGTCCCTCCCCCTAAACCATGTGACACTGACTAGCCAGTAGAAAAGACTATTGGACATTTCTAAAAAGGAAAAGCGTTTGTCAAGTTCAACACAAACTTCCTGTTTCAGAGAGAAATATGTGAGTTCAGGACAGAAGAAAGTGCTGATCAGCCGCTCATGACGCCTTAAATAAAACATCAGTGTTTCTAATGTGAATGTAAGAGAGACTCACCGTGAATCATGAGCAGAAAGAAGATCAGAGGAAGAGGAGGAGCCATTCTGACCCACATCAGCATCAAATATATCTATAATACAGCATACAATTCAATTCACATTTATTATTATGAGTCCACATTACAACTCAGAGAGATCTGTTATCAGAGGGAACTGTCTAAGTTATGGTTTTCAGAAATGTACATATACAAAATCAATCACAGTTAGCTAAAAATTAATTAATTTAAACAATGTAATAATTTATGGACGAAACAATGATCTCATTGGAGTAATGAATACTGGCATTAATATATTCATCACTTAAACAAATATATGTAAATCACCCTATTCATAACATTTCTCATGTAAGACACGTATGTTATATGAGCAATAATCATCAATTTAATTTAAGTAAGAGTGTGTTTGTCTTACCGTGTTGAAGCTCATCAGATCAACAGGAACCAAATGACTGACTGTTTTAACACAAGCACTTTAGCTTTACAGTGAAGGACTTTGTGTGGTTAACACTGTTTATTAACGAACGGAAATATCACTTTCCATCCTTCAACAAGCGAACAACATTACTGAACTAAAACTAAAGAAAAATGATGATCTTTGTCTGTAAGTTGAAGAAGAATAATTGTGAAGAGGAATGATAGTGATTTACAGGTGAGGATCATCAAGGTGGATGTCAGTGGCAGGAGATGGTGACCTCTGGTGGCAGTTTGAGGGAGTGAACGAGCACATATGAGTCCAGATGTGTGTGACTGCAGAACTATATACGTGTCAGCAGTTTCAGGCCAGCAGCTTCAGACCGGACGTCAGGAGCGGACGATCACCTAAAGCCTGCTTTATACCAGAGATGGTCTTATTAGGGCATTATTTGAGGGAACAGCCATTTGTAGTGAAACCATAGTGGTGTCATCGAGTGAACTCATTCAATCCCACAATGCACCGCAATAACAAGTGTACAGATGTACGCTTAACGGCTAGAGAATACCCACAATGCACTGGGAGAGTCGTGTGGAATTAATTCCTGCCTCTGAGCAGAAGATGCCGAATCATCCATCCATCCATTATACAAACCGCTGGTCCAAAGTGGCTACAGCGTAATATCATACAAGTATAAATTAATTTTTAATTGATTATTAAATTGTTAAATTAAAGTTTATACATATAGTTTCCATGACAGAGTTCAAGGTGAATCTTTTCATTTTTACTGGAGAAAACATGTTGTAAATTAGCCAATGGGCTGTAGATTCATTAAATGATAGGCTATTTCCTCACAAAAGCAATTTATTCAGTGTTATGAAGTCTCTCCTCCATTGACATTTGGTTAGTTTTAAGTGAAGCTGGTAATAAGTGTACGGCCATGCATTTCACCTTTTTAATTGGTTTATTCCAACCAAAATGCAACGACTGCCCAACGTTGGAGCTTGACGTCAAACAAACATTCGATTTAGACGTCAACACGACTTTCATATTCAACCAAAATCCTACATCTGACCAACGTTGTAGTCTAAATCCTGTGCCTGCTGGGCATTTATCACATCTGGTCCTTGTCTTTAACTGTAAATTCCTCTCCTTCAACACGACAACAATAAGACTAAAACTAAAGAAAAATTATTGGTATTTTTCTTTGTTGAAGAATGAAGATGAATGATAGTGATTTCCAGGTGATGTCAGAGGCAGGAGATGGTGACCTCTGGTGGCAGTTTGAGGGATTGTTAGGGATGGGCAATAACACACTTTTTTTATTTTGATCCAATACCAATACTTTTTCTTACAGTTTTAACAATGCCAATGTCAAAACCAGTTATTTTTTAAATTGGTATGTGATTTCTCAAAAACATTAATAAAAAAATAAATGAATTAGACTTAAAGGGTAACTCAACGCCTGACTCCACCCACTGGCAATATTTGAAATATTTGTAGGGCTGGTGAGCTGGTACTTGCTTACGTCCAATAGGAAAAGTCATCTGTAGTAGCCACCGTTCAACCTGAAGAGGGCAGCACTCAGATGTTTTTATAACATATTGTAGAATTAAAACACTTTATACCCAAATGTCAAAAAATTTACTTGAATCAATGAACAGCATTAATAAAGTCCCAGTCTAACAGATCCTTAACTAAAAAAAAGTTGTTTTAGGGTTTAGTTACCCTTTAAAGGTATATCACACCAACAAACTCCAGCTAAATGTCAGGAGCATTTTGGAGCAAACATGAAAAAAGTATTGAAAACAAATAAAAGTGATGCAGAAACCCATGTTTTGTCATCAACAATTGTATGGAATCAATACCAAATAAGTAGCTTGTTAGAATCAATTTATATCAAAACTGCAGTTTCTATGAGCCTTAAGGTTTGTACAAGCAAATATGGGACAATTACAAATAAAACTGAACATTTAAAGGGAGAGTTACAGGAACACAAAAGACAGAAAACAGAAGCTGATAATATTGAGCACTTTGAGAGCAATAAAACAATTATACATTTTACATTGTGAATGCGCACAATTATGATTTTGTTCAGTATGTCAGAATAAAATGATCCATTATGAGTAAAAGCAATGTTGTAAAAGGAGAACATATATAAATGAGAAAGTAGTTTGTCAGAAATGAACATAACTTTAGGTGTTAATTAACTTTTTTTACATAGTGACAATTCACCAGCGTTTAACTTTCATTTAATTCCACTGTTACATCATGTTTCTTAAACGATACAGAAATAAATCTCTTGTGACTCATCACTGATGGTCCCTGTCAATCATCAGTGGCTCCGCCCACAGAGCTCAGGATTGGTCCATCTGTGCTCCGCCTCTCACTGCAGCATCTTCCTGTTCATCTGAACAAACTATAAGATGAAGAAAGACTGACTGAAGTTCATCAACAACATGATAAACCCTTTCACACGATACATAAAACAATCACACTACACTGAAGAGAGTTTTATTGATTATATTGAGAAGAGCTGCAGGTTCTGACACTTACTGATGGATTCTCATGTTTAGCTCTGAGGATCAAGAGTCTTCAGGAGTCTTCAGACGTCTGCGATCAACGGTCTGTGTGAAAGAGCGAGAGATCGGTCATGTGATCATCTGTGATGGAGTATCTGACTGTGACGTCTCACTTACTGTGAGTGTGTCGTACAGGTCAGAGGTCGTGGACTTGAGATCAAGAGCTGTATATGTGTCTTCATTGGGATCAGAGATCTACAGGAGAGACAGAAGGACTTACATCACAAAATATCAATTACAATAATATTTATGGTCCATTATACAGAATTGGTTCAAAGTCAGAGTTGGAAACCTTTAGATTTTTTGTGTGTCTTTTTCCACAAATTTTGTATGTATGCAAATTGTATAATATCCAAGGTATACATTTTTAATAATGTGTAATAATTCTAATAATAAGTAATTGTGCAGTTAATTATCATATTGTTTTTTCAGAAAGTTTTGGAATATTTTTCCTCTCCCCAAATTTGTCACTACCGAAACAATAATAAGTAATTTTACAAGAAGGCTTATATTGACCTATTCATATTTTGTTTACATGTACCTTGTAAATATAATTTTTGCTATTTAAAAAAAAAAAGGCACAGGTAAATCAATAACAATTTTAACAAGATTTCAAGTGTAATTTATAAGTTAATATAAGTGTTATGTTAATCAAACTGATTTCAAAGTTAAGGGTTCATTAGTTTGAATATACATTGAACCAAACACTATAATATCTGTGTCATCACTGATCATCTGTGATGGAGTATCTGACTTCATCCATGTTTCGGTCGTGACGGCACATTCTCAGTAGTGACAGTAATGTTCTGGTAGCGACCACATCATAATTCAGGATTTTAACTCGCATACTAAAACACTACTGAAACATACAAAGATACTCATTTTATTTGCATAACTGTAATACATTTGGATTATTTCCCCCAAATAAATGATTATGTGTTCGCTTGTGTCACTACTAAAACAATGATGACATGTTTCGGTCATGGCTGTTTCAGTAGTGACATTTTAAGATACTTTTTAGCCTAGATCAAAGATGATAACCAGCATTTGGTTACCCAGCACAGTTCTGAACAGTTGTACACACACAACAACTACATTTTATGGAATAACACCCAAAAAAGTCCCTTAAAGTTACACACGGATTTTCAGACTTCTGAACACATTTCCCTCAAGGACACAGGAATATTCCCTGATCAGAAACGTAGACTGTGGTTCAAATCAGTCTCAGCCACTGGACTAAAACACACACTGTTTCGGTAGTGACGTGAAAATGCGGGACACAATTCATGATTTAAAAATAAAATATAGAATACATTTTTTATATATATTTATTTTTTTACTTTTTAAAATAAATCAAAAAGATATTTTAAAAACAACAATGGAAAAAAAACGAGAAAAAAACAACATTTCAATATCATTTTCACAAGTTGAGTTTTAGGGGTCCGGGTTCAGGACAGCCTCCTGAATCTCAATTCCTATTAATTGAAAGTACCTAATAAATTATGATTTTATTAAGCCTATTTAATATTATTGTGAAATTCAATAGATAATAGAAGGATCTTAGTAAACATCTAATTTTTTTTAAATTATTTTAAAACTTAAATGCTTTTTAAATGTGTTTTTTGGTTGTCGGACAGCAGTTTGGACCAATTCTGTAGATAGTACTAAAAACATGATCAATGATAAACTTTGGAATATACACATTTTTATGGAAACCCAATCAAAAAATACTGGAATAAAGTTCCCTGACACTGTTCAAAGTAAAGGGCTTTTTCATGGTACGCCGTACACTTTTCTTGGCTTCTTACTGTAACGGAGGTATTTTTCTCTATGGGGACTTTTATTTTGACGGGTTTTTCTTTCTCCGGTGTGTTCGCGCGAGATGCAAAGACGTCTGAGAAGAAGAAGGGTGAGCAGTGTTACGAGGCAGACATGCCATGATCACTCTGTATGAGAAGTCATAATTTTTCCGCTGAAGCTGTATTGTAAGACAGATTTCATGAGTTGAGTGTACACCAACATTGTTGTGTGAAACTAGAAACGCAGTTGAGGCAGAAGTTCGGTCGATTGCGTCATCGGACAGAGAACTGTGTTGGAGACAGAGCACGAGAGAGAGTTGCTGGAGCCGTGAGTTTCATCCAGAACACTTGTATCTTGGCGTTATTCTGACTGAAAGCATTTTTGAGAGCCCTACTGTTTTTTTCAAAGTCATCCATGAATAGGGTTGCCACCCGTCCCGGTTTTCCCGGGATTGTTCTCTTTTTTGAGCGACAGTCCCGGAAAATTTATATTCTTTCCCGGGACACGAATTGTCCAGGTTTTTTGTGAAAATGTAGCCTACTTCAAAAGTAGAATTTCCTGGTTTCAAATTAAGCCGTTTCCTTCTACTGCTATTGTTGGGTAGCATCCAATCCTGTGTCCGAAAACGGGTAAAACAGTGTATTGACCAATGCAATGCCAGGCGTTTACTTTTATTTGATTGGAAGCAGAAATACAATCTCAAATTATCGCCTATCAACTGGCGGTCGGTCGCACGCGCACACATCCAGGATGAAACAGCGTTGCAACTAGGGTGGCCATATGTCCGGATTTTAAGCCCCTGAATAAAAAAAAAAATCTATAAAAATCGAGACAGAACATAGCCTACTGTATGTGCGCCAAACCAGCGCGCGCGCACGGCAAAGAGAGAAATGAACGAGAGACCTTGCGTGCGAGAACACCCCCACATCAAAGTGTCGTTGCCACAGACTGGTACAACAGTTCGATACACACACACGAACACTTCACTGATATAGAATGAACCGAACTGAGTGTTCGAACGAACTGAGTGTTTGAATGAACTGAGGGTTTCAATTGTCAATTTGATTTGTGTTTGTGATAACTGAGTCGATTGGGAACTGAATCATAACATTGATTCATAAGAATCGTTTAAGTGATTTAAAGGTTGTCTATGTATTTGAAATGGGTTATTTGAGGTGAGTCATTTGGATGGAATGAGTCATTTGGATTGACCTTAGTGGTGGAAATTTTGATTCTTTCCAGAGACTCGTTCATTTTTAGTTCGTTCACCAAAATGATTAGTTCAGATTCGTTCACTGATTCGTTCAGTTTTTTTTTTTCCATATTACACAAATACGTCAGCAGCAGGTGCGGCAAAATGTGTTGTTCAACTAACTTATTTACTTGTTACAAAATAAAAACTGATTTGACTTCATTAAAAATGGTGCCCTACTCATTAAATGGATAAAATAAGTCTAAATAAGCGATCAAAGTCTTTACACTCTTTTTATCTTTTAAATTACACTCTTTTCGGATGACCAAATCACAAGTGTTTTTTAATTTGTTTGCATACTAGGCAGGCTAGTTAACATTTTATTTGTTTGGTCAGAACGAGTTAAACGAGGAGTTATGTTCTGTATGTAAGATATGAATTGCGCGTGCACAGTACGGATACCTGCGCTTTGCATTCACTTTCTGCTGATTGATGAACTAGATTGACAGAATGGCCGACCTGGTACACGAACTGGGTATAGCAACCAGTTCGTTCAATTCGTTCACGAACGGGAGATCTCTCTCTCGTTCAGACTCAAAACAGAGCAGTATGATATTCATTCAGCAGAGTAGATCCAACCAATTACATGCCCCTTCTAAGCCCGAGCTGAAATGCTATTAGCTGACGTGAGTCACGTGACGCAAATGAGATGGAATGACGTGACGCAAATAATCAATACTCTAATTTTTTTTTATGTTTTACAGTTTTTAAACAAACAAAAGTGCATATTAAACCATCAGCTTGCACTGTTAACTTCGTCGTCATTATTATCTTGACGTTCGAACAACTGGTTCTTTCATTCACGAACGAGATGTATGTAACAGTTCATTTGACTCGTTCAAACTCAAAGCAACTCAATAAAGGGCGTATTCGTTCACTAGATTCAACAAATCACATGCTCCGTCCTCGTATCATACTCGAAGGCTATTGGCTCGAGGTTTAGTCACTCTTTGTCTTTGACAGATGAAACGGTCCACAGAGCTACACGGTTCATTGAGCTGCGCATGCACGCAATAGCGGCGCGCAGTGGTAGAGGGAGGAATTTCAGTGAACGAGAAATATGAGTCAATGGATAACGTGAATGAGAATGATTCGTTCACCTAAAAGATTCGTTCAAAAAGAAAGTTTCGTTCACGAACGTAACATCACTAATTTACCTATAAGAGTCATCAACATCCAGTGTTGTTTGTAAATCAGTTTGTGCCTTAATACTTTAACTAATATTGGGGAAACACTTTTGAGGTGTTAAAGGAGGTTTGTTTTGAATGTTAACCATTTGAAGGTCTTTAAAGAAATCTCAAACTGTTTTTATTTATTTTTTGTTACTTTTTTGTTATTTTATTCTATTGAAACAGATCCTTCCAGCAGAAATATGATTTACTAAGGGAAGGGAAATAAATTACTAATTGTTTAAATCAATACATTTGATAGTTATTTTTGAACTTACCTTGGGGTAGGGGCGTCTCACTTACACTATTAGGATTAGGTGGGTGGGGACGTAGGGCCCTATGATTTCCACGATCACGGAATCGCGGACGGAATCGCGGAATTGGCCAATTAACGCGGAATCTAGTGTTAACGCGGAATTTTACATATTTGGAATGAAATTCTGTTTTTGTGTGGGAGAAGAACGTATGTCTGGGGAAAATACAGACCGGGGGAAGCAAATGTGCGTGACACAACCCCTCCAGTCATTTCAGCTCCAATGACGGCATCAAAACAATGAAAGCATGGCGAAGCGGCTCTCCACAGCAGCTGCTTTCGTCGGCGAAAAAGTTAAGAAACTCGACGCCAGCAATTTGCACGTGACTTTTCTGAAGTGTTTCCCACACATAGACTAATTCATGGCGGTGCGCCACAGAATCAAGACATTTGCGTTTCGTTTCCTTTCAGTTGCATTTCCTTTCCCTGCTTTCTCTGTCTCTCACGCGTCTCTCTCTCACCTCACTCACACACACACACCCCATCCCCTCCGTGCACACCGCGTCTGTCTATGAGGCGCCAGACTGGACAAAAGCGAAGCGAGATAGACCGAGGCTGCGTCCCGATTCACCTACTTATACTACGCCCTAAAAGTGTACTCTTTTTGTGAAGAAAAAGTACATACTTTTGAGTGTGTAGCAAAAGAGTAGGCAAGCTTTGGGACATACTACTCCGTCATCTTTAACGGACAGCTCTGTCGCGTGCACCGTCACCGTAAACTGCCCTGTCAATCATCTTGTCACAGTTAAAATCCTCCATTCAATCTAATTTAATTTCCTACCGTTTCTGAGAGAAGTGTAATAGCTCTTTTGAATGTACATGCAATTTGAATGTAGTGATGCATTTAAAAGTTAATGGTTAAACGTATCTTTACAAAAGTTCACAATGCTGCTGCAGATGCAATATAATGTTGACAACATTGAATAAATACATTTTCGTCAGGTTAGATTCTGGTAATTAATCACTCAAAACCCCTTTATCTAAACCTCTCTACATAACCGCCGGACTCGCCGGACCCTCCATGTCTGTAGTTTTTTAACACTTTTCACTCGTGTTTGTAGTTCTAATCGAATCCTCGTCCAACACGCGGTGGGTTGTGGGCAATATCAGCCGTTAGAGTGCGCATCGATCTACACTTCGGATTCTGACCGGATATAGTAGACCAGTGGTTCCCAAACTTTTAACAGGCATGTACCCCCTGAGACATTATAGATCTTCCGGAGTACCCCCAACACCACCAATTGTTAACAACAAGTTTTTTATTTATTTATATATTTTATTTATTATTATTTATATTTATGTTGATTCATTTTGGATAAATTCTTCAAAATTGGGCAATTCCAGCGTTATGAACGTGACATTTGCAGTCAAAACTTGAAATATAAATTCTCAGAAAATGCATTTAATACTGAAATGTGTTTACATATCCATACTCCCTTAATAAAGCTCCAGACATTAGAAAAATATCAGTCTACACATGCGTTTTATATTTAATATGAGGGAAATACACATGTGACGTGACACAACAAACCTTTAACTTTTAGGTGGCAAAATATTTTTTTGTAATTCTATGAACTACAGCCTTTCTTTAAAGTGAATTTAGCTTTTTATTAATTGTATCTTAATTTTAATCAATGTTTCATCAACCAATTGCCTGGATTTAATCAAGGGGGTACATGATTTTTTTCAAATCTAAAATTAAAAATCGTGATACGAACCGAATTGTAGGTTTGGTCTATTGTTACAGCCATAGTAAGATGAGAAAGCAGGAGTTTAGTCGTTTGTCATGTTGTAAAAAAACAATGGCTATCTGAACATCTTTGCCATGCGCAAACCAGTAGCTACAGAAGTAATCAATATTATCGGGGAGGGTCATGCCTTTTTTTCACAATCATTTTGGAGGGTCATAGAAAAAATTATTGCTGGCGAAGGGAGGGTCAAGTCTTTTTTGACTACAGATCTCAAAACTCATCCAGTAGCCCCTTAAAAAAAAAAAAAAGTCCCTTAGATATTTTTTCGCGTACCCCCTGAAATCAGTCCACGTACCCCTGGGGGTACGCGTACCCCAGTTTGACAACCGTGGTAGTAGACCATCCGGGTATCTTTGGAACACTCATTTCAACATACTACGATTTGGGACGTACTAATTCTACTTTCGAATACTATTTAGGACGGATAGTATGCGAATTGGGACGCAGCACGAGTGTGTCCGAGTCGAGAGCGCGCTCGACAGTGCGTGAGGAGAGACAGAGTGTGACTTATTTTAAACTTATATAAACTAATATAATTTATTTTACGGGACAGTTTAAAGCTCATAACCATATTTTGTTGTTGCTTGAAGTACTTAAGAGTGCAGTGTTATGTTGCATCATGCAGTATTTGTGTATCTGTTACCTCAATAAATTTAAGGTCATTCCTATTATATTTGTGTACATTTTAATCATTAACATTAAAAGCAGTCTTTTTACGACTAAAATAACAGTAAAGGCCTAAAGGGTAAAAAAACCCCCAGAATTTCCCAAAATTAAAATGGAAAAAACGGAATTTGCAAAAATTAAAACGGAATTTGAGAAAAAATAAAACGGAATTTGGGAAAAAATAAAACGGATTTTATAGGGCCCTAGGGACGTGAATTTAAAATTTACTTTTCACCTCATGCACTTCAGGAAGCCACCGTATCAACATACTCGCCTGAAGCCTACACACACTATTTTAGGGTATAATACAGGAATAGGTAAAGTTAAAACATATATACACAACGTGCATATTGAGGCTCAAAGCACCAGAGCGGGGACTAAGATCCTTTCGCTCTTAAGTCTTCCAGGGTAGCGTTTTAATTTTCCCCTACGAGGCGAGACTTACAGTCCCGTTACACAGACAACGGCTGATCAATTCTTTGCTTTTGTAAAGTAATGTTTATATGATTTACCTGTTTCACTCTGAGATTTTCAGCTTTAACACTCCTTTGTTTCTTTCTGTTAAAATCACAGACATTAACAGCATATGGACACTAATACAGTAATAATTAAAAACTCAAATTAGCCATTTCCTACATTAGACCAAAAGAGAATTTACTTAAACATTAAACTGCAGTTTATTATTACTCACATTATAAACAGGATGAAGATGATGATGATGATGAATAATCCTCCAGATGCCGCTGCGATCACAATCACTGTCATACCAGCACCATGATGAACTGAAAGAGGAAGATCATCATCATTAACTCTCCAAACTGATGAATGATGTGAAGATACAGGAGTGTGTGAATAAAAGCTTCACCTGTGACAGTGACAGCGTCTGATCTCTGAGATCCATGTTGATTGTGAGCCTGACAGTAGAAGCGTCCACTCTGTAGTGCACTGAAACTCTGTCCAGATCCAACAGCTGAGGTTTCATTCTCCTTAAACCAGCTGAAGTTCAGAGCAGGAGGGTTTGAGTCACTGATGCAGTTCAGAGTCACTGAATCTCCCTCCACTATTACACCAGATCCACTCATCAACACTGAGACGCTCCTGGGAGGATCTAACACAGAGAAACATTGATATCATTAACAATCACATTAAACTTGACATCACAGATGTTTTGAGAATTTTATGTCAGTTACTGAACCATCATTAACTCACACATGACGTTTAAAGTCACATTATCAGAGTATTTCCCTCCATGTTCATTGATGGACTTGCACTTGTATTCTCCACTGTCATCAGAGCTGATCTTTGAGATGCTGAAGATTCTTCCAGATCCTACAATCGTTCCTCCTATAAACCAGCTGATTTCTGCAGGAGGGTTTGAGTCACTGATGCAGTTCAGAGTCACTGAATCTCCCTCCACTATTACACCAGATGGACTGATGGACACTGAGACGCTCCTGGGAGGATCTAAAACAGAGAAAAACAGACTTGAATCACCCTCCATTATTTTAACTGATGCAATCACACGATTTATTGGAGGATATGTGTCAGGTAGAAGGTATGAAAAATGAAAATGTTTCATAAAACTCACACATGATGTTTAAAGTCACAGCATCAGAGTATTTCTCTCCATGTTCATTGATGGACTTGCACTTGTATTCTCCACTGTCATCAGAGCTGATCTTTGAGATGCTGAAGATTCTTCCAGATCCTACAATCGTTCTTCCTTTAAACCAGCTGATTTCTGCAGGAGGGTTTGAGTCACTGATGCAGTTCAGAGTCACTGAATCTCCCTCCACTATTACACCAGATGGACTGATGGACACTGAGACGCTCCTGGGAGGATCTAAAACAGAGAAAAACAGACTTGAATCACCCTCCATTATTTTAACTGATGCAATCACACGATTTATTGGAGGATATGTGTCAGGTAGAAGGTATGAAAAATGAAAATGTTTCATAAAACTCACACATGATGTTTAAAGTCACAGCATCAGAGTATTTCTCTCCATGTTCATTGATGGACTTGCACTTGTATTCTCCACTGTCATCAGAGCTGATCTTTGAGATGCTGAAGATTCTTCCAGATCCTACAATCGTTCTTCCTTTAAACCAGCTGATTTCTGCAGGAGGGTTTGAGTCACTGATGCAGTTCAGAGTCACTGAATCTCCCTCCACTATTACACCAGATGGACTGATGGAGATCACAGGTTTCACTGGAGGATTTACAGATGTCAGGTTAAAGTATTTATTAGTGGCTTCAGTTGGTTATTATTGGACAATTTCAGCAAACATCCCAGTGTAATTTGTAAGTTTGTAATTTGTAATTTGAAAGTAGAAAAAAAAGGAAAAACTATTAAGACTAGAATTTAAGGCTTGAAACATTTGAAATACAGGCAAATGGTTTACCAAGGTCTGGATTAAACATTTTTTTTATTTATTTTTTTACAATGAATGTATATAGTGCAAATGCAAAAACAGAGGAAAAAAATACACGTTACATTTATTTAGAGTTTCTTTTGCACATGTCAATGTGCGATACTAAACAGGACCACTAGGGGTGAGCGGGCAATACTTCCACACATGCTAGCATGAAGAAACTTAGGGTGCTTCTCATTTCTTATTTGTGCATCCTCGTTTCTTTTTTCCTCACGTCTCAGCTCGACCCCCTGTAGGATTCGAGGAAAGGTTGCAAGGATAGAAAATTATTTGTTATTTAACAAATCAGTGACCACTATAATAATAATTTCGATCAAAAATTTTAATTTATACTGTATAGCGTCTAGGTTACTAATGTAACCCCTGTTCCCTGAAGGAGGGAACCGAGACGTTGCATGACTGACGAATTAGGATCGCGCGAGAACTTATCATCATCGAGTTTTAACAGAACCGGTCCAATGGACGTTGGCGGATGAGATTAGCGAACCACATGTGTGTTGTGGTTATAAAGGAAGCAATCAGAGACACACTCTCCAGGTTTTTGCCGGGGAGCAGTTGTAGTGGTGCTCGGTTGCTCAGTGCTGAACACAGGGATTGTGACAACGGGACGTAAGCTCTCCCAGTTTGAAAAGGTGTTCTGTTAAATGTATTAAAAATGCATTCAATTATATTTGTATTGTACTAAAAACATTCTCAAACTTAATTGTACGTCTTTTTCACCTGGGCTCCCTTCCCTCCTTCCGGTCCCATTCAGTCTTCACTATGAGTTACGTCAGTGACTGATGAATTGGGATCACTAAGAAAAACGCCACAAACACTGTGTGTTCCAGCGCCTTGTGTAAACCGCCTGATTCGCCTAAATCTCTAAAACACATAAAAACTGAATCAGAGCGTGTGTTTAGTCGCCAAATATGAAAATACAGTCTGAACGCTTTCAAAAGCTGTATAGCTTGTCAAGATTACTTTAGGTTTAGACTAAGATATTATTGTTATAAATGTATAAAGGCAAGTGTCCCACGGGTGTCAGGGAGGGGAAGTCTTAAAAATAGTGGTTACAATAGTGGTTTAATTTTTTTTATAAATCATAAATTAAATTTTTTTCAGCTCGTTGTAATGCGTGAAGAGTGTTAATATGAAAAGTTAATTGTTTGTACGTTTTAAAATTTTTTTTATATTGTGTGATTTTGGGGGAATTGAATACGATTAGGATCAATTTGACCCGGACCACACAGACTGTAACCAGAAATCGAGCAGTGCATGAGTGTTAAAGAGAAGTGAATCTGTACTCACACATGACATTGATCTGAACCTCAGGAGAGATGTGAGTGTGTCCGTCTACAGAACAGCTATATCTGCCTGAATCCTCTCTTCTGACTGGGTTGAGGATGAGTTTGTCTCTGTCTCTTCTCTCAGTTAATATCTTCTGTGAGTTTCTGTACCAGATGAATGTTGCTCTGTCAGGCAGAGCGCAGCTGCTTTTACATGTCAGACGGACTGAATCTCCCTCTGTCACTCTCTCAGGAGACTCCACCTGAAGATCTGAACACAACACACACATATCTAGTGCTGCTGCCACACACTGATTATTATTCAACATAATGCACAGAAGAGATAAACCTCACCAAAGTCACCTGTGACAGTAAGAGTCACTCCTGGATCACCAATCCATCTTTCTTTATCAGTGATGAATCTGAAATAGTACATGTGTGAATCCTTCAGTGTCACATGACTCAGTCTGATGGTGCAGTTCTGCTGTTTATCTCCCAGATACTGAAGCCTCTGACTGTATTCAGGATCCTCGGACAGATCTGAACAATAATAATATTTTTTGCTCCAGAATACAGTCATGATCTGACGTCCAGTAGGGTATGTATAAGTGCATCTCATTATCACTGTTGAGTCCTTTAGTGCACAGATGTGTGAAGGACTGTAACTCACACCCCAATCATCACTAGAACCCCCTGAAACACACAATTAATCAAATTTAAATGTTGTGTAGCCCTATGGGAATTTTGGGTATTTCCTAAGACCAGTATTTTTATTTTTGTTATTTTCGTTAAAATGTACATTTCATGTTGTCAAAAATGTGTAAATAATGTTTGTGTGTTAAATAAGTTAGTTAAAATTCACTTACCTAGAAGAAGTATCCAATTGGATGGGGGGTGAGAGGTCGCGAGGAAGGAGGAAAAGAAATGCGGAAGAAAAGGGGAGAGAGGAGACATGAGTGAGAACTGCACTGTGACTGCTACCATAACAATTTGGTAAAACACTAAGTTAGTGCATATAAGAAAATATGTACTTGTAGACTGCACGAAGAGTGAGTTACAGGCATTTGAATAAGTTTACAGTGTAATGGTTTATGGTTTTCAAGAACTCGGTTAGAGTTTTTCCACGTGGAGAAAAGAGTGAACAGCTAGTTCACACGATTAGCTACAAGGACTTTGGCAGCGAGTAACCTGATCGGTTGCTTTTGAGCATCGTCTGAAAAAAACACTTATCTCCAGAGCCATTCTCTGCTTAGCTGTCGGACGACGTTTTCAACCACCAGCATCGCCAGCTCCGCTTTGCCGTGGTGTGGACGACGACAACGACCAGCATTGCTTCAGCAGTGAGTTTTATTTGTTTGCTGCGCCACGCCGTGAAGTGACCCTTTGTGTTTAAGGTCTCTACGATCCCAAGCAACGCTACAGGCCTGCATCGTGTTTTCCTCTGACTGTCTGGGTATTTATTTTATTTGATTGAGTGGTCATTTAGGCCTAGTTATTTGCCGGCTTAGCTTTCATTTTGGGGAATTTAGAGTGTTTGTATAATTGGTCAATTGACTGAACTGTGTTTCATTTAAATTGCACTTTTGATATTTGAACTGTATATGTAAATACTATATTTTTTTTCAGTAAAAAGTTTAAACGCATTTCTGTTGAAGATTTTCATTACATTGGGGTTATGATATGGCCAATTTTGATACTTAATGTAAAATAATATGGAGTTTACAGTAGCCTAATTCAAAGTGAAAGTGGTTATTAACGTTGATTAAGCTAACAGTTAAGTGACTTTTCAATTGAGGTTTGTTGCACTTAGCTATAAAGACACTGTATTGCAATTTTGCATTAATTTAGAAGCTACTATTAAAGTAAAGTCTAACAACTAACTAATAATTAGTGAGCTACAGTAGAGCATTAATTAATATTAGAGAGAGAGATCTCTTGCTACATAGGAATTCGGGGAGCGCACTCCACACTAATAGCTAAACAAGCTAGGGGGCGCTACAGTGGTTTTATCAGTTATATTGGGCCATAAAAACATGACAATGGTTTATTAATATTTGAAAACAGCAACTCATTACAAGAAATATAAGATAAATTTGAATAAATGATCTCCGTGTGAGTTATTTTAAGACAGAGGAGTGAAGACCGAACCAAGAAATCAGCCACGAACAACAAGCTGCACAATTACAGTTTTTCTAAATTGCTAAAACACATTTCTTGAAACCATCACTCACTTTCTCAAAACCTTAAACAAAAAACCAAATGTTCAAAACTCATTCAGAGAATCTCTGACTCTTCTGGCAAAATCAAACAATGCTTTCAGATCATACACACATCAGTCAATATTATAAACACAGATCATTCGTTACACACTACATCAACAAATGGAGAACACAGAATCCAAAAGCATGCAGTTACAGGAAAAACTCCTTGGGTTGCCACCTTGGCGTGGTGGAGAGCCTTGCGCGTTCTGATGAACCTGAGAGCAATGCCGTCTGGAGCTTCAGCTCCTGGTAGGGTCACCCATGGCGGTAAGGTCGAGGGGGAGACAAAGAGCGACCCAAAAAAGGGATATACCATCATACCTCAACAGAGAAGGAAAACTCTGTACAACTCCAGGGAAAGCAAAAGGCTAAGGGAGAAAACCCCAACAGAAAATCAGGAGTGGAGCCCCTTAGGCAGATGGTGAAGGAATTTGTCACCATCCGGCAACTCCTGCAGCTGCGCTGACACTGACTGTATTGGCTCGCCTTTCTGCCAGATCCTGCCAGCAAATCCAAGAGGGGGGTCCTGACGTCTGGGCAACCCAGGATCTCCATATTATTAGCCCAGGCCTGCACATGGAGAGGTCACTCCAGCTGCACTGTTTCAGTGCAGAAACAACACGGGGAGCAGCAGTCTACCAGTGATAAGTCATGGCTCATTTGGCGTCGAGCCAGGCGCTAGGGGTTGCACCCGACGGTGGGAGGAACCATCGTGTTCCAATGGGTCGTTACCGCCCGCCTTAACCCGGGCAGCCCCCGGGCAGTTAGGTACTACCCCGCCACAACCTGCTTGCTTCAGCGGGTGCATGGAGCTTAGACAAATTCGACAGGCAGGTTGTAAAACCCAGCAACAAGAAATAAGCAAAAGACCAAAAAATCAGCAGCCCTGCGGCTGGCAACATGGAATGTCAGAACATTGTGCTCCGTCCTCTATGACGATCTTCAGCAAGCCGACGACGCTAGAAAACCACTATCATCAATAACGAGCTGTTAAGGCTCTACATCGATGTTGCCGCCCTTCAAGAGACACGTCTTCCATCCAGTGGAAGTCTAAAGGAGAGAGATTACTCTTTCTTCTGGCAAGGACTGAAGCAAGACAAGCGCCAACTCTATGGGGTCGGCTTTGCAGTGCGTAATTTACTCTTACCATCAGTAGAACCTCCTTCTCAGGGGACTGAGCGTATCCTCTCCCTCTGTCTCATAACCTTCTTGGGACCCTTGCACATCTTCAGCGTCTACGCCCCCACACTATGTCCACAGCTGAGGATAAAGATGCTTTCTATTACGAACTTGAGGCTAAAATCACGGAGATTCCACCGAAATACAACCTGTTCATGCTCGGAGACTTTGGACATTGGACATTTTGCCGTTGGCAAGCTAAATGAGAACGGACAGCGACTACTTGAGCTATGCTCTTACCACAATTTGTGCATTACCAACACCTTCTTCCCCACCAAGCCCCACCACAGAGTGGCTTGGAGACACCCCAGATCCAAACACTGGCACCAGCTTGACCTTATTGTTACTTGGAGACCCATGCTCAAGCATGTGCTTGACTGCTGACTGCGACACGGACCATTCTCTGGGCAGCAGTAAGGTGCGTTTTCAACTTAGACGAGCCCACCGCTCGAAGCAGAAGGGCCGCCCTCGCATCAACACGGCAAGAGCATCAGTGCCAGAGCTGCGGGAATGTTTCGCCAGGGCAATTGATGAGGCCCTGGAGAACTGCCCTGTAGACAGTGTTACAACGCGATGGGAGTACATCCGTGACACCGTGTACAAGGTCGCCTCAGACACCTTTGGGAAAAAGTTGAAGAAGAGTGAAGATTGGTTTGTGGCAGGGATCGAAGTGCTGGAGCCTGCCATCACTGCAAAACGTACCATTCTCCTTGAGCACAAGAGACAGCCTTCTGAAAGGACGCTGGCTGCACTCAGAGAGGCACGTAATAACACAAAGAGGATTGCCCGAAAGTGTGCGAACGACTACTGGCTGAAGTTGTGTAGCGATATTCGGCAGACTGTGGTAATATCTGAGCCATGTATGAAGGCATGAAGAAAGCGTTTGGTCCAAATGCCATCAAGACCGCTCCCCTAAAATCTGCTTCTGGCGAGCAGTGTTAATTTTGGCAGCTATTTTTGATTTAGTCTTAGTTTTCATCTTCAGACGAAAATGCTTATTGGACTTAGTCACATTTTAGTCATTTTGTCTTTCATAGTTTTAGTCTAGTTTTAGTTGACGAAAAGTCATTGCATTTTTTGTCAACTTTGTCATTACTTTTAGTCAAATTGCAGTTACCGACATTAATTTTGGCAGCTATTTTATATGTAGTCTTTAGACAAAAAAAATTTCATAATTTTTCTCTCTAGGCCAGTTAAATTAAGCTTATGAGAAATTTGAATCAAGGTAACAGGCTGTATTGACATTGCACTCTTTAGCAGTAGCACTTGTGCAATTATACATATCCATTTTCCTTAGTTCAGTGGTTCTTCAATTTGTTTGAGTGCCGTAACCCCTCTTCCACTTAGACTGCAGTCACACATTTTCCATTAAGGGACAATATTTGCCCTCTTTAATCGATTTTCCAGTTCATTTTTTACCTTTATAAATACCTTATAAAATAAGTAATGCTTTAAATAAAACAATGTTCAATAAATATGCAATGATGGTAAAAACGAAGTTATACTTTTATATATTAAATTAAAATGGCCAGTAGGTGGCTGTAAGTCTGTCTATAGTTTCATCTTGAGTCATCGAGCCATTCATTCAATCAGTAATGAAGCAAGTTGCTGTAGCCTACTTATGAACGGATCATTGAATCTCACGATTCGTTCAAAGCCACAGATTCGTGAACGAATCACCATTGTGGGCTGCAGTTCTGCTGTGGCTTTTGTTGCAAAATAGAGCAATAATAGCCTACTGACAATACAGTTTTAAATGTAGAACATTACTTAATGTTACCCTTTTGTTTGTTGAACTGTTGTATACAATCAATGTCACATTTGAAATCGTGTGGATATCCGGGAAACATCTTGCTCGTATAATATGATCAACATTAAAAACACTGCTGGATATCAGCCTGCATTTTGACCGCAGATTTAGTCGCACAAACAGCGCATGCGGCTAGTGACAGAAAAAAGACCGACTGAATGACACTTTAATTTTAGAAAATCTCAAATGAAGATCGCTGAACTCTGTTTTTTCAGATCATCCGCGCTTCTTCAGCATGTAGAGAGAGCGCGCGCGCATGGTTGCCAGATACTATTGAAAAGATCGGGTAGAAAACGTGTTATTTTAACAGAAAAGCTCTGACTGGGGATTTAAATTGTTGAAATATGGCAACCGTATGCATGAACGCTCGCAAACACTGTCTCTAATGTGTTGTCTTCTCCTTTATTCGACAAAAACAAGTGGTTTTGATAAAGTTTTTTTGTTTTGTTTTAACCCATCAGTCTCGTCTTTTTTCGTCAACGATATTGCATGTGTTGATATAGTCACAGTTATCGTTTAATGACGTGGGTGTCGTCTCTCATCGTCTTGTCTTAGTCAGGGGAAAAAAGGTCGTCAACGAACATTTTTCGTCATAGTTTTCGTTAACGAAATTAACACTGCTGGAGAGATCATCACAGATCGCCGAAAGCAGTTGGAGAGATGGGTTGAGCACTATCAGGAACTGTACTCAAAAGAGAACATTGTTGCTGACACAGCCATTCGAAATACCATGCCTCTGCCCATTATGGAGGAGCTTGACTTGCCACCCACCATCGAGGAACTTGGGAAGGCCATCGATTCACTGGCCTGTGGGAAAGCACCAGGCAGTGATGGAATTCCACCAGAGATTATCAAGACAGGAAAGGGGAGCTCTCTCCTTGGCCACCTCCACAACCTCCTGCTCAAATGCTGGGAAGGGGGCATTATACCCCAAGACATGCGAGACGCTAAGATCCTCACGCTTTATAAGAACAAGGGCGATCGCAGTGACTGCAATAACTATCGTGGGATCTCCCTCCTCAGTGTTGTGGGGAAAGCCTTTGCATGTGTCATCCTTAACCGCCTACAACTGCTCGCCGATCGTATGTACCCGGAGTCGCAATGCGGTTTTTGAGCAAAACGGTCAACAATTGACATGGTGTTCACCCTTAGGCAACTATAGGAGAAGTGCCGTGAGCAGAGATGTCCTCTGTTCCTTGCCTTTATAGACCTGACCAAGGCGTTCGACATGGTCAGTCGGACTGGCCTCTCCACTCTCCTACACAGGAGGATTAGATGCCCCCCCAAACTCTTGAAGTTGATTATATCATTTCATGAGAATACGATGGGCACAGCCCAGTATGGCGAGTCATCCTCAGACCCTTTTCCAATCAAGTGTGGTGTGAAGCAGGGGTGTGTTCTGGCGCCAACACTTTTTGGCGTGTTCTTCTCCCTGCTCTTGCGTTATGCCTTCTGCAACTCTGAAGACGGGATCTTCCTCCATACTAGGAGTGACAGGAATCTTTTCAGCCTTGCCCGCCTCAGAGCAAAGACTAAGGTCCGCAGGGTACTCATATGGGAGATGCTGTTTGCAGATGATGCTGATCTTGCTGCACACACTGAGGGTGCCCTCCAGCGACTTATCACCTGTTTTGCAGATGCATGCACAGAGTTTGGCCTTGCCATCAGTATCAAGAAAACCAAAATAATGGTGCAAGACGTCAACACCACTCCTGAAATCACTATCTGCGACCACACCCTGGAGGTAGTGGAGAATTTCACATACCTTGGCTCCACCATCTGCAGTAACCTATCCCTGGATACTGAGCTCAATATAAGGATAGGCAAAGCAGCCACCGCCATGGCTCGACTAGCAAAGAGGGCTTGGGATAACACTCTATTGACACTCAAAACAAAACTGAAGGTGTACCAAGCATGCATCTTGAGCACCCTACTCTATGGCAGTGAAGCTTGGACTCTATATTCTCGCCAAGAGCAAAGACTGAATGCTTTCCATATGCGCTGCCTCAGACGACTCCTGAACATCACCTGGCAGGATCGTATCACAAACATAGCCATCCTGGCCCAGGCAGGTATGCCAAGTATGTTCACCATCCTTGTACAGAGGCGACTGCGCTGGCTTGGTCACCTGTGCAGGATGGATGATGGTCGTATCCCAAAGGACGTTCTGTACGGGGAGCTTGCCACAGGAACACGACCATCTGGATGGCCAACCCTGCGCTATAGACCCCTTTTGCGCCGACGTCACGGCGCTAGCTGGAGGCAAAACAAAGGGAAAACTGGAGGCGGCCAATACAAACCAGCACAGATTCGGCTACATAATAAGGAGCTTAAATTGTTATTATTATTAAATGTCCTCTTGTTGTGTTGTTGAGTGCAAGAATCGATGAAAAATGAATATGCTGTATCTGGAATTTTTCACTAGACATAGAAATAGAATGTCACAGTATGTCACTCTTTCTTTACATTGTGGTCTTCTTGGCGCTGGCTAGGCAGAACTGCAGATCGTACCACACTTGTACATGAGCATTCAGCACATAGTTATAGGCATCTGAAGATATATGCCCTCAGTTTCTCTTTACGCTCCGTTTCTCTATCAGGTGTAGAAGTCAGGCCACTCAACCGGAGGTAACGTTAACGCTAGTCAGATCATCCCATTGACTGAGTGTGTAACCTTACGGGTCGGCCAATCTGGTTCCGTCCGTTAAAATTAACTTTTGCAAATAACAATCGTGGTCCTGGACAGTGAGTGACCTTGCACATTAAGATAAAATCTAATTTTCTCCCGTCATTGTTAAAAAACAAGCTAACAAAACTTGCAAACTAGCGTTAGTGAAGCGGCCAGAGGGAAACGTCACCATGTTTACCAACTGGGGTCTAAAAGGGGTCTATAAGGACGCCTGCAAGCGAGACTTGAAAACGTGCAGCATCTGTCTGGCTGATCTGGAAACAGTGACATCGGACCGCGAAAATTGGCGATGCACCGATAAGACTGGTGTCCTTTTAGCCGAAGAAAAAAGAGCATTGCAGTGGGAGGCGAAGAGGACTCGCCAGCAGCAAAGCGTTCATCCTGTTCCCATTGACATCACCACTGCTTACACCTGTAGCAAGTGCCAGCGGTGCTGTCGCTCCCGTATCGGACTCTACAGCCATAGTAGAGTCTGCAACCAAACCACAATGCCAACAACAACAACAACAACAGGAAAAAATATACAATTAATATATTGTAACAAAGTAAACAAATTTTGCATGAGAGTATGTAGTATGAAGTATGTAGTACATATAGTGATGTCAACTTACAGTAGTGAGGTAATAAAAACTGTATTACTGCAAGTATATTATTGTACTGAATATTGTATAGTATTGTACAGTATTGAATGTCTGTATATTCAGCACTTGCTGTGAAAAGACTGCAGAGAGACAAAACGGTTGCAGTAAAATACACACACACTCGTCCTTCTCTTATACACACACTCTTCCTCCTTATACACACACTCTTCCTCCTCTTATACTCACACTCTTCCTCCTCTTACACACAGACTCGTTCTTCTCTTATACACACACTCTTCCTCCTCTTACACACACACTCTTCCTCCTCTTACACTCACACTCTTCCTCCTCTTATACACTCACTCTTCCTCCTCTAACTCACACTCTTCCTCCTTTTACACATACTCTTCCTCCTCTTATACTCACTCTTCTTCCTCTAATACACTCATTCTTCCTCCTCTTATACTCACACTCTTCCTCCTCTTATACACACACTCTTCCTCCTCTTATACACACACTCTTCCTCTAACTCACACTCTGCCTCTTATACACACACTCTTCCTCCTCTAACTCACACTCTTCCTCCTCTAACTCACACTCTTCATCCTCTTATACTCACACTCTTCCTCCTCTTATACACACACTCTTCCTCCTCTAACTCACACTCTGCCTCCTCTTATACTCACTTTTCCTCCTCTAACTCACACTCTTCCTCCTCTCATACACACACTCTTCCTCCTCTTATACTCACACTTTTCCTCCTCTAACTCACACTCTTCCTCCTCTAATACACACACTCTTCCTCCTCTTATACACACACTCTTCCTCTTATACTCACACTCTTTCTCTTATACTCACACTCTTCCTCTAACTCACACTCTTCCTCCTCTTCTACTTACACTCTTCCTCCTCTTCTACTTACACACTTCCTCCTCTTATACACACACTCTTCCTCCTCTTATAGTCACACTCTTCCTCCTCTTATACTCACACTCTTCCTCCTCTTATACACACACTCTTCCTCTTATACTCACACTCTTTCTCTTATACTCACACTCTTCCTCTAACTCACACTCTTCCTCCTCTTCTACTTACACTCTTCCTCCTCTTATACACAATCTTCCTCCTCTTATACACACACTCTTCCTCCTCTTATAGTCACACTCTTCCTCTTATACTCACACTCTTCCTCCTCTTATACACACACTCTTCCTCCTCTTCTACTTACTCTTCCTCCTCTTCTACACACACTCTTCCTCCTCTTCTACTTACACTCTTCCTCCTCTTATACTTACACTCTTCCTCCTCTTATACTCACACTCTTCCTCCTCTTATTCTCACACTCTTTCTCTTATACTCACACTCTTCCTCTAACTCACACTCTTCCTCCTCTTATACTCACTCTTCCTCCTCTTATACACACTCTTCCTCTTATACTCACACTCTTCCTCCTCTAACTCACACTCATCCTCATCTTATACTCACACTCTTCCTCCTCTTATACTTACACTCTTCCTCCTCTTATACTTACACTCTTCCTCCTCTTCTACACACACTCTTCCTCCTCTTCTACTTACACTCTTCCTCCTCTTCTACTTGCACTCTTCCTCCTCTTATACTCACACTCTTCCTCCTCTTATACTCACACTCTTCCTCCTATTATACTCACACTCTTCCTCCTCTTATACTCACACTCTTCCTCTAACTCACACTCTTCCTCCTCTTATACTCACACTCTTTCTCTTACACTCACACTCTTCCTCTAACTCACACTCTTCCTCGTCTTCTACTTACACTCTTCCTCGTCTTATACTCACACTCTTCATCCTCTTATACACACACTCTTCCTCCTCTTCTACTTACACTCTTTCTCCTCTTATACTCACACTCTTCATCCTCTTATACACACACTCTTCCTCCTCTTCTACTTACACTCTTCCTCCTCTTCTACTTACACTCTTCATCCTCTTATACACACACTCTTCCTCCTCTTCTACTTACACTCTTCCTCCTCTTCTACTTGCACTCTTCCTCCTCTTATACTCATACTCTTCCTCCTCTTATACTCACACTCTTCCTCCTCTTCTACACACACTCTCCCTCCTCTTCTACTTACTCTTCCTCCTCTTCTACTCACACTCTTCCTCCTCTTCTACACACACTCTCCCTCCTCTTCTACTTACTCTTCCTCCTCTTATACTCACACTCTTCCTCTTATACACACACTCTTCCTCCTCTTATACACACACACTCTTCCTCCTCTTATACACACACTCTTCCTCCTCTTCTACTTACACTCTTCCTCTTATACTCACACTCTTCCTCTAACTCACACTCTTCCTCTTATACTTACACTCTTCCTCCTCTTCTACACACACTCTTCCTCCTCTTCTACTTACACTCTTCCTCCTCTTCTACTTACACTCTTCCTCCTCTTCTACTCACACTCTTCCTCCTCTTCTACTCACACTCTTCCTCCTCTTATACTCACACTCTTCCTCCTCTTATACTCACACTCTTCCTCCTCTAACTCTCACTCTTTCTCCTCTTATACTCATACTCTTTCTCCTCTTACACTCTTCCTCTTCTTATACTCACACTTTTCCTCCTCTAACTCTCACTCTTTCTCCTCTTCTACTCACTCTTCCTCCTCTTCTACTCACACTCTTCCTCCTCTTATACTCACACTCTTTCTCCTCTAACACCCTTCCTCCTCTTCTACTCACACTCTTCCTCCTCTTCTACTCACACTCTTCCTCCTCTAACTCTCACTTTTTCTCCTCTTATACTCATACTCTTTCTCCTCTTATTCTCATACTCTTTCTCCTCTTATACTCATACTCTTTCTCCTCTTATACTCACACTCTTCCTCCTCTTATACACACACAGTAAAATCCCTGGTGTTACTTTACAGATCTACACTGCTCTGTGTTTATATGGGACCACCAGCAGGGTGTTAAAGTAACACTGATGCAGTGTTAGAGTTAATGAGATAATTAAATGATTAATCGAGTGATGATTGAGCATTATTGAAGACACCTGATGTTAACAAGCAGAATCACTGAAGAAAAGAAAACAAGAACTACAACTGACTTCAGACACAGTCTCAGATGAAATCCACTGAAGAGAAAAGCTTCACTTCTTACCAACTAGTTATTGAGAATTAATAGAGGTGTAGATGTTGATGTTTTATTGGAAATAATAGGTTTTGAGATGTCACCAATATGGTGATCAGTGTTTGCTTTAGTTGGGCAGTTTGACTCTTGGCTTTTTTATGCAAGTTTGTAGTCATCCTAATAGTGTTTAGCAAAACACATCAATTGATACAAAGGAAGCCAGAAACCAATATTATCAGGTGATATAATTTGAATCATTATGAAGTATGATTCAGTCATCTCAACACTGACCTAAAATGGTTATTTGATTATTTTCATCAATGAGAATGTCTTGCCACATATCAGACATCCTAGACAGTGACTTTTAAAAATACAGACATCAAGCATTAGCATATGAATCTCAACAATGGTGACATGCTTCATGCAGCAATGCATTCTGGGAGCCACCATATTATAAAACGAATGGCTCCCAGCATGCATTGCAGCATGAAGCATGTCACCATTGTTGAGATTCATAAGCTGAATCTTGATGTTAGTGTGTGTGTGTGTGTGTGTGTTTGTACTTTTCTTTTCTCTCAAAGTATTTAGAAAGCAAAATTCAGAATTTTTAAAATTAGACAAACATTTTTTGTGGTAAAAATCTTTTAATAACAAGTAACCTCTTTTGATCAGTGATGTCAATTGACAAAATTTTTGTCGTCAGGATGATGAAATAAATTTCACCTGATCATCTTTATTTTTAGTTTCCTTTGCTACAATTTATGTGTTTTGGTAATCACTGTAACAAAGAAAAAGTCTCAAACCGACCAATTAAATGAAACACTGATCACCACAATGGTGACCAAACATTTTTAATAAAACATCAACTTCTAAATATCCGTTAATTCTCAAAAATAACTTCAGTAGATGAATGACAGAAATAAGGTCATAACTGGTTTGTAATAAGAGAGATTTCATGGATTTCCAGTGGATTTCATCTAAGTTCTGTCTGGAAGTCAGTTGTAGTTCTTTTGTTTCTCTTTTCTTTAGTGCTTGTTAACATCAGATGTCTGTAATAATCAAACAATCATCACTCAAATAATTACTTAGTTATCTAATTAACTCTAACACTGCTTGTGGTTCTCATATGAACACAGATCGGTGTTAATTTAACACCGGGGAATTTACTGTGCAAACTCTTCCTCCTCTAACTACTCCTACCTGAACTTGTTTCATGTTTTACAGAAAGTTATCTGTTCAACAAATTGGTTTAGGCTATTGAGAATTTGGTTCTGAGAAGTGGGTCTATTGTTTTCAGACAAACTGTAAATCATGGAATAGGCCTATGACACAATAAATATTTGAAGATTAATTTTCATGATCTAGTGCTACAGCAGGGCTGCAATCTGTCACACATTCAGCCTGAGACTCTAATCGAAACGTTTCACACGCTCTCACGCCACACACACACACACTTTCACACTCAGAGAAAAATCGCGAAGCAAAGAGGACACTGACACCGACAGGCGAGACAGAGCTGAATACTTTTGATATGAAACAAATTCTCAGCTCTCAGATTCTGTAAATTTTATTACGAAATTCAAACAATAAATACAGTTTTGGCGCTTGTAAATGTGACGTGACAGATCGCTGTAGCGCAGTTCAAGAGGCACGTGAACCGATCATCTCTAATAGTTAATCAACATGAATGAACAATAGGTAGGGTATGTTGAAAGATACAATAAAACTTACTAAAATGTACATGCCTCTGTAGTTGTAGATGTCACGGGTGACAAAATCGCTCGGCAAGCGGAACCCTCTTGAGAGTCCTAGGTTTCCCAGGGGAAGGTATTGTGTGCAACACGCCCCACTCCGGTGATGTAAACATGCCCGCACTGATTAGCGCTAATGCATTGCAGGTGTGAGAGAGAGAAGCGGCGCTCACACAGGCTTCCTGTTACGCAAGCCAGGATAAAAAGGGACCATTCAGAGAGTGTTGCGGTGTGTTCAGTGGGTTTGAAGTGCTCGGTGAGTTGGAAGTGTTTGAAGAGCCTAAGGGTTGACTTGGAGCAGTGTTGGATACAAGCTTCCTCAGGAAAACCGTTGGGGTGTGGAGATCGCCCATTTGAGTTTGCTGGATCAGAGTGATCGTTTGTGGGAAGTCTGCTGGATTGAGCTATCGTCTGGATTGGTGCTGTGGAAGGAGAGAGAAGAGATAAGTGAACTGATTTCATCTTATGAGTATTTAAATTGCTGGAAGAGGATGCAGTAAATGGGGATCTGATTGTTGGAAGAACTATGTGTTTCAGAGTGTGTTGAGGAGGAGTTGAAAGAGAAATCTCTCGTGGAGCGAGCGCAACAAACGGAGTGGGGCCTCTGACCAGCCTTAACGTGTGAGTGAATTGCAGTGCTTTTGCCTTATTGATACACATTGATTTGTGGCTGTGGAATTGAAGTGAACACAAGTGTGCTGTGCCTTTGCTGAGAAGTGGCCCTAGCTCCATTCACACGTTGTGGAAAGTTACTATATCTGCTCCCCATTGGAAGTCCAGTGTGATACAGCTGCACTGAAGAGAGTACATTGTACTGTGAAGGTCCTTAATTGTTATTTACTGTTTGAGCTCAAAAGCCTACAGCATCACTGGAGAAACGATCTTTTAACCCATTGTCTCCTCACTGTGAATTGAAGAGAGTACTGTGCAGATCCTTACCTGTTCCACTTACTGTTGAGCCCAGAAGCCTGCAGCATCACTGGTAACGTGCCATTTTAATTCATTGTCTCCTTACTGTGCACTGAAGAGAGTACATTGTACTGTGGAGATTCTTACCCGTTCTACTTACTGTTTGAGCCCAGAAGCCTACAGCATCACTGGTAACGTACCATTTTAATTCATTGTCTTCCTGCTGTGTACTGAAGAGAGTACGTTGTACTGCGAAGATCCTTACCTGCTCTACTTACTGTTTGAGTCCAGAAGCGCACAGCATCAATTGGGAAGCAACCTTTTAATTCACTGTCTCCTTACCGTGAGCTGAAGAGAGTACTGTGTACTGTGTACTGTGAAGAGCCTTACCTGTTCCACTTATGGTTGAGTCCAGAAGTATGCAGCATCACTAGTGACCTTATAATCCATTGTCCTCCTGCTGTGCACTGGAGAGAGTACGTCGTACTGTGAAGATCCTTGCCTGGTCTACTTACTGTCTGAGTCCAGAGGTATACAGCATCACTGAAGGACGCAGCATCATGGGCGAAGTAAACCCTTAACTCACTGTCTCTTCCTCCTGTGGACCGAAGAGTACCGTGCACTGTGAAGGATCCTTACCTGCTATACTTACTGCCCGAGTTCGGAAGTCTGCAGCACTGCTGAGAAAAAAAGCATGCAGTATCGCTGGTGAAGCCGTCTAGTGCTCCACTGGCTCGCCCCCCTGTGAACCGAAGGGAGAGCTGCGTACTGTGAACAACCCTTACCTGTCATTCTCACTCTCTGAGTCTGGAAGTCTGCAGCATCGCTGGAGAACGGAGTCCCTAAATTGCCGCCCAGGGGACACAGTGACAGTTGCGACACGCCCACCCGTGGCAGAAGGATATCTAGAGGACAGCGAAGGCTATCCAATTGATGCCCCCTTGTTTTATCGTTCAATAAAGATTGTTCCTCCTTTGAAACTTACCTGTGTCTCCGTAGTCCTCTGTTGTGTGCCTGTGGTGTCGGCTCCTCACGGTGGTGACTCAGTAAGAGAGGGGGGGCGGTTGGTCATCCGAGCATTCCTCCCCTCGACGTGTGACATATAGATTTAAATACTCTTGTATTGTTAGTCATGTTTTAATATTATGTATTGTTGGTTACCATTTACTAAGTAACCTGTCATGTTTATGTTTAAACATGTTTGTGTTTAAACATGTGTTATGTTTATGTGAGTATAGGAGACCATAAGTCTGAGTGGACGTCCATGACATGTGGAGTCCCTCAAGGCTCAATTCTTGCGCCACTCCTATTCAACCTGTACATGCTCCCAATGAGCCAAATAATGAGAAAGAACCAAATCTCTTACCACAGCTATGCAGACGACACACAGATCTACTTAGCCCTATCGCCTAACGACTACAGCCCCATTGACTCCCTGTGCCAATGCATTGATGAAGTAAACAATTAGATGTGCCAAAATTTTCTCCAGTTAAACAAAGACAAAACTGAAGTCATTGCGTTTGGAAACAAAGATAAAGTTCTCAAGGTGAATGCATACCTTCACTCTACGGGTCTAACAACTAAAAATCAAGTCAGGAATCTTGGTGTGTCTCTAGAATCAGACCTTAGTTTCAGTAGTCATGTCAAAGCAATAACTAAATCAGCATATTATCATCTGAAAAATATTGCAAGAATTAGATGCTTTGTTTTCAGTCAAGACTTAGAGAAACTAGTGCATGCTTTCATCACCAGCAGGGTGGATTACTGTAATGGACTCCTCACTGGCCTTCCCAAAAAGACCATAAGACAGTTGCAGCTCATACAGAACCAGAACATATGAACACATCACACCAGTCCTCAGGTCTTTACACTGGCTCCCAGTTACATTTAGGATTGATTTTAAAGTATTATTACTGGTATATAAATCATTCAATGGCCTAGGACCTCAATATATTGCAGATATGCTCACTGAATATAAACCCAACAGATCACTCAGATCATTAGGATCACGTCAGCTAGAAATACCAAGGGTTCACTCTAAACAAGGAGAGTCCGCTTTAGCTACTATGCCAGCCGCAGCTGGAACCAGCTTCCAGAAGAGATCAGATGTGCTCCTACAGTCACATTCAAATCCAGACTGAAAACACATCTGTTTAGCTGTGCATTTACTGAATGAGCACTGTGCCACTGTATGTGTCCGACTGTTTGAACTGTATTTTATTTAATTTTTTATTCTAAACTGTTTTAATTATTCATATTTCTTTTGATTATTTTAATTTCTTTATTCTAAACGGTTTCAATTATTCATATTTCTTTTGATTATTTTAAATTTCTTCTATGTAAAGCACTTTGTATTACCACTGTGTATGAAATGTGCTATATAAATAAACTTGCCTTGCCTTGCCTTGCCTTTAACTTAAACATACTGGTGGGTGACGCTAGGGGGCAGTGGTGAGCTGCAGGGTGTTTCACTTTTTGACATGGAGTCACACTGCCAGCTATTTCAACAAAAACTAATTGTTGTTTTAGTTGAATTGTTCTACAGCATGTGGCAGAAATAAAAATTAGATGTGCCACCAGAAACCACAGCCTCTTCTGTGTGTGCAACACCTCATATATAATATCAGACAATCAGTGTTTTTCAACCACGGAAAGAGGTCAATAAAACAGCTGGAGAAGCATAACATAACATTTACCTCAGGAAAGCCATTTAATGACCATAGCACGTTAGCTAGAAAAATTAGCTAAAGCGAGGAGTATTTTGCTAAATTTGTGCACTATATTACATATTTATTATATTTTTACATATATCACTAAAATATTATAATAAAAACACATATTTAATTAGAGTTGTTATTTTTAACCTTTTAATAATAATAGCTGACAGGGCTCTGTATGTTTATACAGCATTGTGTGAGATTTTTTCTTTCCTTGAGAAAAATGAAGATTTATCTACTGTACCTAATATTTATCCAAATTATTATTTATAATAACTATAACTATTTGGAAACATCGACTCATTACAGGAAATATACGCTCATCTTCTCAGAATCTATGGAGTGATGAATGTGAATAAATTATCTCAGTCTGAATTACTTCAGCTTTGATGGAGGGTGTTACAGAAAAGCAGAAGTAAATCACTAAAAAAAATATTGAAATTTACGGTAACAATTTTTAACGTAAATAATATGATAAAAAGTATTGCACTCTGTATTGCACTCCCAAATAATTAAATATATAAAAAATAAGATAAAATAAAATAATCAAAGTTGATTGATTAAATAACCAATGACGTCAAAATATTAGTTTTATGGCTTTTAGTTTTTATCTATCAGCTCAGAGCTCATTTATGGTAGTGAACTCCTTTGACATGATAAATATTTAACACACACATTCACTTCCAAGAACATATGAGCCAAAAATATTCATGATCTGCTGCTACAGTGATTTTTATCCAATCAAATGCTCTGAATATTGAGAAAGTCCCTCCCCCTAAACCATGTGACACTGACTAGCCAGTAGAAAAGACTATTGGACATTTCTAAAAGGGAAAAGAATTTGACACATTCAACACAAACATCCTGTTTCAGAGAGAAATATGTGAGTTCAGGACAGAAGAAAGTGCTGATCAGCCGCTCATGACGCCTTAAATAAAACATCAGTGTTTCTAATGTGAATGTAAGAGAGACTCACCGTGAATCATGAGCAGAAAGAAGATCAGAGGAAGAGGAGGAGCCATTCTGACCCACATCAGCATCAAATATATCTATAATACAGCATTCATACATATCATTTCAAAGCAGCAGAAAATACACGCGCCAAAATTACAATTCAGAGTGATCTGTTATCAGAGGGAACTAAGTATTTCAGAAATGTACATATACAAAATCACAGTTAGCTAAAAATGTATTAATTTAAACAACATAGGCTAATAATTTAGGGCAGAAAGAATGAGCTCCTTGAGGTAATGAATATTTAATATACATTTAATATATTCATCAAGTATATGTAAATTACCCTATTCTTACCATTTCTCATGTAAAGACACGTATGTTATATGAACAATAATCATCAGTTTCATTTAAGTAAGAGTGTGTTTGTCTTACCGTGTTGAAGCTCATCAGATCAACAGGAACCAAATGACTGACTGTTTTAACACAAGCACTTTAGCTTTACAGTGAAGGACTTTGTGTGGTTAACACTGTTTATTAACGAACGGAAATATCACTTTCCATCCTTCAACAAGAGAACAACATTACTGAACTAAAACTAACTAGAGAAAAATGATGATCTTCTTCTGTAAGTTGAAGATGAATAATTGTGAAGAGGAATTATAGTGATTTACAGGTGAGGATCATCAAGGTGGATGTCAGTGGCAGGAGATGGTGACCTCTGGTGGCAGTTTGAGGGAGTGAACGAGCACATATGAGTCCAGATGTGTGTGACTGCAGAACTATATACGTGTCAGCAGTTTCAGGCCAGCAGCTTCAGACCGGACGTCAACTCATTCATTCCCACAATGCACCGCAATAACAAGTGTACAGATGGCTGGTCTGGAGGAAAGGGGGCAGAAGTTGTCCAAGTACGATGTTAGAGTGGAGAAAAGAGTATCAGTGTCACTGTTAGTATCTAGTGTTGAGAGCTGATCAGGAGGAGGAAGTGTGGATGAGACCAAAGAGGATAGACGAGAGGGTGAGAGTGAGCGTAGGATGAACCCAGAATGACTAGTGATAGATGTGATAAAATCAGCTTTGTTTACAGCAGACTGGCATTTCCAGAGACCAATAGGAAAAGAAAGTAATGTGCTAGAAGACACAGGAAAAGTATGCAGGTTGTTAGGATTGCACTGCCTCTTATGTGTGACATTTGATTTATGTGTGTTAGTAATAGTAGGGATTTGGAAGCACAGAGTGAAGACAGGTCACAAACCGAAAGATGAGAAGAAGTTGTGTAGAAGAGGAAGGAAGGAAATAACAAGAAAAAAATAACACTCAAGTGCTTTGTCGGTGTCCTTGCTCAGTGGAGTCACTGGTCTTCAAAAAGATACAAGAAACAAACGATACAACAGTGGCGGCTGGTGAACTTTATTTTAGGGGGGCTAAATCAAACCCCTGTAGGGGGTCTGGGGGCATCCTCACCCAGAAGATTGTTTTTGATTTTCACATACAAACGAAGCATTCTGGTGCATTCTGACAAAATAATAAAGACAAAATAGAACATTTTCTTACAAAGACGAATGGAGCTGCAACTAAGTTTTAACTTAATTTATTTGCCTTGTAGAATTTAGCAAGATTAAAAGTGCAAACACATCAATAGAAATTGGGAATTATACACAAGTTAACATTCTCTCTCTGTGTCTGTATGCGTGTTTGTGAGGAAGTGAGAGAGAGAGAGAGAGAGAGAGATAGAGAGAGGGAGAGAGAGAGAGAGAGATCGAGATAGAGAGAGAGAGAATGTGATTCTAAAATGGGTGAGTGTGTTATGGCCAATCTATTGTGTTGGTAACTTCACTCATAAATCTATCTACAGTCAAGTATGCAAATACAGTCAAATACGATAAAAATACCAATATAATATGTGCAACCTTTTATGTGTGGTTGTTCAAGACACACTGAAGGCATGATGCCACCATAGGTTTGCAGAGAACTATATACAATATGCACACTTGAAAGGGGTGGTGTGTGGTGTGTGGTTGTGAGGGCCGTAACCCAGTGTCCATCCTCATGGGAAGGGGGGTGGGGGACAGATAGAGAGAGAGAGAGAGAGAGAGAGAGACTTAATTACTTGTACTGAAATGTTGCACGTCTCTCTTTCAGTGCAGCAAAGCAGTCAATGACTTTCTCATTGAAATCATGCATTTTGAGGACTAGTTCCCTCTCCATGGGAACATCCCTCCCCAACATCTCTCAGCTTCAGCTGTTGTCATGGGAGTAGTTATGAGAAGGTTCAACAAACTCACAGTCTCAGAGAATGTCTCCTGGAGGTTGTAGCTCATGATAACCTGGAACAGTGCCAGCGCACCACAGCAAGCCTTGAATTCAGGATTCTCATAGATCAGAGACAGTTCCGTCTTGAGCTTTGCCTTGTCCAGCGTGGGATATGCCTTCACAGTGGCATTCAGAGCCTCAGCAGGAAATGAATGGCAGTACCTTTCAAACATATCTCCCTGTACTAAGGTAGCACTCACAAGCTGGCCAGTGAAAGAGAACCTCGCTTTGGTGTGAGCCAGGATGGTGTCGCAGACCTCTTCAGAAAGCCTCTGCTTCGCCTCTTCTGTCAAAGCCGTCCTTGGCCTGTCGGTTCCTGATGGCTCTTGCAGCAGGTCAGAGTCTCTGAATGCAAACAAATCAATAATGTGTTTGTTAGGCTGTGTACAGTACTGTAGTCTACGGTTCACACTTTATCCAGTACAAAGATGTCAGTATACCCACTGATGGTCTTCGGGGTCCATTGGACCCCAAATTACTTTTGCTTAAATTAAAAAAAATTTAAAAAAAGTTCTCTTTTTCCAAATGGTATGAAACTTCCTACGGCTCTCAACACTTTCTAGATCTACAAAAAAAATTTTTAAATGTAATGTTATCTGTTTTTATGTAAGTGTGACAAAAATAGTGACACTCGTGGTCTTTGGGGTCTATTGGACCCCAGACAATAACATTTAATTTTGTAACAGAACAATAGTTTTTTTTTTTTTACAAATATAATTTTACTCTGTTTATAAATGTTTTTACTCAACATTTGTACAGTTTTTGGAGGATTTATGATATTTTTTAAATTTCTATTACAAATGTTGAGTAAAAACATTAATAAACAGAGTAAAATCATATTTGTTAAAAAAAAATAATATATTGTTCTGTTACAAAATTAAATGTTATTGTCAAATAGACCCAAAGACCACGAGTGTCACTTTTTTTGAAGACCATCAGAGGGTTAAAATGGGCAGGGATGCATAATGTTATTGTTAAACATTGTTTTTTAAGCTATCCATTGTAAGTCCAGCACAGAGTAAAACAAGCTAGATTACACCACTGGCAATATATTATTAAAAAGAACATATATTATAAAAAAAGAACACAAATACTCCTTTCATGCATCTGTTCCCATAACAAACCTCTGCTTTGAGAAGGATCGAGTAATATAAATGTTATCTTACCTAATGGTCTGCACACTGCTTGTGAAGCTCTCGAGGGCCCTTTTGATGAAGACTGCATCAATGTCCTTCTTCTGGAGCTTCTGGTACAGAATGTCGACGTGGGGCATGATTTTGTGAAAAAAACACAGAAAAAATAAAATAAAATCTTCGTCCTGTAGCATCCTCACGTAGCCAGATGCCTCTCTCACGCTGAGCTGCTCAAATGGACCATGTGAACCCGTCTTGATGGCTTCAAAACATTCAAGGAGTTCATCTCGGTTCTCGTACACAGTGTTGACGATCCTGCTGTTAATACTCCACCTTGTAGATGAAGCTCTGGGCAGTCTTCGTGAAACAATCTTGTCCAGAACGCTGCACTGTTTCGGTGACCGGGAAAAGAAAGACACAATACCGCTCAGATCGGAAAAAACGTTAACTTTTTTGATGTGGGAGGTAGCTTGCAGCATGATCAAATGAAGCTGATGTGCATAGCAGTGCAAATGGGCACTCTTAAAATGTTCACGCACCTTTTGCTGCACACCAGCCTTCTCTCCCCTCATCACACTGGCACCATCGTAAGCTTGTGCAACAAGTTTCATTTTGTCGTCGGCCAAAAGCTGGTTCAGTCTCTCCAAAAGTACACTGGCAATTGAAACTGACGTTGAATCCGAGATGGGAATAAACTCAAAAAAACGTTCCTGCACTGCATGGTTGTCATCAATGCATCTAAGCACAAGAACCAGCTGTGTCTGCGTGGAGACGTCCGTATTTCATCCGCTTGGATGGCCAGATAGCTAGCTGACTTGACCTCCTCCACAATCCTTTCCCGCGCGACCGCTAGCATACATTCTACAAGCTCGTTCTGCACCGTCTTGGATGTGCCCTTGAACACCGTGGTGTTTTTCAGGTGCTCATCAAAAACTTCATCTAACTCTGCCACGAAGTCCACCAATCCAAGAAAAACACCTGGGTGTGTGGAGCCCTCCGTCTCATCCTTGCCTCGCAAAGCCAAAACTTCACACATTGGATGAGCCGGTTGAGGATGTGTCGGTTCTTGCTCTCCTCATCGTTGTGGCGACGAACAGCTAGCCTGTATCCCTCATTCAGTTGAGTGGCAATGTTCACCCTCCCAATAATCGCAAATCTCAAGCAGCTATCCATGTGGATCTTTGACATCTCATGCTTCTTGATTTTCTCAGACAGATGATGCATATCTGTAGCACCAGTCGAAACCCAAGCAGCGCTGTCTGTCGTCAGGGTGTTAGGGTGTAAGAGTAGGCAGGGGTAGCAGAAGACAGCGTTAGCTTCTTCACAACCTTTTTTTTCACATACCAATTTGTTGAAAATCCTCGGGTGTAGGACTTTGCAGCCTTTATAGGAATTTGTTTAATAATTAATTTTGGTCTTGGAGGTCCTGATTGTTTTATGTTTAAAACAATTGTTTAATTGGATCGTCGACTAAAAGGAACTTCTTTCAGAGACGCAACGGAATTACAGCATTAGCAGCCATCTTGAAAGTAGCAAGTGACTTGATTGAAGATATCCCGCTCGCTCTCTTTGATCAGTTACGTATGACACAAGCGCGTAAGTGCGAGTCCCAAATCCTCATTGAAAATGCAATGAAGGCTCATTTTCCAGGAAAACAAAGTTTTAACTTGAGAGTCAATGGGAGATTGCTTGGGCGATTTTCCACGTCAATGAATTTGCCCAGAGAGGCGGAGTCGCGGGCGCGACTATTTGAAACGTGACTTGAATCTGATGAATCTGATTGGACAATGACAGATAATATGTCTAGAACACTGAAAACTACTTTTGCTGTGATAGAATTTGTTAAAAAAAATCTTTCTCCCAGTTGGTAGTGCGTCGCCCAAATCGCCCCTATACACCATCCGCCCCTGCGATACAAAAACAGTTACTGTCACCGCCTGTTGTCTGACTGCTTCTTCCTACTGAATGCTACAAACACACTGTGAATAGCGTGAGCTGGCTTAGGCCACGCCTCTACCGAAACCTTGAACAAACACGACCAACGCGACTAAAGCACGTGAGCACAGTAAACAAACAATAGTTCTTAGCCAATCAGAATCATTCAACCTGAAGTAATGACGTAGCTTCATGATTGTGTGCGAGTTTAATTGGTGTGAAAATGGGAATATACAGCAGAAGAGTCTACGAACTCCTTGCTGAGTATTGAAGTCGACTTCTGCTGATGAAACTGAAAACTATCTCTCTGCAAACAGTACAAGTGTCATCAAATGACTGCACTTCTGACTCCTGATCTTCATTTATCATATCTGGTCCTTGTCTTTAACTGTAAATTCCTCTCCTTCAACAAGACAACAATAAGACTAAAACTAAAGCTAAAAACTAAATATTTTTCTTTGTTGAAGAATGAAGATGAATGATAGTGATTTAATGGTGATGTCAGAGGCAGGAGATGGTGACCTCTGGTGGCAGTTTGAGGGATTGTTAGGGATGGGCAATAACACACTTTTTTATTTTGATCCGATACCAATACTTTTTCTTACACTTTTAACAATGCCAATGTCAAAACCAGTTATGTCTTAAATTGGTATGTGATCTCTTAAAATTATTTTTAGAAAAATAATTCAATTAGACTTAAAGGTATATCACACCAACAAACTCCAGCTAAATGTCAGGAGTGTTTTGGTGCAAACATGAAAAAAGTATTGACAACAAATAAAAGTTATGCAGAAACCATCAACATCAACAATCATCAACAATTTTAATATTGATATTTTTTAATGGAATCAATACCAAATAAGTAGCTTGTTAGAATCGATTTATATCAAAACTGCAGTATCTATGAGCCCTTAAGGTTTGTACAAGCAAATATGGGACAATTACAAATAAAACTGAACATTTAAAGGGAGAGTTACAGGAACACAAAAGACAGAAAACAGAAGCTGATACCCAGATAGCAACACTGTTTCGGCCCAGATCCGGCCCACATCTGGTTCTTGTGGAATGTGGATCTGGCCCACATGCAGCGTGGAATGACGGCCCTTGGGTTGCCCACTCCTGTTTGCCAGATCTGAGCCACAAGCAGGCCATAACAATGCCACATGTCAGCCAAGAGCAAAGAAATAAACCAGAACTGGACCTTATCTGAGCCACAAAATCTGTGTATATTAAATATGGAGTCATCTCATCCTTAATAAACCTGTTAAAGGGTCATGAAACCCCAATCCAAATTTTCTGAGATTTTAACAGAGGTATGTGTGTTGAACACCATTGAAGACAATGTTAGCATCTGTTAGATTTAATAGTATGATTAAAATGGTTAAATTTTAGTTTTCTTCCGCTTTTTTCGTCTTCCGGGTTTAAAATCTTCATCGTGTCCACGTCACAGGCTGTGACGTGGCAGTGCACTGTGAGTGCGTTGATGACTCATCGGTGTCTCATAATTATTAATGAGACTAAGTTTTCATATCCTATGAGAAGACAAGTCTCTTAATTATTCATGACACCACGTGGATCTTTCCAAGTTGCATGACATGTCAAACTGTGATATCGCGAAGTAGATGAGAGAGACAAACATGGGACGCTACAAGTGTTTGTTTTCCATGTGCAAAAGTCCAAGTGGGTTGAATATGTTTCCCTGGTGCTGCCAGGGCTAGACTCTGGCTCTGGGCAGTTGGTTTGCTATCAACCACGGACACATCTAAACTATAGTGTGTGCCGCAAACATTAGCTTCGAGAACTGGAGAATGGTGGACTTCGCCTTGTTGACAACCAATGCAGTTTGCGTCTTGCGAGTGATTCGGTACCGAGTCCCGAGGACTTTTCTATCCCTTCAGAGGTATGTGTGTGTGTGTGTGTGTCTAAAATGAGAAGTCCTCCACCTCCAAAGAGCGATCTTTATTATGGGGGTTCAGGGGGCGCGTAGATAGGCTATGCACGGAACGTTTTTTTTTTAAGCGGAAAGTTTTTTTTTTAAGCGGAAATTTTTTAAGCGGAAAATTATTTTCAAATAAATGCATTTATAGTATCTATATAAACAACTATATATTTTATAATGACATTATAATTATACATGTAGCCTACATTAATATGTTTTAAATAGAATTACGATTACTGTAGGCTAATAGGCCTATATGTAGCAGGGCATTCAGTTACTTTTGAAAGGACAATAATAAAGTGTCAGTGTATTTCAGTAGGCTTTAACTTTGCCAGCTATAAAAAAAATCTAGCATTTCCTCACTTTTTACCACTGCTTTTTAGTGACAGTCGATATGCATCGGCCACTGGCAATGACAGTGGTGGCCAGACACACCCACTCCCTCCCTTCTTCTCATAGCCACCCACGCCCATTTAAGTTGCATTTTTCACAAAGATTGTGAGCTAGATTTGAGCTGAAAGAGGGGGGTTTCATGACCCTTTAACAAGCAGAATCACTGAAGGAAAGAAGAGAACAGAAAAAGAGACATGGGACATATTCTTCATACATAGAGAAGTAGATCTTTTAAATAAACTTCTTACCAAATGTACGTAATAAAAGCAGCTGATGCTCCACCGAGTAAAACACCAACACCAGCAGCGACACCGACAGTTACAGACGAGAAACCTCTGACTGCTGAAATACAGAAACACACTAATGTTTAACAGGACTAGATCAGACAAAATATACTGACAGATAAGAAAGTAAGCAGGTGTATGTGGTTAAAATACAGAATATGATTCATAAAACTCACACATGATGTTTAGTCACATTATCAGAGTATTTCCCTCCATGTTCATTGATGGACTTGCACTTGTATTCTCCACTGTCATCAGAGCTGATCTTTGAGATGCTGAAGATTCTTCCAGATCCTACAATCGTTCCTCCTTTAAACCAGCTGATTTCTGCAGGAGGGTTTGAGTCACTGATGCAGTTCAGAGTCACTGAATCTCCCTCCACTATTACACCAGATGGACTGATGGAGATCACAGGTTTCTCTGGAGGATCTACAGATGTCAGGTTAAAGTATTTATCAGTGGCTGCAGTTATTTTTGGACAATTTCAGCAAACATCCCAGTTTAATTTTTCACTGTTTAATGAGAAACAGTGAAAGTTAAAGAAAAAGTTATAGGGGTCATGACAAAACGATTATAACCGAAGCCTTTATTTAATCAAGCTCTAAATACAGCTCGTTCTAGATCCTTTGAACAGTGCCGTCACTATACAAAGTGATGTACCAGTCGTTTGCATATGACCGCCTCCAGCGCTGGACAACTACGCCTCATTTCGCATCATCGCATCGTTGTCGTGCAGAGAGTGGGTCTGTTTACAAGATGACTGCGATGCCACGCAGATGTGCTGTTCCTTGCCGAACGATCCAGATGTCAGGAAAAGCAGTCGGATGCAGTTTATTTGCAGCATATGCAGCCCTCTAAAGGTTTATTTGAACGGTGAGTGAGATGAGTGTGACAGGGCGCATGTTACTGTTATGAACTGCTCCGAGACTTGGAGGTGAAGATCCAAATGCAGCTTTATATAGAGTAGTCGTACAAGCAGGGTCAAGAATCAGCAGACAGGACAATGGAGAATACACAGGGAGAATCCAAGAAACAGGCAGAGGTCAGGGCAGGAAGCAATAATCAGAGTCCAAGAACAATCCAAAGTCAAAAACAGAGAACAAACATGGGAAAACGCTCGGAAATGCAGACACACAGTACAACAAGACTTCGCGGTGAGTGAATGAATGAACATGGTATAAATAGACTGAGACTAGCAGGATGACAAGACACAGGTGAATGCAATCAGTGACAATGAGGTACAGGTGAATGTGATCAGTGATGATGAGTCCAGGCAGTGAGTATGGGAAATGTAGTTTGTGAGGAAGTGATCATAGTCTATTGTGGAGCGCCCTCTGGTGGCTCTCGAGGGCACTCCAGCTGGTGATCGTTACATAGCCCCCCCCCCCAATGAGCGGCTTCCAGACGCTCCAAAACTGTCCAGGTGGGTGGTGGCATGGAGGCGGATCCGGGGGCGGGATGGAGGGCCAGGTCCGTGGAGCAGAAGAGGACCTGGAGACTGCGACAGGACGGAAGGCCAGGGTGGAGCAGACAGTCCTTCGGGCGGCCACGGCGGTGAAGACCCTTCGGGCGGCCACGGCGGTGAAGACCCTTCGGGCGGTGAAGACCCCTCGGGCGGCCACGGCGGTGAAGACCCTTCGGGCGGTGAAGACCCCTCGGGCGGCCACGGTGGTGAAGACCCTTCGGGTGGCCACGGCGGTGAAGACCCCTCGGGCGGCCACGGCGGTGAAGACCCCTCGGGCGGCCACGGCGGTGAAGACCCCTCGGGCGGCCACGGCTCAGGAACAGGCACCGGCTCAGGAACAGACACCGGCTCAGGAACAGACTCTGGCTCTGGAACAGGAACAGGCTCTGGAACAGGAACAGACACTGGCTCGGAGGCGGCCATCTTGTCCGTAGACACTGGCTCGGAGGCGGCCATCTTGTCTGTAGACACAGGCTCAGAAAGAGGAAGAGGATCAAGCTCAGCAGAAGTGACGTGAAGCGTCTCTGGCTTGGCAGAAGTGACGTGAAGCGTCTCTGGCTCGGTAGAAGTGACGTGAAGCGTCTCTGGCTGTGCAGACGTGACGTGGGCAGTCTCTGATTCAGCAGAAGTGACGTGAAGCGTCTCTGGCTTGGCAGACGTGACGTGAAGCGTCTCTGGCTCGGCAGAAGTGACGTGAAGCGTCTCTGGCTGTGCAGACGTGACGTGGGCAGTCTCTGGCTGTGCAGACGTGACGTGGGCAGTCTCTGGCTGTGCAGACGTGACGTGGGCAGTCTCTGGCTGTGCAGACGTGACGTGGGCAGTCTCTGGCTGTGCAGACGTGACGTGAACAGTCTCTGATTCAGCAGAAGTGACGTGAAGCGTCTCTGGCTTGGCAGACGTGACGTGAAGCGTCTCTGGCTCGGCAGAAGTGACGTGAAGCGTCTCTGGCTGTGCAGACGTGACGTGGGCAGTCTCTGGCTGTGCAGACGTGACGTGGGCAGTCTCTGGCTGTGCAGACGTGACGTGGACAGTCTCAGGCTCGGCATGAAGCTCAGGCATGTCGTGGTGAGGCTCTGGCTGGACGTGGCTGACGTGAGGCTCTGGCTGGACGTGGCTGACGTCAGGCTCTGGCTGGACGTGGCTGACGTGAAGCTCTGGCTGGACGTGGCTGACGTGAGGCTCTGGCTGGACGTGGCTGACGTGAAGCTCTGGCTGGACGTGGCTGACGTGAAGCTCTGGCTGGACGGTCTCTGGCTGGACGGTCTCTGGCTGGACGGTCTCTGGCTGGACGTGGAGATCAGATGATGACCTGGCGTACCGTGGGAGGAAGCTCTCCAGACATAGGGAGAGTGCCTCTCTCCAGTCCAGACCGGAGATATTGGGAAGCTCTCTCGGGTTGACCTCCTTTGCCCCCAACCGGTAACACAACTTAATTGCCTCCTCTCCGAGGGAGCAGGAAGCAGCGAGAGGAATAAACCCCCACGTGAACTGTAACAGATCGGGGCTATCCAGAGCCAAGGCCGCGATCTGACCCGCAAATTCCCGGCTCATGCTGGGAAGATCAGGTGAGATCCATGCTGCTGAATTCATCTTGGTCAATTCTTTCTCGGCTGCTGGATCTGAAGTGGCGAAGTCTTCTGTTATGAACTGCTCCGAGACTTGGAGGTGAAGATCCAAATGCAGCTTTATATAGAATAGTCGTACAAGCAGGGTCAAGAATCAGCAGACAGGACAATGGAGAATTCGCAGGGAGAATCCAAGAAACAGGCAGAGGTCAGGGCAGGGAGCAATAATCAGAGTCCAAGAACAATCCAAAGTCAAAAACAGAGAACAAACATGGGAAAACGCTCGGAAATGCAGACACACAGTACAACAAGACTTCGCGGTGAGTGAATGAATGAACATGGTATAAATAGACTGAGACTAGCAGGATGACAAGACACAGGTGAATGCAATCAGTGACAATGAGGTACAGGTGAATGTGATCAGTGATGATGAGTCCAGGCAGTGAGTATGAGAAATGTAGTTTGTGAGGAAGTGATCATAGTCTATTGTGGAGCGCCCTCTGGTGGCTCTCGAGGGCACTCCAGCTGGTGATCGTTACAGTTACTGAAAGAACGAGCAGAGAGAGAGAGAGAGCCCCGGTCACGCGCGCGACTTCAAACTGTCTCTCTCTCTCTCTCTCTCTCTCTCTCTCTCTCTCTCTCGCGCATATGAATCAAAATCAATTGAGAATTGACACGATGGTAAAAGATCGGAAGACCGAAGTTTCACGTGGTGGAGCATTGTGTAGTCTACATGTGATACAAAATGATTAACGTTAATAATTTAATTTAAGCACTGACGTTAGCCAATCATAACAGTGGGCGTTAACACTGAAGTCTTAAAGGGGAAACACCCCCAAAACAGACTGTTTGAATCAGAGGTGAGAAACAGGGTGGGAAAAGGTCATAAATCACTAAATTTTTTAACGTTTTTTAGTACAATAAACTATAGTAATACTATAGTTGCACCTAAGGGAACATAATAAAACAAAACAAAAAAACATATCATGACCCCTTTAAAGAAAAAAAGTTAACAAGGAAACACTATTAAGACCAGAATTTGAGAGGCTTCAAATATTTGAAAGACAGAAAAATGTTTTACCAAGGTCTGGATTAAACAGTTTTTTTTTTTTTTTACTTTTCCTAATTTACAATGAATGTATATAGTGCAAATGCAAAAACTGAGAGGAAAAAAATACACGTTACATTTGTTAATAGATTTTTTTTATATAAGTCAATGTGCGATACCAAACAGGACCACTAGGGGTGAGCGGGCAATACTTCCACACATACTAGCATGAAGAAACTCAGGGTGCTTCTCATTTCTTATTTGTGCATTTTTGTAATGCGTGAAAAGTGTTGATATTAAAAGTTAATTGTTTGTATGTTTTTTTTTTTATATTGAGTGATTTTTTTGGGGAATTGAATACAATTAGGGTCAATTTGACCCGGACCACACAGACTGTAACCAGAAATCGAGCAGTGCATGAGTGTTAAAGAGAAGAAGTGAATCTGTACTCACACGTGACATTGATCTGAACTTCCGGAGAGATGTGAGTGTGTCCGTCTACAGCACAGCTATATCTGCCTGAATCCTCTCTTCTGACTGGGTTGAGGATGAGTTTGTTTCTGTCTCTTCTCTCAGTTAATATCTTCTGTGAGTTTCTGTACCAGATGAATGTTGCTCTGTCAGTCAGAGCGCAGCTGCTTTTACATGTCAGACGGACTGAATCTCCCTCTGTCACTCTCTCAGGAGACTCCACCTGAAGATCTGAACACAACACACACATTATATCTAGTGCTGCTGGCACACACTGATTATTATTCAACATAATGCACAGAAGAAGAGATAAACCTCATCAAAGTCACCTGTGACAGTAAGAGTCACTCCAGGAGCACCAATAATTTTTTCTTTATCAGTGATGAATTTGAAATAGTACATGTGTGAATCCTTCAGTGTCACATGACTCAGTCTGATGGTGCAGTTCTGCTGTTTATCTCCCAGATACTAAAGCCTCTGACTGTATTCAGTGTCATCAGACAGATCTGGAGACTCAACACCCCTTAGACACTTTGGTCCAGAACACTTTCATGATCTTATATCCAGTAGGGTATGTATAAGTGCATCTCATTATCACCGTTGAGTCCTTTAGTGCACAGATGTGTGAAGGACTGTAACTCACACCCCAATCACCACTAGAAACCCCTGAAACACAGAATTCATCAAATGTAAATGTTGTTTTATCAGTTATATTGGGCCATCACAATACTTAATTACTATTTTAAAAAAGCGACTCATTACAGTAAATATAATCTTATCTTCTCAGAATCTATGGAGTGATAAATGTGAATAAATGATCTCAGTGTGAATTACTTCATCAGCTTTGATGGACAGTGTTGCAGAAAAGCAGAAATAAATGTACAGAGACAAAGTGAAGAGAGAACCAAGAAATCAGCAACAACAACAAGCTGCACAATTACATATATCTATATCTAACTAAATAATAAATATCTAACATATACACATTCACTTCTGTGAACATGAGCCAAAAATATTTATGATCTGACACAACAGTAATTTTTGTCCAATCAAATGCTCTGAATAATGAGAAAGTCCCTCCCCCTAAACCATGTGACACTGACTAGCCAGTAGCAAAAGACTATTGGACATTTCTAAAAAGGAAAAGCGTTTGACATGTTCAACACAAACTTCCTGTTTCAGAGAGAAATATGTGAGTTCAGGACAGAAGAAAGTGCTGATCAGCCGCTCATGACGCCTTAAATAAAACATCAGTGTTTCTAATGTGAATGTAAGAGAGACTCACCGTGAATCATGAGCAGAAAGAAGATCAGAGGAAGAGGAGGAGCCATTCTGACCCACATCAGCATCAAATATATCTATAATACAGCATACAATTCAATTCACATTTATCATCAGTTTCATTTAAGTAAGAGTGTGTTTGTCTTACCGTGTTGAAGCTCATCAGATCAACAGGAACCAAATGACTGACTGTTTTAACACAAGCACTTTAGCTTTGTGTGGTTAACACTTCCAGTCAACAGGTTGATCTCACAGTCATATCACCTTGTGGTCACAACGTCAGCAATTTGAGTTCACAGGGATCTAAAAGTGTAACCTCACTCGCTGCTTTGGCCGTGTTGTCTGTCCGGTCTAGTACGGTTGGCCCTTGAGCAACACCAGGAAGCGGTTCAGAGCGAAGAGCGAACATTTGAACCAAAATCAAAAATGTATTCCCAAAATCATGCAGCCCTATATCAGCATGTTCACAGTTGTTTAGTGTTTTTTTTTTTATTGTTTTTTACAAGGACCAGATGCCACTGATGACACTGATTTCAACATTACCATGAGACTCTGTACATGAACATGGTCAAATGAAAAAATCAAACACCTTGAAAATGACAGGTACTGTGTTTCAATGGCATAAAGGTGTGTGACTGTTCAAGTCTCTGTCTTTAGATCAGTGTGTTCAATAATATGCTTTTTCTCCCTTTGTCGTGTATCTTTGGATTATGTTTTGTTGTAAATACATCCAAACAATCAAAACGCCATTGTTTTTTAATCTCTCCTCATTCTTTGTGCAGGGTACCTCATAATGATAGTGCCTAACAGGGGGAGGGTCTTTGTCTTCCTCAGGTGTGAAACACATCAATATTCATGATGGTTCACGCCTCCTTTCAGAGCTTTCTGACACGAAACATGTCTTACAATTTTTAAATCAATATAATATTTTATCTGAATGAGTACGCAGGATTATTTTCACATAGTTTTGAGGCAAATATTCTAGGCCACGTGATACAATTTTCCAAAGTCTTGTGAAGAAACAAATTTAGAACAAATTTAAATCACCCTGTGGCGTTGGATGGATATTCAGGACATGTCGATCAGGTTGATCATTTTACATGGGCATTGTACTTTTTCTCATTAAAGATTCTTGCACAAATAGAAAGTAAATAAGTACCTTCTCATTGATTTTTCCATTCAGTTTTCTTTCTTAACCGTCCTTTCTCTAACCATCTGTTGTCCCTCCATTTCAGTGTTCCTGTCTTCTTGCTCCCTACATACATGCCCTCTTTCTACATTATTATTCTTTTCATTCTTCTTCAACATCCTTTCCTCTTCTAAACTAATCATCAAGAGATTAAAGACCATCCCTGGCCAATATAATATAATATATATTACAATCTGGTCATAATATAAATTATATTCTGTAAAACTAGTATCAATTAAAAATAATTGTATTTACTGGTCTACTGAGTATTTGTCCAGACTGAGTTGTTATCATCTCACTGGTCTTTTATAAGGCGTTTGGCCCTGGAGCTCCAGCTGTGCATGAGCATTGTGTGGACAGCAACAAACCAAACTGGAAACCAGTTATCGATGATTTGATGCTGTGAACATTAAATGGACTGCAAGCACTGAGAAATATGGGTCAAATCATTGACCACAATATAGAATTGGACACAATTACCTTGTTTTTGGCTGAGATGTTATCAATTTCATTCTTTTAAGAATCTATATAAAAGAAAGGTTGGACCATAGACCATAACGGGTCTGATGGAGGGTGGCAAGATTGTTTTTTGGTTTGTTAAAGTCTCTTTTGAGACCTCGAAAAACATACACGAGTGCAGCGATAGAAAGTCTGATATGAGAGTCTTAAATGGTGTTGATTAAACCATGTTTTGTGACAGTCATGAACTTTTTAGCACTATTGAAAGATTTTCAAAGCCTAGTGATTAACTTATTGTAATTCATATTGTTTGTTGTCTAAGCTGTGCATGACCCCTGAATGGGAGGAACTATCAGGCCTGGCTAAAAGCATCTTAGTGACACAATAATTGTCATTTATATGCATCAGTTTAAAATTTAAAAGTGTATTTTTCTAAATTTCAGTCTATACACAGTAAATTCCCCGGTGTTAATTTAACACCGCTCGGTGTTTATATGGGAACCACCAGCAGGGTGTTAAAAGTAACACTGATACAGTGTTAGAGTTAATGGGATAATTAAGTGATTAACTGAGTGATGATTGAGCATTATTGAAGACACTTGATGTTAACAAGCAGAATCACTGAAGGAGAAAATCTAATTTTTAAGCCACCGTTATGGAGATGAGTGTTTGCTTTAGTTGGGCTCTTGACCCTTAAATTATTAACTTTAGATTTTGTTTGTCTGTTGTATCTGAGTTTTAAGTCTCAGATGAACAAAGAGAATAGTTGATCAGGTTGTTTTGGTTATGTTTTTGACATAATCATAATTTGACCTGAATTACTGTATTCATTTAGAGTTTTACATTAAATTTAAATTTTATTTTTATTTAGTATATTAAATTTATATTGTTGATTCCAGCATCACTGTGAAAATGATCAAATCCAGAATATTTTAACAAATCAATATAGGATTTCTTAAAACTTGTTCTGATAAAACAAAATCTTTCTTTTAGGCACACACAGACTTCAAGATTCAATATATGAATCTCAACAATGGTGACAAACAGAATATTCAATTAGGGAAAGAAAATTGCTCAGACAATTCAGATCATAATTTATTCATACCGCAATGCATGATGGGAGTCATGAATGAGTTTTGATTGGTGGCACCCAGAATGCACTGCAACATGCTTTATTATTGTCACCATAGTTGAGTTTCACAGGCTAACTATTGATGTCGGTGTGCCTAAATAAAAAGTTTTTTTTTTTTTAAGTTTTTTGTTCAAAACAACTGTAAAGAAATATTTTGGATTACTGTAAGTGCTGCTAATCATTTGCTGTAGAATCACAGGTCTGACAGTGTAGCCATAAATCTCTAAATGTGATTTGTGATTCAGGCCAAATTAGTAACCAACACCTCGTGATCGTTTTTCTCTTTATTTATCTGAGACTCACACCTCAGATACAACAGCCAATCAAAATCTAAAGTTAATGATATAAGAGTCAAGAGCCCAACTAAAGCAAACACTGATCTCCATAACGGTGTCTTGAAAAATTAGATTTTCTCCTTCAGTGATTCTGCTTGTTAACATCAGGTGTCTTCAATAATGCTCAATCATCACTTAATTAATCACTTAATTATCTCATTAACTCTAACACTGTATCAGTGTTACTTTTAACACCCTGCTGGTGGTTCCCATATGAACACCGAGCGGTGTTAAATTAACACCGGGGAATTTACTGTGTAGGATTTATTTATGGAAGCTGTTCTCTAGGACTGAGACGTCATTTTTCCAGATAATTTATTTTTTAAATATTCACCATTTTTAATTGTACTGTTTTGTCCAACTTTACATTTCACACACAAAGGATTCAAGTGAGATATTTTTACTTCTTTTATCTTTTAGCTCATCAAATCAGTTAGCGTGACCATTTTTCTTATTTCCAGAGTTGCAATGTTGTTGCAGCAAAGAAAATAATCAAATGCAACACAACATTATTATTTACCTCAGAATTTAAGTTTTTAGTTAACAGCCCTCTGTTGAGTACCCTACCAGAATACAATTTGGATGATGTTATTCAAATTTAGGTTATATCTCTTGTTGCAAAGGCAAACAAGGAGGTATTCAATGTTAATGCAAGGAATATCATTCATTTCTCATCTGCCGTTATCATGTACCTGGCATGTGGTTTTATCTAATGAAATGTTCTCCATGAACACCTGCAATTGCTAAAGCACAACCTCAATTACAGTCCAGGGTCAAGAGCCCAACTAAAGCAAACACTGATCTCCATGATGGTGACCTCAAACCAAACATTTTCAATAAGACATCAACATCTAAATCTCTGTTAATTCTCAATAAAACTTCTGTAGACGTGTGACAGGAATAAAGTCAGTCTGGTTAGTAATAAGTGAAGCTGGTAATGTTGTTTGTGGAGTTGTTTAATGAGATTTTGATAGAGTTCATGTCTTTTATCTTCAGTTCATAAGGCTGTGTCTGAATAAAGTTGTAGTTTGTGTTCTTTCGAAAAAATGATTGAAAGAATGTTTCAGGAACATCACACTAACCTTTAAATAACGTTCTAGTAACATTCAGGAAACTGGACATTTTTATGTTCTTGGAATGTTAGAAATCAACGTTCCTATAATGTTGAATTTTAAATCAAAATTAAGTTGAAAGAACGTTTGAGGAACATTATACCTTTTAAAACATGTTCCTCTAACGTCAAGAACACTGGACATTTTTTTTTATGTTTCCAGAACCAACACTGAATATTTGGAGAACGTTTTTATAACAAAACACGCATGCATGAACACACACACACACACAAACACACACACAAACACAAACTCTCTCTGTTTTAGACATGTGTTTTACATACAAGTTTTGCTAAAAAAAAATAGGTGTGTTTTGTTTTGGCTGCAACATACACATTTGAAGAAATAATTCACACACATTACATATTTACACACAGGCTTTACATACATATCATCTGACAAACACCAACATCAGCATCTTTAGGTGAGAACAACATCAATCCACTTTATCTTTGAGGTCAAATCTTTTTTGATAATATTTTATACATATATCATTAAAACTTCAAGTGTTCACAAGACAATAAAGAGATTAAGATTATTATTTATTTTTACAAAAAATATCCCAGTAATCTCACGCATATCTCTTCTAGAGTTTTAGAAGCGATTTGACAAAATACTAAAGTCTGCAAACAAAATAAAACACTTCTCATCGAAGAGCAAATTATCTGAGCTGCTATTAATTTGATTAATGTATGACTATTTTATTTTTCTAAAATATATTAGGAGACAAAGTTGATTATTCACACCCATGTTGATTTCAATATTAAGGTAAGTCTGTCTGGGGAAAAGCTGATAATTCAAATGTAGTTCCATTGTTTCCTGAGCAATACCTGAGACATATCAAGTTTTTTTTTTTTTTTTTTACAATTTTATTTGTTACATAAATAATGTTTACTTTGCATTACAGCTGTAGTTCAGAGTGAAAGCAGTCAATTTGACCTCCATGAGAGTGTCTGGTGAAGGTAAAATATCCTCTATACATCCTATATAGAGGGGGTGTATTAGGAACATTGTGATGAACACATATAAAATGAACAGTAATTCACCAGTCAACCACTAGAGGTCGACCAGTGCTGTAAATCCAGTAAAGACACTACAGACTTAAATGTCTTGAAGGTTAATTAAATTTATTAAAGCACTGGTCCTAATTGTAAAAACATACAAAGTAAAACAGGCAGAGGAAACTCTTTATAAAATACATTGATACATAAAATACAATGCTTTTGCATTTGAAATTTAATAAGTTGCGCAGATATCACTTGTCTGATTCCTAATCTTACGTCACGTCCCGAACTGAGGACCAAGAAATGAAGACCAACAAATACTGATATACTAATTATATACTCACAGATTAAACTCAAACAAACTTAAAAAAGTAAAATTATAAAAAACAAACAAAAAATGTATTACACAAAAAATTTAACAAATAAGAAAATCAGTCCAGCACAGTATTGGTTAAATTGGTGCTGGTTAAGCTGGTACTGTTAGGTTGGTACTGGTTAATTTGGTGCTGGTTAAGCTTGTTAAGTTGGTGCTCGCTAAGTTGTTAGTGGTTAAGTTGATGCTGGTTAACTTGGTACTGATTAACCTGGTACTGTTAGGTTGGCACTGGTTAAGTTGGTGCTGGTTAAGCTAGTTAAGTTGGTGCTGGTTAAGTTGGTGATGGTTAAGCTGGTACTGTTAGGTTGGTACTGGTTAATTTGGTGCTGGTTAAGCTAGTTAAGTTGGTGCTGGCTAAGTTGTTAGTGGTTAAGTTGATACTGGTTAACTTGGTACTGATTAACCTGGTACTGTTAGGTTGGCACTGGTTAAGTTGGTGCTGATTAACCTGGTACTGGTTAAGTTGGTGCTGGTTAAGCTAGTTAAGTTGGTGCTGGTTAAGTTGGTACTTGTTAAGTTGATGCTGGTTAAATTGGTGAGGGTTAAGCTGGCACTGGTTAAGTTGGTGCTGGTTAAAATGGTACTTGTTAAGCTGGTACTGGTTAAGTTGGTGCTGATTAAGCTGGTACTGTTAGGTTGGTACTGGTTAAGTTGGTAGTGGTTAAGTTGATGCTGGTTAAGTTGGTGCTGGTTAAGTTGGTGCTGCTGATTAAGATGGTACTGTTAGTAGTAGTAGCCTTTATTGTCACTTAGTCACAAGTACCAGTGAAATTAGCCATCAACCTGTCAATACAGACATACATACAATATGACAAGGGGGTAGACAGGACAGGAAGACAGAGCATTGAGGAAGAAAATACAGCATAACATGAGGAGAGGTTAATGGCTCTGGTTAAGTTGGTACTGGTTCAGGATAGTACTGGTTAAGTTGGTGCTGGTTAAGCTGGTACTGGTTAAGCTGGTTTTGGTTAAGCTGGCGCTGGTTAAGTTGGTGCTGGTTAAGTTGCTGCTGGTTAAGTTGGTGTTTGTTAAGCTGGTAATGGTTAAGCTGACACAGCAAAATCCCCGGTGTTAAATTAACACTTAAAAGTGTGAATTATATAAACTCTGAGCAGAGTGTTAAATGAACACTGAAGCAGTGTTAAAGTTAATGAGTTAATTAAGTGAATAATTGAGTGATTGAGCATTATTGAAGACACCTGATGTTAACAAGCAGAATCACTGAAGGAGAAAACCGGAATTTTAAGTCACCATTATGGAGATCAGTGTTTGCTTTAGTTGGGCATTTGACCCTTAATTCATTAACTTTAGATTTTGTTTGGCTGTGGTACGTGAGTTATAACAGCCAGATGAACAAATAGAATAGGTAATCTGATGGTGATGGTTGTGATTTAACACAATCATTATTTCACTATCATTTGACCTGAATCACTGAACTCATATAGAGCATAATTTCTAACTTAGGTTTACTTCATTAACTATAACATAGTAACTTTATCAAGCATAATATTTTTAATGTTTACAATATATTCAAAATCATTTCTTAAAAGTTTCTCTTATACAATTTTTTAAAAAAAATTTAAGACACACAGACATCAATAATTAGCCTGTGAATCTCAACAATGGTGACAATTATAAAGCATGTTGCAGTGCATTCTGGGTGCCACCAATCAAAACTCATTCATGGCTCCCATCATGCATTGCTGCATGAATAAATAATGAGCTTATGTTCAGAGGTGATCTGTTTGTCACCATCGCTGAGATGTATACGCTAATTCTTGATGTCTGTGTGTGCCTACATAGAATATTTTTTGTTTTATTTTTTATTTTATCGTTTGGATTTCATTGAAAAAGCTAAAAATGGTATGCTCTACAATGACAGTGCTGCTAAAATCCATAAGGTAAATTTAACTCAGAATTTATGCTCTTGATGAGTTCAGTGATTCAGGTCAAGTAATGATTATGTTATAACACAACCAAAACCATCAGATCATCTTTTCTATTTGTTCATCTGGCTGTTATAACTCACATACAGCAGTCAAACAAAATCTAAATTTAATAATTTAAGGGTCAAGAGCCCAACTAAACCAAACACTGATCACCATAATGGTGACTTAGAAATTACGGTTTTCTCCTTCAGAGATTCTGCTTGTTAACATCAGGTGTCTTCAATAATGCTCAATCATCACTCAATTAATCACTTAATTATCTCATTACCTTTAACACTGCTTCAGTGTTCATTTAACACTCTGCTCAGAGTTTATATAATTCTCACTTTTAAGTGTTAATTTAACACTCTCAGTGTTAATTTAACACTGGGGATTTTGCTGTGGATACTGGTTAAGTTGGTACTGGTTAAGATGGTACTGGTTAAGATGGTACTGGTTAAGATGGTACTGGTTAAGTTGGTGCTGGTTAAAGTTTGTTAAATTGGTGCTGGTTAAGTTGGTTCTGGTTAAGTTGGTACTGGTTAAGTTGTACTGGTTAAGTTGGTGCTGGTTAAAGTTTGTTAAGTGGGTACTGGTTAAGTTGGTGCTGGTTAAAGTTTGTTAAGTGGGTACTGGTTAAGTTGGTACTGGTTAAGCTTGTGATGGTTAAGCTGGTACTGGTTAAGTTGGCACTGGATAAGTTGGTACTGGTTAAGCTTGTGATGGTTAAGCTGGTACTGGTTAAGTTGGCACTGGTTAAGTTGGTACTGGATAAGTTGGTACTGGTTAAGCTGGTGCTGGCTAAGTTGTTTTTTTCTCACCTCCCTGCAGCATTCGGGTTATAAACTCTTATATTATCATATTGACATTCATTCTCCTCTGCTCTCTTCGTCTCTGTCTTTCTGTGATGTTGGACAGGTGCGTACTGGATCTCCTCAGTATCTCTGGATTCAGGAGCTTTTCCTCTGATTATTTTGGGTTTCACACTGGCATACAGAGCGCCATTGGCTGAATCCGGTTCAGAAAGAGGCTCGACTGAAACTCTGTGTGATGCATCAGAATAGAGATCATTCTGAAATACAAGAAATTTTGTAATGATTATTAAGACATGTAAATCAGTTTGATCTGAAGTGTAGATTCTCAGTCTAGAGCAGTTTCAAACTGTTCAGATCAAGTACCAGATCAGATCAAATCAATGTAGTGATAAAAATACATTTTTCATTGATTCACACATGGAGAGGAGAAAATAGGGCAGAATGAGTCAATGAAGTGACATGTATATTCATCACACTATATGTTAATTATTATGCAATTAGAACAACAAACCTATAAAACAGTAAATAAAGAATTATACGTATTCCATTAAACCATGGAAAAATGTGTTAAATGTTTTCTTCAGTTTTATTTACTCTGGATTGTGTTAATAAAGTCTTTGATAATGTTAGTTTTTCATCAGTCCGTATTCCAGTCTGAGACACAGATAACGGCTGATCGACGGATGTTCTGCTTCTGTAAAGTCATGTTGTGTGTGGATGATTTACCTCTTTCACTGTGAGATCTTCAGCTTTATCACTCCTTCGTTTCTTTCTGTTATGATCACAGACATTAACAGCAAATGGATGTATGTATTAAATTAAGAGAAAATATGAACGCTGTTTTTAAAATTGCTAATAATCAAACACAAATTAGCCATTTTCTTCTACAATCAGACCAAAAGTAAACTTGTACAATCACTGCAGTTTATTATTGAGCTCACAGTATAAACAGGATGAAGATGATGATGATGATGATGATGATGTTGATGATGAATAATCCTCCAGATACCGCTGTGATCACAATCACTGTCATACCAGCACCATGATGAACTGAAAGAGGAAGATCATCATCATTAACTCTCCAAACTGATGAATGATGTGAAGATACAGGAGTGTGTGAATAAAAGCTTCACCTGTGACAGTGACAGCGTCTGATCTCTGAGATCCATGTTGATTGTGAGCCTGACAGTAGAAGCGTCCACTCTGTAGTGCACTGAAACTCTGTCCAGATCCAACAGCTGAGGTTTCATTCTCCTTAAACCAGCTGAAGTTCAGAGCAGGAGGGTTTGAGTCACTGATGCAGTTCAGAGTCACTGAATCTCCCTCCACTATTACACCAGATGAACTGATGGACACTGAGAAGTTCTTTGGTGGGTCTGAAAAGGGCAAACATTTTAACTAAATCATCTCATTCAAACACAATTTTCAAAATATAAAAAAATAATTAATACTTGTTCACTCACACGTGACATTGAGCTGAACCTCAGGAGAGATGTGAGTGTGTCCGTCTACAGCACAGCTATATCTGCCTGAATCCTCTCTTCTGACTGGGTTGAGGATGAGTTTGTTTCTGTCTCTTCTCTCAGTTAATATCTTCTGTGAGTTTCTGTACCAGATGAATGTTGCTCTGTCAGTCAGAGCGCAGCTGCTTTTACATGTCAGACGGACTGAATCTCCCTCTGTCACTCTCTCAGGAGACTCCACCTGAAGATCTGAACACAACACACACATTATATCTAGTGCTGCTGGCACACACTGATTATTATTCAACATCAAACTTTTATTACAGACTCAAGGTCCAAATCCTTAGTCACAACAATACATAAATACATATCCACAAACGCACATACCCACCCACATACCCTTACAGAAATAAATAATTTAAAAAGAGAATCACTGTTCTACCAGGAGACAATTATACCAGTGTTTCTGTTTCCATACACTCAAAAAAATGATATGTTGGCTTTACTTAACTTTTCTTTGTAAACAGGTTCCACCGGTTCCACATAACTATGTTTCGTTAAACAAACATAATATGTTCATGTAACTTCAACATCATGGAATTTGGTCATTTTAAGCGACCCAATTAAACTCTGAGCTAATGAGTTAATTAAGTGATTTATTGAGTGATGATTGAGCATTATTGAAGACACCTGATGTTAACAAGCAGAATCACTGAAGGAGAAAACCGGAATGTTTAAGTCACCATTATGGAGATAAGTGTGTGTTTTAGTTGGGCTCTTGACCATTAACTCATTAACTTTAGAGTTTGTTTGGCTGCTGTACGTGAGTTATAGCAGCCGGATGAACAATGAACAAAGGTGATCTGATGGTGTTGGTTGTGTTTTAACATAATCATTATTTAACAATCATTTGACCTGAATCACTGAACTTATATTGAACCCAATTTCTAAGTTAAGTTTACCTTACGGATTATAGCAGCACTGTCATTGTAGAACATACTATTTTGAGCCTTTTTAATGAAATTCAAATGATCAAATCAATACATATAAAAGAAACTTCTTAAAAAATATCTTGACTAGGCACACACAGACATCAAGAATCAGCCTGTGAATCTCAACAATGGTGACAATTATAAAGCATGTTGCAGTGCATTCTGGGTGCCACCAATCAAAACTCATTCATGGCTCCCATCATGCATTGCTGCATGAATAAATAATGAGCTTATGATCTGTTTGTCACCATTGCTGAGATTCACAGGCTGATTCTTGATGTCTGTGTGTGCCTACACAAAGTATTTTTTAAGAAGTTTCTTTTTTTATTTATTGATTTGATCATTTAAATTTAATTGAAAAGGCTAAAAATAATATGTTCTTCAATGACAGTGCTGCTATAATCTGTAAGGTAAACTTAACTCAGAAATTGAGTTAAATATAAGTTCAGTGATTCAGGTCAAATGATTGTGAAACAATGATTATGTTAAAACACAACCAACACCATCAGATCACCATTGTTCATTGTTCATCCGGCTGCTATAACTCACGTATAACAGCCAAACAAACTCTAAAGTTAATGAGTTAATGGTCAAGAGCCCAACTAAAACACACACTTATCTCCATAATGGTGACTTAAACATTCCGGTTTTCTCCTTCAGTGATTCTGCTTGTTAACATCAGGTGTCTTCAATAATGCTCAATCATCACTCAATTAATCACTTAATTAACTCATTAGCTCAGAGTTTAATTGGGTCGCTTAAAATGACCAAATTCCATGATGTTGAAGTTACATGAACATATTATGTTTGTTTAACGAAACATAGTTATGTGGAACCGGTGGAACCTGTTTACAAAAGAAAGTTAAGTAAAGCCAACATATCATTTTTTTGAGTGTATACGGGATTGGTAGCGTGTAGTACTTAGCCATATGTTAGTTAAGCCCATTATTATTTCATTTTGTGACCCATTAAGCCGACACATGAATTGAAACATTAGGTTTCTTAAAACAGCATGAAAGGTCCTCACTCTTGCAACCACAAACATCTCACTAGCACTACACCATCTTGGTCTTGTGAGTAACATTCTCATTGCGTTGTTATATGCTACTTTAAATTTTAAAAGACTTGCCTTTCTATAATTTGACCACAAGTGCGCAGTATAGAACAGTGTGCAATATGCTTTAAACAGAGATATCTTTACACCAACCGTACATGCCCTACATTTATGTAAGGGAATATTGGCTTGTGCATACATCATGCGACATTGCCTGTAAATATCTTCATCATCTGTCATTTTTTCAGTGACAAAATGACCAAGGTATTTCACCTTATTACAGACACTAAGCTTATTGTTAGCCAACTTAAAATCAGGGTAATTCAAACATTTATCATCTTAAGTTCTACAGATCATGACTACACTCTTATTGGCGTTATATTTGATATGTTCCACACCATATACCGAACAGATTGTAAGAAGCTGCTGTAATCCAGCTAGCCTGACTTCATCATGTGAGTCTGATACTGCTCCATAGGGCTTTGATTATGAGGCGTGTCTTATCCGAACCAGGAAAAAAAAAACTCTGCACTCAATTGGATAGACCTACAACCAATCAGAGTAACGCAGTAAGTGACGTATGTTGATGTCTGTGAAGACCACAGGGTTTTCATTGCGTCCCTCTTCTTCTCAGCGACCATCGGAGCCAGCTGATAAATTAAACTTTTGCCAAATCCTGTATGAAGGACGGCAAACACATCTTGACGATCGACAAATGCCTTGATTGCGGTTCTCTGTAAGTTATGCAAGTTAGACAGTTTCACAAAAGTAAAGACTGACTTAATTTAGACCAAAAAAATTAGACACCTTACCCCCAGGCTAACTTAGGTCTAAGACTCTATGTTACCTTGGCAACCAACAGTAGCAATCAGTTACATTACAAACAGCCAAAAGAAAAGGGAAAATGGCTCATAATTTGTGGTTTGATGACGACGTTATGGAGAGAGCTATGAGAAGGGAAAGAGTTTTTAGGGACCGCAGTAACCTACTGGAAATATATAATAATGAGGACTTTATCGGTCGGTTTCGTTTGCCCAAGGAAGCTATACTGAGTCTGACAGATGAATTAGCTGAAGAACTGAGCCCTGCCACTTCAAGAAGCCACAGCATCCCAGCAGTGCTACAGGTTTGCACTGCGTTGAGATTTTATGCAACAGGAACGTTTCTGAATGCTGTTGGTGACACAGTGGGTCTCAGCAAAGCTTCTGTGTCACGGGTGGTATACAGGGTATCAAGGGCACTTTCAAATAAGCTCCCTCAGTTTCCAAACCAACTGGCTGAGCTGAACAAAGTCAAAAGAGGGTTCTTCAGCATAGCAAGATTTCCCAATGTTGTTGGAGCAATTGATGGGACACATGTCAGAATCCAGGCTCCAACAGCTCATGAACATTTTTTTGTGAATAGAAAAGGATATCACAGCCTAAACATTCAGGCTGTTTGTGATTCTGATCTCCGGTTCCTCAACTGTGTGGCCCGCTGGCCTGGATCAATTCATGACTCTCCAATTCTTCAAAATTCTCAACTTTTCCGTGCATTTGAGCAAGGCATTATCGATGGGGTCCTGTTGGGGGACTCTGGCTACCCTCTAAAACCTTCCTAACTCCCTTCCTGAATCCTACTACACCTGCACAAAAAAACTACAACGCAGCACACTGTTCAACTCGTAACACTGTAGAGTGGGCATTTGGTGTACTGAAGAGGCATTTCCATTGTCTACATGGGGAATTGCGAATGGCACCTGACAGAGTGTGTAACATCATCTGTGCGACTGTTGTGCTGCATAACATAGCGAGGTAGGCCTACCTGAAAACAAACAATTTAAAGGAACACTCCGACTTTTTGGGACTTTAGCCTATTCACCTTATCCCCCAGAGTTAGATAAGTCCATACATACCTTTTTCATCTCTGTGCGTGCTATAACTGTCTGGTTGACGCACCCACCACTAGCCTAGCTTAGCACAAAGACTGGATGTAAATGGTTGCAGCTAGCATACCGCTCCCAATAAGTGACAAAATAACGCAAACATTTTCCTATTTACATGTTGTGATTTGTATAGTCACAGAGTGTACAAAAAACAAAGTCACATGAGACACAGACATATTTTAACCGTATAAATACTGGAAACTATATTCTCTGAAGGCGAAGCACTGCTACTTGGGCGGAGTGATAACCGCAGCACCTGAGACGCGCTTTCTGCTCCTCACTACGGCGTGTCTCAGGTGCTGTGGGTAGCACGCACGGAGATGAAAAAGGTATGTATGGACTTATCTAACTCTGGTGGATAAGGTGAATAGGCTAAAGTCCCAAAAAGTCGGAGTGCTCCTTTAAATTGCTAGCCATTTTTAATAGGCCTAATTGAATAACTATTTACCACATTCTACAACTATAATCATAATTGTTTACTTCTTAATCATTAGGGATCTCCGGCTACCTGACCCTCAAGGAGAGGATATCAGAGATGACAATGAACTGGAGGACAGAGAAGATTTAGAGGAGCAGAATGGAACCGGTCGATAAGTGCGTCAGATGTATGTTGACAGGATTTTCAATGTCTGAAACAACAACAAAAATCACATCAAAGTGGGCCACCATGTTGTCTGTCTTTACCTATTAGGCTTAAATGAGTAGCAACCAACTTAATAAATATATACATTTATTTTTTGAAGTTTTCTCAAGTGACATACTGTTCATTCAATAAATTAGTACAATAAATTATACAGCGTTTGTGTCTCATTTCATTCATATCAAAATCATCAAGGTTATTAAAAGTACAACATATCTACCTTCAAACTCTTAACCTGTGTAAAACTAATAAGGCAGATTAGAAGTAGGCCTACTCAACATATTAATTTTTGAAACTGCTTTAAAAAACACAGAAAAGAATTAGCCTAAAATACCTCATTGTCTTATTGGAAGTATTCAAGATATTCACAACTCCAGTGACTGTTTGTGCAAGTCTAATTTTAATTTATCTCTCTGAAGCTGTAAAACTTCAATCTCGAGCAGCAATTTCCTCTCTTCCAGTTCAAGATTTCTGTATTGTTTGTCTAGCACCATTGACATAGTTGTTCCTCTCGACACTGATGTGCAAACCACGGGACCAGCAGCTGTAGCTGATGCTGATCCTGACTCAGACTCTTCATCTCCCGTCCCCTCCCGTCTCTCACCCGGCTCCTCCTACACTGCCTCGCTTCGGTCCCAAGTCAAAGACAGGGTCACTAAAAATAAGTACAGACATAACATTACTTTACTTGCTTCATGAATCGGATTCCTACATTATATAAATTGCAGACCTAGAACATAGCTTCCTTGTATTATAGGCTGAGGCATTACGTTGTTCACGTTTATTTGTTGGCTAGCAAGCTTACCGGTTGACACATTAGCATACATCACCTTGACTTTATTAGCATCAAATCGACGGCAATGAAGCAAAAGTAAAAAAACAAACTGATTTCTTTAAAACAATCACCCGCAGTTACCTGTATTCTCCTCTTGACTGTCTGGCTCTTCCTCTTGACACGGCGGGGTGCTGCTGTCAGTGGCTGAGGGAACTCCGCCGGTAACGTCGATGTTGACGCCACACACTCCACTTTCCCGTCCTCCGCTTATCCCCCAGAACATAGGCGACTGTCCACCATATATAGTCATCACCATTTCAGTGGTGTCCTTAAGTTTCTCTTGGGGTCCTCCTCCCGTTTTTGCATACTTTCTCCTGAATATTTCTTTTTTGGCATCTTGTACCATGTTTTTGTACCTTTTCTGTACGTCTTTAACGCTCCGCTCAACGGTCGGTCGGATTAACGCTGTTTACTGTCGTCGCAATCTTTTTCCAAATTAAACACTTCTTTTTATTGCTACATTCTCTGTTAAATTTTCCAAATAAAATGTCCTTGTAAATGTTATACTCCTCCAACAAACACATATTTTCCGCTGGTGTAAACTGCACTGAGCGGTTGAATGCACTTACTCGATCCGCCATGTTTTTTGTTTTGAAAAGTGTCTTATTTTACCCAGAATGCATTGCAGTGTAGTCCTACACTCAAAAAAATGATATGTTGGCTTTACTTAACTTTTCTTTGTAAACAGGTTCCACCGGTTCCACATAACTATGTTTCGTTAAACAAACATAATATGTTCATGTAACTTCAACATCATGGAATTTGGTCATTTTAAGCGACCCAATTAAACTCTGAGCTAATGAGTTAATTAAGTGAATAATTGAGTGATGATTGAGCATTATTGAAGACACCTGATGTTAACAAGCAGAATCACTGAAGGAGAAAAACAGAATGTTTAAGTCACCATTATGGAGATAAGTGTGTGTTTTAGTTGGGCTCTTGACCATTAACTCATTAACTTTAGAGTTTGTTTGGCTGTTGTACGTGAGTTATAACAGCCGGATGAACAATGAACAAAGGTGATCTGATGGTGTTGGTTGTGTTTTAACATAATCATTATTTAACAATCATTTGACCTGAATCACTGAACTTATATTAAACCCAATTTCTAAGTTAAGTTTACCTTACGGATTATAGCAGCACTGTCATTGTAGAACATACTATTTTGAGCCTTTTTAATGAAATTCAAATGATCGAATCAATACATAAAAAAGAAACTTCTTAAAAAATATCTTGAGTAGGCACACACAGACATCAAGAATCAGCCTGTGAATCTCAACAATGGTGACAATTATAAAGCATGTTGCAGTGCATTCTGGGTGCCACCAATCAAAACTCATTCATGGCTCCCATCATGCATTGCTGCATGAATAAATAATGAGCTTATGATCTGTTTGTCACCATTGCTGAGATTCACAGGCTGATTCTTGATGTCTGTGTGTGCCTACACAAAGTATTTTATAAGAAGTTTCTTTTTTATTTATTGATTTGATCATTTAATTGAAAAGGCTAAAAATAATATGCTCTTCAATGACAGTGCTGCTATAATCTGTAAGGTAAACTTAACTTAGAAATTGGGTTTAATATAAGCTCAGTGATTCAGGTCAAATGATTGTGAAACAATGATTATGTTAAAACACAACCAACACCATCAGATCACCTTTGTTCATTGTTCATCCAGCTGTTATAACTCACGTACAACAGCCAAATAAACTCTAAAGTTAATGAGTTAATGTTCAAGAGCCCAACTAAAACACACACTTATCTCCATAATGGTGACTTAAACATTCCGGTTTTCTCCTTCAGTGATTCTGCTTGTTAACATCAGGTGTCTTCAATAATGCTCAATCATCACTCAATTATTCACTTAATTAACTCATTAGCTCAGAGTTTAATTGGGTCGCTTAAAATGACCAAATTCCATGATGTTGAAGTTACATGAACATATTATGTTTGTTTAACGAAACATAGTTATGTGGAACCGGTGGAACCTGTTTACAAAAGAAAGTTAAGTAAAGCCAACATATCATTTTTTTGAGTGTACTTAAGATAGTCAGAGTCTTCAGTGCTTTGTGCAACGGTCTAATTTAGATGTCTATCTGAAGTCTGACTATCTACTATATCTAAGCCATAGTCAAAGTCTATCTTTGTGAAACCGGCCCCAGGCTATAGGCTAATCCAGCACTACTTGGGCTAAAAATCCCAAGGTCATCTGCATACATAATATGGTTCACTATTGAATTACCAATCATGCACCCAGTATTACAGGCTCTCAACTGCCTGGACAGATCCTCCATTTAGAGATTAAAAAGAGCAGGTGACAAAATGCCCCCTTGTCTGACTCAATTGCCAACCCCAAATAAAGCTGAGACACTATTGCCCCATTTCACTTGCATAGTCTGGTGGCCATACCAGTAAGACAAAATTCTCACAATATACTTGGGCACCTCTGTTTGCCTTAATTTGTTAAACAATTTACCATGATTTACACAGTCAAATGCTTTAGAAGCATCAATAAAACACATAAGAACTGATGAGTTCTCTATATTTGTTCACAATTTCCTTTAGAGCATATATACAGATCAGTGCCATGTTTAGCTTTAAACCCAAACTGGTTATTCAACATAATGCAGAGAAGAAGAGATAAACTTCACCAAAGTCACCTGTGACAGTAAGATTCACTCCAGATTTACCAATCCATTTTCCATCAGGTTTATCAGTGATGAATCTGAAATAGTACATGTGTGAATCCTTCAGTGTCACATGACTCAGTCTGATGGTGCAGTTCTGCTGTTTATCTCCCAGATACTGAAGCCTCTGACTGTATTCAGGATCCTCAGACAGATCTGGAGGTTCTTCACCCTTTATAGACACTTTGGTCCAGAACGCTTTCATGATCTGATGTCCAGTAGGGTATGTATAAGTGCATCTCATTATCACTGTTGAGTCCTTTAGTGCACAGATGTGTGAAGGACTGTAACTCACACCCCAATCATCACTAGAAACCCCTGAAACACAGAATTCATCCAATTTAAATGTTGTTTTATAAGTTATATTGGGCCATGGAATTATTACAATGATTTATTAATATTTGAAAACAGCGACTTTTTAGAATTACTTTAAGACAGAGGAGTGAAGAGAAAACCAAGAAATCAGCCACGAACAACGAGCTGCACGGTCCATGACCAAGGTACGTTTTAACCGTTTGTTATTGTGGTATAAATAACAAAGGAAAAAATAGGGGTCCCACTTTATATTAAGTGGTTTTAAGACAAGTACTATGTACTTACATTGAAGTTACTACTTTGATACAATGGACTTATTGTGTAGCCTACATACATGTTTTTACATTGTACTTACATTTTGGAAATACCTGCATGTAATTACAACTGTAATTAATTGATGTAATTACATTTGTAATTACACAGTTGACCCTTCCCTTACACCTTAACCTACCCTTAAATCGACCCATCCCACCACACCTGTCCCTAACCTTACCAGTATCACATCTCAATAGCAGCAAAAGTGTTTTACAATTCAACCTGAACACAATAAGTACATTGTACTTATTTTTCTATGTAAGTACATAGTACTTAAAGCAACTTAATATAAAGTGGGACCAAAACCGGAAACAGGCCGTTTTTCCGTTTTTTATTTTTATTTTGACCTGAAACGAAAAACCAACATTCAGTTTGATTTTTCGTTTTTTCGTTTTTTTACTCAAAACAAAAAAACTAAATTCAGCGCAATGTCTTGTTTTCCATTATTACTGACAAAACAAATGTATTACTCAATATTTCCTTTCATTGGTGGGTGGGACTTTATCAACCCCTCGCTTCTGATTGGACAGTGTTCTCCATCAGTTATGTCTGTGCTTCAGGCTACTTTTCAAAATTAAGTTTCTCCCAAAGAATTCCCATTACTGCTGTGGAGCTCCCTCTTTGCCTTAAGACGATGCAATGTCTCCACAAAAATATACACTTAGATAACAATTTATTTGTAAACCTAATTAAATAATGCAATAAATCCCCATCATGATTAAGAGATTAACAGTTTAAGAGAGGAGGCGCTTTTAACAGTATGATCAGTTTGGAGCATGTAGCCTAGTTTGTGGTGCTGTTAAACTGTAATGAATTAAACAAAGGTGTTTCTGTTATTTAGCCTCACAGATTAAGGCTTATTTTAGTAAATGCTGTGGACAGTAAGTGTTCTCAATATTATAAAGATCGATGGCATCAAACTAACAGTAAGCACACCAAAAGGATTGACAGAAAATGACCAGCAGGGGTCGCTCTGCACCTCCTCAGCTGTGATCACCTGGAGCCACTTGAGGAAACATGCTTAGTGTTATTCTCCAGTGTTTGCAGATTCATCCTACACTCAAAAAAATGATATGTTGGCTTTACTTAACTTTTTTTTGTAAACAAGTTCCACTGGTTCCACATAACTATGTTTCGTTAAACAAACATAATATGTTCATGTAACTTCAACATCATGGAATTTGGTCATTTTAAGCGACCCAATTAAACTCTGAGCTAATGAGTTAATTAAGTGAATAATTGAGTGATGATTGAGCATTATTGAAGACACCTGATGTTAACAAGCAGAATCACTGAAGGAGAAAAACCGTAATGTTTAAGTCACCATTATGGAGATAAGTGTGTGTTTTAGTTGGGCTCTTGACCATTAACTCATTAACTTTAGAGTTTGTTTGGCTGTTGTACGTGAGTTATAACAGCCGGATGAACAATGAATAAAGGTGATCTGATGGTGTTGGTTGTGTTTTAACATAATCATTATTTCACAATCATTTCACTTGAGTCACTGAACTTATATTGAACACAATTTCTGAGTTAAGTTTACCTTACGGATTATAGCAGCACTGTCATTGTAGAACATACTGTTTTTAGCCTTTACACACTCTTCCTCCTCTTACACACACACTCTTCCTCCTCTTACACACACACTCTTCCTCCTTTTATACACACACTCTTCCTCCTCATATACTCACACATTAAAGCATTTAGAGGACAATATTGTTGAAGTCTGTCTGTCATTTTCTGCTGTGCATCAGGTCAGTTTAGGGAAGCAAAGAAGTTCGGGTAAGAGACTGGGCCAGTTGTCGACGGTAGACGCAGAGAGCTAGAGTATAAAGAAGTATTAAGTGTCGAATTGCAGACGCTCGTGTCGATCAGTAGACGCGACAGATTTATTTATTAAGTGTCGATTTGTAGACGTTAGATAGTCAGGTTTAGGGGAAAATCTACAATATCAGTTACACTGGACCATGAAAATATGACAACACTCTATTACTATTTGGAAACATCGACTCATTACAGGAAATATACGCTCATCTTCTCAGAATCTATTGAGTGATGAATGTGAATAAATGATCTCAGTGTGAATTACTTCATCAACTTTGATGGACAGTGTTGCAGAAAAGCAGAAGTAAATGTACAGAGACAAAGTGAAGAGAGAACCAAGAAATCAGCAACAACATGATGAAATATGAAATATATGAAAAATAAGACAAAGAAAATAATCAAAGTTGATTTATTAAATACCCAATAACATAAAAATATTAGTTTTGTGGCTAAACCATGTGACACTGACTAGTGAGTAGCAAAAGACTATTGGGCATTTCTAAAAGGAAAAAGCGTTTGACAAGTTCAACACAAACTTCCTGTTTCAGAGAGAAATATGTGCGGTGGCCGAGAGAGCTCAACGGGCTGCAACTAACGAAAACAAAAGCTTATAGAAAAAGGAACGCACTGGTGAAGGCTACATAATGGCACAGTAGTGCCCTGCTCCCTCCAAAGTGCCCACTACACGGGCTCTGCCATCTGCCCTTCGAAGGGAGTAGGGCATAGGGATGCTCACAAGCAATAAGCACCATAGACATCATATAGAGCTAGACGCCCTATTGGGCGCTGGGCGCAAGAAATGCGGCCGCCATCTTTTGAGATATGATTAATTAAATGCGCTGACAGCTCATTGCACTTGCCAAACAGTTTACACTGAGCGGGTGACCGGTCTAAGATGGCGGCCCCGCGGCTCGTCCGTGCCAATAGGCAGTAGCGGTCGATTGGGCGTCTAGCTCTATATGATGTCAATGATAAGCGCGTCCCAGCCGGGTTCGTCACTTATTGGGGTCCCCTGGAAACATTTCCGCTGTGGTCTGTATTCTTTGCAGCGCGTTTCTGTATTTGCTTGTGTTGTGAGTATTTGGAGCACATGTGTGATGCTTTTCTTAATGTTTTCTTAATTTGCTTTTAAATTAAGATATTAACACTTAATATCTATAAGTGTTTTTTCTCCTTTTGCATGTATTTTTTTCTATTTGCATGTGTTTTCTTCAGTTGTAGCGCGTTGAGCTCTCTCGGCCAGCGTAAATATGTGAGTTCAGGATAGAAGAAAGATCAGCCACTCATGACGCCTTAAATAAAACATCTTGTTTCTAATGTGAATGTAAGAGAGACTCACCGTGAATCATGAGCAGAAAGAAGATCAGAGGAAGAGGAGGAGCCATTCTGACCCACATCAGCATCAAATATATCTATAATACAGCATACAATTCAATTCACATTTATTTGTATAGTGCTTTTCACAATACACATCGTCTCAAAGCAGCTTTACAGAAAATACATGCATCAAAATTACAATTCAGAGAGATCTGTTATCAGAGGGAACTGTCTAAGTATTTCAGAAATGTACATATACAAAATCACAGTTAGCTAAAAATGTAATCAATTAAACAATGTAATAATTTAAGGCAGAAACAATGATCTCATTGAAGTAATGAATACTGGCATTAATATATTCATCACTTAAACAAGTATATGTAAATCACCCTATTCTTACCATTTCTCATGTAAAGACACATATGTTATATGAGCAATAATCATCAGTTTCATTTAAGAAAGAGTGTGTTTGTCTTACCGTGTTGAAGCTCATCAGATCAACAGGAACCAAATGACTGACTGTTTTAACGTATGCACTTTAGCTTTACAGCGAAGGACTTTCTGTGGTTAACACTGTTTATTAACGAACGCCCAGCGACGGAAATATCACTGTGCCACCTTCAACAAGAGAACAACATTACTGAACTAACTAGAGAAAAATTATGATCTTTGTCTGTAAGTTGAAGATGAATAATTGTGAAGAGGAATGATAGTGATTTACAGGTGAGGATCATCAAGGTGGATGTCAGTGGCAGGAGATGGTGACCTCTGGTGGCAGTTTGAGGGAGTGAACGAGCACATATGAGTCCAGATGTGTGTGACTGCAGAACTATATACGTGTCAGCAGTTTCAGGCCAGCAGCTTCAGACCGGACGTCAGGAGCGGACGATCACCTAAAGCCTGCTTTATACCAGAGATGGTCTTATTACTGGGAGATACCAGGATCTGTGGCTCTACCACTGGAAAAAGTGTAACGGCTAACTTGGATCACGTGTGTCTTGATAACCAATCACATTACAGCATTGACGTCATTGAGGTTGTGTCTGAAATTGCCCCTATACCTTTAAATAGGGCATTATTATCGACTACTTATCGAGTGCACTCATTCAATCCCACAATGCACCGCAATAACAAGTGTACAGATGTACGCTTAACGGCTAGAGAATACCCACAATGCACTTTGAGAGTCGAGTGGAATTAATTCCTGCCTCTGAGCAGAAGATGCCGAATCATCCATCCATCCATTATACAAACCGCTGGTCCAAAGTGGCTACAGCGTAATATCATACAGGAATAAAGACATTTTTAATTGATTATTAAATTGTTAAATTAAAGTTTATACATGTACTTTCCATGACAGAGTTCAAGGTGAATCTTTTCATTATTACTGGAGAAAACATGTTGTAAATTAGCCAATGGGCTGTAGATTCATTAAATGATAGGCTAATTCCTCACAAAAGCAATTTATTCATTGTTATGAAGTCTCTCATCTATTGACATCCATTCAAAATATGTCCCCTTCACAGCGTAGCACAGCGTTAGCTAGAGTTACGCTTTTTACGGCTAAGTCAAGTCACATTCATGCACATGCGCATTACATGTCTAGTCTATATATCCGCGTTTGAATATATATGTGCGCAGGCGTATAATCCTTCTTTACAAACCAACCCTCAACCAACTACTTGTCTAAAAATGTATATTTTTTATTGCTTCCGCGTAGCCATATGAACTGGAATAATTTTGATAACGTTGTATCTGTACAGAGGTAAAGGGAAGGAGGCCTTCACAGGGACTAGTGGACACTTCAGGACTGTGTTGTCGTCGTTTTCAGGCGCAGGTCCTTCATCAGATCCGGATACGGCCTGGATCCGGTGGACTGCAGTAAACCTCGTGGGGTGGTGATGGCGCAGTGGATAAGACACATGCCTTTGGTGTGAGAGACCCGGGTTTGAATCCACTGTGAGACACCAATGTGTCCCTGAGCAAGACACTTAACCCCTAGTTGCTCCAGAGGCGTGCGACCTCTGACATGTATAGCAATTGTAAGTCGCTTTGGATAAAAGCTTCAGATAAATGAGTAAATGTAAATGTAAAATGAGTAAATGGGATACACAGAGAGACTAATATTAGTGTAGACACCATCCTTCTTATGATGTAAGTACATCAGGATTTACGGGAAGTGTTCCCGGTTCCGGCTGACCTAATCTATGCAGCCAAGTCTATAATGTGTTATGTGTATTCTATGTCAAAGAGAAGTGTTTTTAGTCTAGATTTGAGGAGGAGGAGGGCTAAGAAGAGAGAAGGTTTTGAAAAGCGGGCGAGACTCAGAAGAATTGTTAGATTTGTTGTGATAGTGAGTCATTTTAGCAGTAGAGACATTAGCAGAGAAGGAAGAGAGGAGGGATTGATAAAGACCAAGGTCAGTAGGATCTTTCAATTTGCGCCACTTTCGCTCTGAGTTTAGAACGATGTTCGTGGAGAACATCAGAGAGACGGGGGGCAGAGGGGGCGGCGCGGGCTGGCCTGGAGGAAAGGGGGCAGAAGTTGTCCAAGTACAGTGTTAGAGTGGAGAAAAGAGTATCAGTGTCACTGTTAGTATCTAGTGTTGAGAGCTGATCAGGAGGAGGAAGTGTGGATGAGACCAAAGAGGATAGACGAGAGGGTGAGAGTGAGCGTAGGTTTAACGCTTGTGTAAATAAGGTCACATTGGTCGCCTCGTTTGTGAGTAGCCGCAGTAGATACTCATTTGAGGTCGAATGAGGCAGAGTGTGGAAATCAGCAGCCTGAGGCTTTTCTAGGTGGATTAGGAAGTGTCCAAGAACTACAAGAGGAGTACCATCCTCCGGGAAGGATGAGAGCTGAGAGTGGTCCCTCTTCCTTCTCTGCTAATGTCTCATCACTCTCAGCCTCAACCTGCCTCAAGAGCCCAGCTAAAGCAAACACTGATCTCCATGATGTTGACCTCAAACTAAACACTTTCAATAAGACATCATCATCTAAACCTCTGTTAATTCTCAATAAGATCTTCTGTAGACGTCTGACAGAAATAAAGTCAGTCTGGTTAGTAATAAGTGAAGCTGGTAATGCTGTTTGTGAGTGTTTAATGAGATTTTGATAGAGTTCATGTCTTTTATCTTCAGTTCATCTAAGGCTGTGTCTGAATAAAGTTGTAGTTTGTGTTCTTATTACTCTTTCGAAAGATGATTGAAAGAATGTTTCAGGAACATCACACTAAGCTTTAAATAACGTTCTAGTAACATTCAGGAAACTGGACATTTTTATTTTCTTGGAATGTTAGAAATCAACGTTCCTATAATGTTGAATTTTAAATCAAAATTAAGTTGAAAGAACGTTTGAGGAAAATTATACCTTTTAAAACGTTCCTCTAACGTCAAGAAAACTACTTAGGTAAAGTTGGTTTTATATTCGCACATTCGCACTTAAACAGTCTCAATAACAAGCGCAATAAAGCACATTTTTGCAAAATAAAAGCAGCTACATGATCTTTAGGACAAAGATGGTGAACTACAACACTCTCCACAATCGATCAAAATGGGCAAATATTGTTTTAATGGCATACAAAGTTGCGAATGTTCACTAAACATTCAATGTGTGTGGTAAAGAAGATAGGGACCATCTAAAAAGTTCTATTTTTTTTCCATTGTGTGCAAACAGACAACTACATTTTTGCAAAGTACAGATGTACCAGCAAATCTCTCTCACGTTATGTGTTCTAATGCTATTGATTGTACTTTAGCAACAATAAAAAGTGCATTGTAATGATTGTATTTAGGAAACCTGCCTCACTGTACAATGTACATAAATATTTTTAGAATAAAATTACATTAATTCACCAAAGGGATTTTTTACTTTCCGAAGGTTGTAGCATGTTCCTAGTGACAACACTGACTTACTACAGGTGAAATTTTGACAAAAACTCCCTTACTGTACGTACAGTTGACACATATGTTTTTTAAAAAATTACTGTAATTCACCCCAAGTATTTTTTCGTGTTCCAAATGCTGTAGTGTTTTCCTAGTGACCAGACTGACTTACTACAGGTGAAATTTTGACAAAAAGTCCCTTACTGTACGTACAGTTGACAAATATGTTTTTTTAAAAATTACTGTAATTCACCCTAAGTATTTTTTCGTGTTCCAAAGGGTGTAGTGCTTTCCTAGTGACCAGACTGACTTACTACAGGTGAAATTTTGACAATACCTCCCTTACTGTACAATTATCAAATATGTTTATGTAATGAGCATATTATTACATATGTTTATGAAATAAACTGTAAATCACCTATAGTGTTTTTTTATATATCCCAAAGGTTGTAGTACTTTCCTAGTGACCAGACTGACTTACTACAGGTGAAATTTTGACAAAAACTCACATACTGTACGTACAGTTGACAAATATGTTTTTTTAAAAATTACTGTAATTCACCCCAAGTATTTTTTCGTGTTCCAAAGGCTGTAGTGTTTTCCTACAGACCAGACTGACTTACTGCAGGTGAAATTTTGACACAAACACCCTTACTGTACGTACAGTTGACAAATATGTTTTTTTTTATTACTGTAATTCACCCTAAGTATTTTTTCGTGTTCCAAAGGGTGTAGTGCTTTCCTAGTGACCAGACTGACTTACTACAGGTGGAATTTTGACAATACCTCCCTTACTGTACAATTATCAAATATGTTTATGTAATGAGCATATTATTACATATGTTTATGAAATAAACTGTAAATCACCTATAGTGTTTTTTTTATATATATTCCAAAGGTTGTAGTACTTTCCAAGTGATTAGACTGACTTACTACAGGTTAAATATTGTCAATAACTGCCTTAAGTACAGTACATACATTTTATTATGAAAATTTGAAAGATTATGTCATTTCACCTTTTTTCATGTTCCAAAGGTTATAGTATGTTCCTAGTGATCACTCTACTCAATTGATTTTGATAAATGTATTAGGTAAAAGTAGGTATTATAACTGCTGTTACTTGTACAACACATTTATTTCATTGATTAAAAAACTGTAAAGATTTTAGCTTAAATCATATTTTCAGCGTTATAAATAAGCAACACCCTTATTGTAATGATTCAAGTTAAGTTTTTGTTATGAAGTTCTGAAGAAGTGGATTCTGGAATCCACTGCTGCTTCAATGTATATCTAATGAGGGATTATAATCAAGGTATCAATCCATTTTTTTCCTTCTAAATATCAAATGAGTTGAATGACTTCTCTAGGCTTGTGAGATTTTACTTTGTTATAGAAATTACCAGTGTGATTATCGAAAATGTTCATGAAAATGTTTCATGTATCCTTTAAATGTCTGTATTTGATATATGAGGTGTGACCGAAGGGTCTGGCCCATGCCAGGAATGCAGTAACAGTGCTTGCTCATTTAGCCTGGCTTCCAGAGATGAAATGTGGACTTCTTTAACAGGTGCCACTACATCCATCTGCTTTTCTAGGGTATCCTGATAGCAATGGTCTCAGGGATCATTGAAACCTATAGTTGAGAGACCATTTCTTAGTTAAAGCCTTTACTTTACAGTTAGATTTAAAGTGTCCTTTCCTTGAGATAAAGAACATGTTATCTTGATGTTTTGAGAAGACTCTCCTGTTTATTGTTAAAACCTGGCCAAATCCAATCTTGAAGAAACTGTCTTTGTGTGTTAGTATTCTTGGTTAGAGGTTAAGGAACAAGTGGAAATATAGTTGCAAGCAGCGATACGGGGCCAAGAGCAGGAAGAAATCAGAAATTGAACATGCATGAAAAAACAGCTGGTTCAGAAGTACAGGTGAAAATGAACTCAAAATGACCAGAAGTTCAGATGAGAATGAACACTTAATTAACAAGACATACTTATTTCTAATCCAAGAGGAAGAAAGATTAGTACAACATTGAATAAGAAAGGAATCGACATGACACAACATTACACACAATTTTATAAAGTCGTCCCACTCGGCCTTGAACCCACTATCTCTGGGTCAGATGCCTGTCACACATCTCATTGTGACACTGGGAAGTTGTGGTTTTGCCAAGATGCAGAAGGTCCATAGTTCAAGTGAGAAGCAACTCAAAATGAATAATTTTTATATAAATTTGCTGCATGTTGTATTTATTGAGTTCCTTCACATATAGACACCATGTCTGGAACAAAAGCAACTTTTACACTTTTTAAGGCCACAGTACCTCTTGCGGTCTGGGCACGTGCCACACAGGTTTCAAACCCACAACCAGAATGGATCAGAGCTCTTGGCACGTGGTTTAACTGCTTGAGCCACTCAGTTGACGCTGTCTTACCAAGCTGCAGAGGAGAGGCTTCAGTGTAAGAATGAGCACAAAAGCATGTTAACCAGATTAACATGCTAAGTTAGCTTAATGCTAATGTAACTTATGGTTAGCCTGATAGCTGAAAAGCCACATTAGAAAGAATGGTATCTGGTTAGCATGCTAACCAATTAACATGCAAGCTAACTAGCATAAGGCGCGATTCACATATAGCGCCTAATAATGCATAGACAACGTTAGGCGCGCCACGTGAAAAGTTTAGATGTTTTTATCTCGATGCGGTGCGGACGCGCTTGGAAATAACGAGCACATTACACTGTGACGCGTCGCATCCATTATGAGCGCGCATATCACACCTACATTTGAAATAACGAACTTGAGTGCGTTAAAGAAGCGATGTGTGTACAGGTCCTAAAGCACCAAATACAGGCTACCTCAAATTTGGAGACACATATCTCGGGAACGGTAGCGAATATCAAAAATATTAGTTGCTTCTGCACTGATAAAAATTATTTTGTGAAAACAATGTAATTTACATTAAAAAGTTAGTTCAGGCAAGAATTAAAAAAAATAAGTAAATTCTATAGTAGTACTCAATTAAATCGTGTAGAAATGAAAGCGTAAATATCAACATTATAAAAAATTAGGTTCCCATCATGCACTGGGCCTTGAATAATTAATGAGGTTGATTTATCACTGGTTTCCAGCTGTATTTATACTATTTTATCATTGCTTTTGTTGTTAGGGTTAGTAACTTGCCATTTTGTGACATTTGGAGTTAATTTTCTACTTAAAATGACACATTCAAACACAAAAACGATCCATCAAATGTTACCGTCATTGTGTATTGTGTACCAAGTATTGAGGTCTCTGCGTTCACACATACAGTTTCTGAATTAAAGATATGGTAACACACTATATCTATTGTAATGATTACTTAGATGTTTCTAAGTAAATCACATTCTTAAAATCCCCAATGAAATCAAAATTGACAATACTTAATTTGTTTGTCTAAGTTGATCGTTTTGTGGAGAACAAATCATCCATGCAAGTCAACAAAACATTACTTTGGGTTGAGAACGTTTAACCACTCCCCTCAAACCGTATTAAGCCTGTTTTATGCTTCTGCGGCGTACCCCCGCAGACCCCTCTGCGTCGCCGCGAACCCCTCTCCGATCCCTACGCCGTAGCTCGACGTGCACCTCCAAAAAATTGTAACTACGCGTCGAGGTGACGCAGACCGCAAGGGCTGTGATTGGTCAGATTCAACGCGATGCAACGCAACCTGACGCAGAACCATAAAACGGCCACGACGCCGTAGGAGTGACGGCGTAGCTACGCCGTGGAGTTGACGCAGAAGCATAATGAGGCCTTAAGTCTGTATGAGCGAGAGGAGGGGCGCTAAAGTAAAACCCTGCCCTCTGTTTAATATTCCGTTTCACTTGGAAATACGTCACAACACTGGAGAAAAGTCGCTTGCAACTTCCGGTTCATGGGGACTTTAAAAAGTGAAATCTAAATCAATGTAATATTGTGTGAAATGTATTAGAAAGAAAACTTCAACCAAATAGATATTACTTAACCTTTTATTAGCTTAGTAAAATGTACTTAATTTCTTTTGTTACTTTCACTTAACTTAGTTAAGTAGAGTTTACTTAATTCTATGTGTGAAATTTACTCTAAAAATATTAATGCAAAAACTTGCCTTAAAAGAATTAAGTAAATTTTACTTATTGTTTTTTTCAGTGTGTGTGGATCGGTCCAAAGATCATCTGAGCCAATTTCCGTGAGAATTGAACAAAATTTGAATGAGTAGTAGCAAAAAAACAACACTGTACTTTTCAAAATGGCCACTACTGTAATGGGCGGAGTCTTAATGTAAGATATTGATTGTGATCAGCATGAGTGGAATCAGGTGTACTAATTTTCATTTTTCTAGATCGAAGTTATAACCCTTTCAATGTTTAATTTTTTAACTGGTGGTGGCACTATAGTTGGTCCTAGAGACTCAAAAATTGGTCCAATTACTATTCATTACAATCACTACAAGTGTGCCAAATTTCATCATTGTCCTATGTTTCGTTGATAAGGCTGCCATAGACTCTCCATATGGAATAATAATAATAAGAAGAAAACTAACAATTACAATAGGGGCTATCCTCTTTGGGGCTTTGCCCCTAATTATTAGAGATTGACTGACTACTTTTCTTCGACATGTTGGTGCTCAGCAACCCAGATCTGTGACCTGGAAGGTCACGACGTGCCTAAATTCAGGGTCAGAGTGTCAGCCGCATAATCAATGGAGATATGCTTCAGTCTATCTATGTGTAGAAAAAGTGTGTTTATTTATTAGCCAATCAGAATCATTCAACCTGAAGCAATTAGACCTTGGTGAAGGAAATAATTGCTATCATTTTTGTAAATGTACGGGGAAGAGGCCTACAAACTCCTTGTGATTCTTGAAGCTGACTTCTGCCTGATGAAACTGCAAACTATCTTCAGTAAAATGTTCTTTAATTTATTATAATTCTGACTCTTGTTTTAAATTGACTGCACTTCTAACTGCTGGTCTTAATTAACTATATCTGGTCCTTGGGTCTTTAACTGTAAGTCCCAAAATACAGATATACAGGGTAATCTATATTGCAACAAGGACAATAAAGCAGAAGTTTCTGCAGATATTCTTTAATGACACAAAGTTTAGCCAACTTATTTCAATTTTAAAAGAGGCATTTGGTTCCACTGTTTAACTAGGTACACAGTGAGCACAACCATAACCAATTGCATTATGCAATGAATAAATATTATATAATTTCTAAATATAAATAAATGTTCAATTTCTAAGATATGTTTGTTTACCCAATAACAATCAGAAAGATAATAAAAATAAAACACACAGTCATTGTTGATGTGAACACTAAGTTACTTTGGTTAAATTCGATGTTGGAGGGGGGAGAAAGACCATAAAAGTTAATGTCATGTAAGGACAAAGTTTGTAAGTGGTGGAGACAAACTATATTACCATGTCAGGTGGCTATATCAGCACATGTGACTTAAAATATGTGAATATATTCACCATGAAGGACAATATATTAAGGACAGTCAACTTACAGCATCCTCTTAAAAACCATTATTTTGGATATTGCATACAAAGTTATACCGGACCTGTGTATTGGCTTCTGCAAACCCATCATTCCTGCTGTACAAGAAGCAAAAATTACACGGTGGTCATAAAATTCTACACTATACAGTATCTTAAATGTCTCCATGATCTTGCTGTAAAAATCTGTCAGATTTGCTGCACCAATGAGAACAGGTTCACTCACTGCTGTTATTAATAATGTAGCCCCTATTAATGTACAACAACCTAAAACAAACAAAACCCCTTTTAGTGAATTACAGTGAATTATATTATTAGGTATTGTCAAAAATTTCACCTGTAGTGAGTCAGTCTGGTCACTGGGAGAGTACTAAAACCTTTGGAAAATGGAAAATCACTTTAGGTGAATTACTGTAATTTTTTCCATATGAATATTTGTGTACTGTATGTACAGTAAGGGTTGTATTGTCACATTTTCACCTGTAGTAAGTCACACTGGTCATTAGGAAAGCACTACACCCTTTGGCATACGAAAAAATACTTTAAGTGAATTACAGTAATTTTTTCATAAACATATTTAACAATAGGAAGTACAATAAGGGAGGTATTGTCAAAATTTCACCTGAAGTGAGTCAGTCTGATGATTAGGAAAGCACTACACCCTTTGGAACATGAAAAAATACTTTAGGTGAATTACAGTAATTTTTCATAAAGATATTTGACTTGTACGTACAGTAAGGGAGGTATTGTCAAAATTTCACCTGGAGTAAGTCAGTCCGGTCACTAGGAAAGCACTACACCCTTTGGAACATGAAAAAATACTTTAGGTGAATTACAGTAAGTTTTACATAAAACAATATTTGTGTACTGTACATACAGATGGTGCGTAAAGCAGCCTAGGTGAATACGCAGCAAAGATCAAACCTTAAACTAACTTAACCCCGCTTGGCAACTTTCCTTTTTAGGAAAACTTGACAATGTTCATGTGACAGGGCGCTGTCCATGTATGTGGTACTGAAGGTCCTGCATGATCTTACCTGCACCTTAAAATTTCAATAACTTTTAATAACTTTTCAGTGGTTACCCAAGTTAAACACTTGAATGTTATTAAGTACTCTCCAAAGAACACACTACACCATGGGGATTGGCATATTTAGTGCGTTTAGTTGACTGTGAAATGCAGCAATATAGGCCTACACCTTAAAGAACAAGTCAAACACGTTGGTTTTATATTCGCGTGCTTCCGCTCAATAACTCGTGAGCTGAATATTGTTACTACACAAATAACATTGTTTTAATAATGTTTAATAATTTTCCTCAAAACGAGCTTTCGCAGTGGACAAAATACATTGATCTCTGTGCAGGCGGCTGAGAGACAGATCGGAAGGGATCAGTCAGTAACAGTCAAAAACACACACTATAGTGTCACCAAATTTAGATCACACATCACTGCTGTCCTGGTGGTTAGGCTATACTAACACTTATTTGGGGATTTTTTGCATTATTTTTATGAGTATTATGAAAAATTATACAATTGTATTGCATTTATCCAAACAAAGTGTTGTTATATAACGAGCAGGACAGCAGTGATGTGTGATCTGAATTTGGCAACAATACAGAGAATTACAGTGAAGTTTTTGAATATTTTGTAGTAAGACTTTTCGGGTTTTGAACTTTGCAGATGGTCCCTTCTCAGCAGCCTGCGCATAGAGATCAATGTATTTTGTCCACTGCGAAGGAAAGCTTGTTTTGAGGAAAATTAGGTTGTAGCTGCTGGTGTTAAATGTGTAGTTATATGTGAGGTGTTATTTGTTTAAGTAACAACGTTTAGTTCACGAGTTATTGAACCCGGAAGTTCGTGAATGTGCGAATGTGCGAATATAAAACCAACTTTACCTAAGTAAGAAAACTGGACATTTTTCACGTTCCCAGAACCAACACTGAATATTTGGAGAACGTTCTTACAACAAAAATCTGTTAGCTGGGTTTTGATATTAAACATATTAAACAAAGTCTCACCTTTCAAATTTGGTCATTTTTTTAAAGAAATTTAAACAATAAATACCGTTTTGTGGCTCTTTAATGTGTCGTGACAGATCGCTGTAGAGCATCAGTTAAAGCTGCTCGTGAACCGATCATCTCTTCCTTCTAGTTCATTTATAGCATCAAATAAACATGATTTAAAATAAGAATGAATGTTGTTTTAACCGCGGAAAGGCGTCAGTACACTCCGTTTTTCAAGTTCAAATCCTCCCATGTTAATCTAATATCTCTCCTGACTGCTTTGTCGGAAAAAATGGTGGATGGCGAAGTATGATTGGTCAGATTACCTGTCAATCAAGCTCCACACGAAGGGTCAATTGACTGCACTTCTGACTCCTGATCTTCATTTATCATATCTGGTCCTTGTCTTTAACTGTAAATTCCTCTCCTTCCACAAGACAACAATAGGACTAAAACTTAAGAAAAATTATGATCTTTTTCTTTGTTGAAGAATGAAGATGAATGATAGTGATTTCCAGGTGATGTCAGAGGCAGGAGATGGTGACCTCTGGTGGCAGTTTGAGGGATTGTTAGGGATGGGCAAAAACAAACCTTTTTATTTTGATCCGATACCAATACTTTTTCTTACACTTTTAACAATGCCATTGTCAAAACCAGTTATTTCTTAAATTGGTATGTGATTAGAAAAATAATTAAATTAGACTTAAAGGTATATCACACCAACAAACTCCAGCTAAATGTCAGGAGTGTTTTGGAGCAAACATGAAAAAAGTATTGAAAACAAATAAAAGTGATGCAGAAACCCATGTTTTGTCATTAAAAATGTTGATGTTGATAGTTTTTAATGGAATCAATACCAAATAAGTAGCTTGTTAAAATTTATTTATATCATCTGCAGTATCTATGAGCCCTTAAGGTTTGTACAAGCAAATATGGGACAATTACAAATAAAACTGAACATTTAAAGGGAGAGTTACAGGAACACAAAAGACAGAAAACAGAAGCTGATAATATTGAGCACTTTGAGTTTGAGAGCAATAAAACAATTATACATTTTCCATTGTGAATGTGCAAAATTATGATTTTGTTCAGAATATCAGAATAAAATGATCCATTATGAGTAAAAGCAGGAAAATGTTGTAAAAGGAGAAAGTATATACATGAGAAAGTAGTTTGTCACAAATGAACATAACTTTAGGTGTTTTACTCTCTGACTTAATTTGAGCATTTATATTTATATATTTTTTTACATAGTGACAATTCACCAGCGTTTAACTTTCATTTAATTCCACTGTTACATCATGTTTCTTAAACTATACAGAAATAAATCTCTTTAGTGACTCATCACTGATGGTCCCTGTCAATCATCAGTGGCTCCGCCCACAGAGCTCAGGATTGGTCCATCTGTGCTCCGCCTCTCACTGCAGCATCTTCCTGTTCATCTGAACAAACTATAAGATGAAGAAAGACTGACTGAAGTTCATCAACAACATGATAAACCCTTTCACACGATACATAAAACAATCACACTACACTGAAGAGAGTTTTATTGATTATATTGAGAAGAGCTGCAGGTTCTGACACTTACTGATGGATTCTCATGTTTAGCTCTGAGCAGTGCTTTAAGTGGGCCAAAAGAGGTGCCGGTACTCCGGTATTATGTACATTTTTTTTTTTTTTTTTTTTTTTTTTTTTTTTTTACTGACTCCCAGCCTCCCCTTGAGGTAACAACAACTATATATTGAAGGGGTTTTATATACAGCAGTCTACGGAAGAGGATTAGGGCCAAGCAATAATAAAACAATGAAACCATCTCGAGATTAAAGTCATTATAATTCGAGATTAAACTCGTTAAATTTAGAGTGGAAAAAAAGTCGAAATACAATCTTGAGAATAAACTCATTAAATTTCGAGAATAAAGTCGTTGTGTTTCGAGAAAAAACTTGAAATAGGCTAATCGTGAGAATAAACTAATTAAATTTCGAGAATAAAGTCGTGTTTCGAGAAAAAAATCTAAATGAAATATAGATAATAACGCATTTGATCAGTTTTCATTGCATAGCCTACTGATAGAGGACATGGCAGAGTTGGATCACTTAGTCAAGCTATATGTTAGACTTTCTTTCAGCAACAAAGATCAACTTTAGCTAATTATGACAGAATAATAATTAGCATACGAACTTTAAAGAGAATTTGCAAGCGGCTAGGTCATTTTAGAAGAAAAAATCAGTCCAATAGCAGTAAACAGACGACCTCATAAAAAAATAATAAATCCTATTAGTTTGTGGATTTGCTTGAGAAATAGCTACTGAACATAAATAAAATGTGCAAAAGGGTATTGAAAAATGTTTGCACAAAATGTAGGCTACATAAAATAAATTATAAAACATAATAGAAAAGTAGAACATAAACATGAGTCTTGAAGATGGTTCATTTTATCCATGGTATTTTAACCGAGCAGCTATGGTTGTGCGTTTCACACAACCTCTCCGGCCCACGTTGAGTTGACACTGACAGCGGCAAAAGAGACGCATTCGCTTTTCACTTGTAAAACTCAAGGGTGTAGGGTAATGTAGTCTCTGCTCTCGGTGGGACGAATTAGGAAGCGTGCATTGTGAAGGGCGCTCTGAAAAGCGGCAGCGCAGCCAAAGGATTAAAACAGATGTGCAAATGAGCGTACCGGTACGCTAAAAGCACGTTCTGGGCGCAGGGAGAGGTGGCGGTACGCTCAAGAGCTATATTTGGAAGTGGCGGTACTGAGTACCGGCGCGTACCGGCCCACTTAAAGCACTGGCTCTGAGGATCAAGAGTCTTCAGGAGTCTTCAGACGTCTGCGATCAACGGTCTGTGTGAAAGAGCGAGAGATCGGTCATGTGATCATCTGTGATGGAGTATCTGACTGTGACGTCTCACTTACTGTGAGTGTGTCGTACAGGTCAGAGGTCGTGGACTTGAGATCAAGAGCTGTATATGTGTCTTCATTGGGATCAGAGATCTACAGGAGAGACAGAAGGACACACACATTGTGAGTTCATGTTTTAAACGCTGACTGTGATGTTTAGAGGATCTTGATGGAAATCAGTTTTACTGGATCTAGAACTGAAGAATCAGGTGTTTGGACACGAGACTCGTGTGTCTTATACTCTTAATAATTGAGATCATCTCACCTCCTTCATAGCAGATCTTCTGTTCATCCTTTTAGTAAGACTGTCAGAAGAAAGATGAATAAAACATTTAAATATGTTTGTGTGTGCATATATATATATATATATATATTACTTAAAGCTGCAATCTGTACCTTTTTTTTGTGTTAAAAATGATCCAAAATCAATTATTGAGCAAGTAACCAATCAGTGTTCAAAACTATAACTCCACAAGATAACTCCACAAATACTCCACTACGCCTTTAAATGTAACACTTAACCTAAATGTAATACAGTAATTCTTCATACATAGAGAAGTAGATTTTTTTTTATTAACTTCTTACCAAATGTACATCACAAAAGCAGCTGATGCTCCACCGAGTAAAACACCACAGACACCAGCAACAACACCGACAGTTACAGATGAGAAACATCTGACTGCTGAAATACAGATGAAAACACACTAATGTTTAACAGGACTAGATCACACAAAATACAGCTGAAACTCAAAAAATTTGAATATCGGGCAAAAGTTAATTTCAGTAATTCAAATTAAGGCGAGACACTACAGGTGAATAGGGTAAAAAAATTTAACTAGCAGATATCACCATGAAACTTTCGCAGTTGATTACCTAGATTAAGATGAGAAAAATATGTATTACAAGTTTTCTGTAATTTAATGTTTAAATATGCAAATTAGGCATTCGCTAATTAAATATGCACTAATTTGCATTTATTTTAAAAGACGAAATCTGAGTGTGGATAAAGCCAGGTTCAAAATTATTTTTTCATTGTGTTCACATATTAGATGGGAAAAAATTACAGATGGATTTATGGATATCTACTTTTGTTGTCCTATAAATCAGAATATACTGTCAATAGCCTTAAAAAAATATATTTTCGCCATGTTTTTTGGAATAAAATGTTATATAAATCAGGCTAGGAATAATATATTTACAAATCCCTCTGTCCCAAATGCCTCTAGTGGAATGAGCCCTGAAAAGACGCCATAGCAACTGGACTGTTTGGGGATGCAGGGACCATTACCCCGGGGGAACGTTGTCCCTGGACAGTTTGTCTGGACCGCCGTTCAGGTGGCCTGGCACATGCGCAGCTCTCAGCGAGCGCAGATAGTGCTGAGACAAAACGAGGAGGCGTTCTGTTAGACCACAGAGGTTCCTGGATCTGACACCGCCCTGACGGTTCACGTAGGACACCACAGACATGTTGTCCGAGCGGACTAGAACATGGTGGTCCCGTATGAACGGGAGGAAGCGCTTCAGCGCGTTCTCGACCGCTATCATTTCCAGACAGTTTATTTGAAGGAGCTTTTCTTGGGCTGACCACAGGCCAACCTGAGTTGGAGGCGTCCGTCGAAATGACCTTTCGGTACGAGACGGCTCCCATCGTCACCCCCCGCTGATACCAGTTGGCCGCTAACCAGGGCTGCAGAGCTGTATTTCAGCAGTTTCGCTATTTCTGCGCGGAGTAGATGTGCCTCTTCCACATTCACTTTCGTCGCGGTCCGAGCTCGGAAGCGCGGGGGACGGCGATCGAACTGTAGCGAATAGCCCTGTCTTATTGTGCTCAGCACCCATTCTGATACCCCTGGAATCACTTCCCATGCTTTATATGTACAGCTAGGGGCAGAATGGCCTCCGGGTTTCGATCGCCACACTTCGTGCGGCCATGCTTCTCCCTAAGGCCTGAGCTGCGGACTTAGTGGCACAAAGGGAAAGGTCTGTCGGGCTTCTCAGGTCCGTGATGGCAGCTGGATCCGGGCCTTTCTTGTCCCACTCACGGGGGAGATCGTCTTGAAGGATCTGTAAAACAGCCATAGAGTGCAGGGCGGACGTGACCTGTCCGGCGGCGACATACGCGCGACCGTCAAGTGCAGACGTGGTCTTGCAGGCTTTCGACGGAAGGGCAGACTTTGAACGCCATCTCGCAGAGGGCGGACAAAGGTGCACTGCTACCGCCTCCTCCACAGGGGGGATAGAATTGTATCCCTTCTCGGCGGCGCCGTCCACTTGGGAGAGCGACGCGGAGACGTGAGAGTGGAGCCTCGCGGAGAATGATGCATTCCACGACTTTGAAAGCTCCGCGTGGAGTTCTGGCAGAAAGGAGGCAGACCTGGATGCGGGCGTTTAGTGCCGGCGATGCAGAAAACAGTCGTCGAGTCTGTTAGGCGCGGGCTCCTTGGGCGGTGACCACTCAAGACCGAGTCGGTCGACGGCCAGGGAAAGGAGGCGCATAAATTCCGCGTCCACGCCCACACCCGTTTTTTTTTTATTGTTTTCATGAAATATTCAAATTTTCTGAGATTTTTCATTTGGGGTTTTCATAAGCTGTAAACCATAATCATCAAAATTATAACTTTTGTACAATATTCAAATTTTTCGAGTTTCACCTGTATACTGACAGATAAGAAAGTAAGCAGGTGTATGCGGTTAAAATACAGTATATAATTCATAAAACTCACACATGATGTTTAAAGTCACAGCATCAGAGTATTTCTCTCCATGTTCATTGATGGACTTGCACTTGTATTCTCCACTGTCATCAGAGCTGATCTTTGAGATGTTGAAGATTCTTCCAGATCCTACCAACGTTCCTCCTTTAAACCAGCTGATTTCTGCAGGAGGGTTTGAGTCACTGATGCAGTTCAGAGTCACTGAATCTCCCTCCACTATTACACCAGATCCACTTATCAACGCTGAGACGTTCATGGGAGGATCTAAAAGAGGACAAAAATTGTAATTCAATACAAATATTAGAAAATTATTATTCTGAAGTTTTTGAACAACGTGCATGAGATCATTAACTCACACATGATGTTTAAAGTCACATTATCAGAGTATTTCACTCCATGTTTATTGATGGACTTGCACTTGTATTCTCCACTGTCATCAGAGCTGATCTTTGAGATGCTGAAGATTCTTCCAGATCCTACAATCGTTCCTCCTTTAAACCAGCTGATTTCTGCAGGAGGGTTTGAGTCACTGATGCAGTTCAGAGTCACTGAATCTCCCTCCACTATTACACCAGATGGAATGATGGACACTGAGACGCTCCTGGGAGGATCTGTAAAAATAGGAAAAAAACAGGAAAAAGTGTAAAATGAAATGTGGTGAGACAAATTACTTCACAAATAATCTTCCAGAAATAAAGGCAGACTTACACATGATATTCACATTCACAGCAGCAGAAGTCTTAGATCCATGTTTATTTCTAGCAGAGCAATGATAGTCTCCGCTGGCCGTAGACTTAATATCAGTGATGCTGTAGGTTTCACCAGATTGAAAAATATTCCTTTTTCCTTTAAACCAGCTGATTTCTGCAGGAGGGTTTGAGTCACTGATGCAGTTCAGAGTCACTGAATCTCCCTCCACTATTACACCAGATGGACTGATGGAGACTGAGATGCTCCTGGGAGGATCTAACACAGAGTAACATTGATATCATTAACAGTCACATACATCTAACTCAACGTGAGCTGCTGAGTCCGTAGTTATTTGCAAGTAACGGCTGAAGACGCATATTTTTCCGCAACACTTGATCCAATAATACTAACACTTTATTTTATTTTCTCTTCTACTCTCTCTCCATTTTAAAAAAAAATAAAGTAAATAAATAAAATGATGTATACTGCGTTAGACTAAACTGAGAAGATTCACAGCACTTGCATATTATTGTTTAATTGCTTATATAGCTCTCCTCATTTGTTTGGATAAAAGCATCTGCTAAATGATTAAATGTAAATGTAAACTTGACATCACAGATGTTTAGAGGATTTAATGTCACAGTTATTGTATCAAAATTGACTCACACATGACATTTAAAGTCACAGCATCAGAGTATTTCTCTCCATGTTCATTGCTGGACTTGCACTTGTATTCTCCTCTGTCATCAGAGCTGATCTTTGAGATGCTGAAGATTCTTCCTGATCCTACAATCGTTCCTCCTTTAAACCAGCTGATTTCTGCAGGAGGGTTTGAGTCACTGATGCAGTTCAGAGTCACTGAATCTCCCTCCACTATTACACCAGATGGACTAATGGAGATCACAGGTTTCACAGGAGGATCTACAGATGTCAGGTTTAAGTATTTATTAGTGGCTGCAATTTCAGCAAACATCCCAGTTGAATTTTTCACTGTTTAATGCGAAACAGTGAAAGTTAAAGAAAAAGTAGGAAAGGAAAAACCATTGAGACTAGAATTTGAGAGGCGTGAAACATTTGAAATACAGGCAAATGTTTTACCAAGGTCTGGATTAAACAGTTTTTTTTACTTTTCCTAATTTACAATGAATGAATATAGTGCAAATGCAAAAACTGAGACGAAAAAAATACACGTTACATTTGTTTAGAGATTTTTTACATATAACTACAAGTCAATGTGCGATACCGAACAGGACCACTAGGGGTGAGCGGGCAATACTTCCACACATGCTAGCATGAAGAAACGTCTCGGTTACGTATGTAACCCTCGTTCCCCGAGTGACGATTGGGGTTTCGCTTAGAAGCCTATCACCTTCAAGTATTACAAAATGAGCCAATGGCAAGAAAATGCCATGGGTCTGCGGAATTTGCATAGCGTAACTCCACCCCACGCTGTGGGTATATAAGGAAGTACACTGGCATAACGCAGTCATGTTTTCCTGCTGAGGAGCCGAGACTGAACTCAGGCATTTCCAGCGGTACAGCTGGCCATAAGACGGAACTTCCCTACTCGGGGAACGAGGGTTACATACGTAACCGAGACGTTCCCCATCTATGTCACTCCGAATTCCGTCGGATGACGACGATTGGGGTTACCAGTCTAATCACACCACCTTCACAGCTGTCTTCCAGTGCCCTGCGTAAATCTGAGATCCCTGTCGTGAGGCTAGCACGGACGAAGGACTCCTATTTAGCACAGGAATACCAAGGTACACTGGGAAGCATATCTCAGTAGAAATATGCAAACACACTGCCTGCCCGAAGGGAGGTCTTACAGAATACACATATGACCCGGAGGGATGCATATGGAAGAACACTGGAGTGTCCAGCCTGAAGGGTGGAATCTTTCAACCCCAGGGGTGGCAAGGTGGCTTGCCGAGGGAAAGACACATGCTCAGAGAGTCTTACAGTGGAAATACACATGTGGGGGTCGCCAGAGGGGAACCATGCACATGGAGCACCTGGCCAACGCGAAAGCTGACAGCGGCATAACTCTGGCGTTGACGTCAACAGCGCTGGAGGAACTCAGGGCTACTCGGGGAAACTCACCTGAGGAGAATATCGCACTGATCCAGTCCGAGGAGTGGAATGGCGAGCAAGCGAAGACACCTGAGCTAATCTTAGTACCGGCTAGTTGAAGCGAGTGCACGGGAGGATACTGGCTCCACTCGGAGATTATAGAATCTTGCGAATGTGTTGGGTGTCGCCCAGCCTGCAGCTCTGCAGATGTCTGTCAGCGAGGTGCCATGCGCTAGAGCCCAAGAGGAGGCGACACTCCAGGTGGAGTGTGCCTTCACACCAAGGGGGAACGGTCGACCTTGCTGCTGGTAAGCCAAAGCAATGGCGTCCACTATCCAGTGAGACAACCTTTGCTTTGAGAGAGCCTTTCCCGTCAGCTTCCCACCATAACAGACAAAGAGCTGGTCTGAGGTCCTGAAACACTGCGTCCTGTCTACATAGGCGCGGAGAGCGCGTTCTGGACAGAGCAATGCCAAGGCTGGGTCTGCCTCCTCCAGGGGCAGCGCTTGCAGGTTCACTACCTGATCTCGGAAGGGAGTGGTAGGAACCGTGGGCACATATCCAGGCCGGGGTCTCAGGATCACGTGAGAGTCAGCCGGCCCAAATTCCAGAACCGCGTACTGGTATGCCTGCCCCTCGAAAGCGGAAGAAGAAACGGTCTGTGTCGAGGAAGAATGGAGACATGAAAGTAGGCGTCCTTCAGGTCGATCGCTGCAAACCAATGTCACTGCAAAAAAAAATTTCTAATGCATTCGAAAATGCGTTTGGCGGTGAGAATTTTGAACGGAAGCCTGTGAAGGGATCGGATCAACACTCGCAGGTCCAGGATTGGCCGTAACCAACCGGATTTCTTCGGTACAATGAAGTAGGGGCTGTAGAAGCCAGACTTCATTTCGGCTGGAGGGACAATCTCGATCGCACCTTTCGCCAGTAAGGTAGCGACCGCTCGCATGACAGGGGCATGACAGTGAAGCGGACTCCCCGAGACCGGGGAGGAGATTGAGCTAACTGAATCGCATAGCCGAGCCTGATGGTCCTTGCGACCCAGCGGGACAGCTGGGGGAGCCGAAGCCACGCGCCCAGAAACTGCACCAGAGGGCTCATGGGGATCACAGACGTACCCTCGGTGGGGCAGCGAAGCGGTACAACTGGCCCAGACTGGGGAGGCATAGCATCCCGGTGTGGGGGCACAGTCATAGACCGCGTCCTGACAGAGGAGACCAGGGAAGGACGTGCGTTCCACTGGGGTCTGGTCTGACAGGGGTCTGGCGACAGAGGGGGACGAGAGTGGTGAGGCTCGTGAGCGGGGTATGTCAGTTCTGTCTTTAACCACATTAGGGAACAAAAGATTCTCCCCTGGCCCTCCATCAGGGGAAGGAGTGGCCCTGCTACCACCTCCTCGACAAAACTGAAACCCGTCTCTGAGCTGTCCGCGTCAGGTACGTCGCTTGGCCTGGCGTTTAGCTGGCTGCGGAGCCTGAGCGTACTGGGGCGCCTGTCTGCGACGTCCTCCACGGCGCGGTCCGGGTGGAGGCTGCTGCGGGGGCCGAGCGGGAGGGGCGGGAGTCACAGGGCTGAGCTGACTGAGCCAGCGGCTGGGTGGAGGCAGCAGCTGGCCACCGGGGCAGTATATGTTTTATGGCCTCAGTCTGTTTCTGGGCAGCCGAGAACTTTTGGGCGAAGTCCTTGACTGCACCGCCGAATAGGCTAGCCTGGGATATGAGTGAGTTGAGGAGACGAGCTCGCTCAGCCTCGCGCATATCAGCCAGGTTAAGCCACAGCTGTCGTTCCTGGACCACAGCTGTGGACATCAACTGGCCAAGGGAGCGTGCGGTCACTTTCGTCGCTCGGAGAGTGAGGTCAGTGGCGGCACGCAGCTCATCAAAGAGCCCCTGGTCAGCTCTACCCTCGTGCATGTCCCTGAGCATCCTGGCTTGATAGACCTGCAGGATGGCCATGGTATGGCACAGATCAGCAGGCAGGAATGTTAAGCTCGCTGGAAATCGGCTTTGCACCAACACAGACTGGAGAGCTGCTCGTCTCGAAGAATACTCGGTGACACTCAGAGAATTCAGGCTACAGGAGTGAAGAGGATCTCTTGGCTCCGAAGCAAAAATATGACTGCGTTATGCCAGCGTACTTCCTTATATACCCACAGCGTGGGGTGGAGTTACGCTATGCAAATTTCGCAGACCCATGGCATTTTCTTGCCATTGGCTCGTTTTGTAATACTCGAAGATGATAGGTTTCTAAGCGAAACCCCAATCGTCATCATCCGACGGAACTCGGAGTGACAACGATGGGGAAATTAGGGTGATTCTCATTTCTTATTTGTGCATCCTCGTTTCTTTTTTCCTCGCGTCTCAGCTCGACCCCCTGTAGGATTCGAGGGAAGGATGCAAGGAAAGAAAATGAAGATGTAGGAAGTCTCCTCCGTCCTCCAGCCTGTGACCCGGAAACTGATCAAACTCAGCATCTTGAAGGACATCTCAATTCTCTCCATTCCCTTCACATGTCACAATCATTCGTATTTATGCTTTACCTTTGCAGTTTAAATCAATTATACATCAAACGTATATAAACAGGAAATCTTGCTTTATCTTTATTATTTATGAATTTCTTAAATTGCCAAACTTGAAAAACATAAGGGCAGATCCCTTGAGCGCAGCTGTTGACGCTTTGAAGTGATCAAGAATATTCCAATATACAAACAGGGAGGTCTCATTTCTTATTTGTGCATCCCTGTTTCCTTTCCCCGTGTCTCAGCTCGACCCCCTGTAGGATTCGAGGAAAGGTTGCAAGGATAGGAAATTATTTTGTTATTTAACAAATCAGTGACCAGTATAATAATAATTTCGATCAAAAATTTACATTTATTTATACTGTATATAGCGTCTAGGTTACTAATGTAACCCTGTCACAGTTACCAGCCCAAGTTGACCACCAGAGGGCATTCCTTCTCTGACCTTTGCCACTCAGCCATGAACTTCAGTTCCCATAATCCTTTGCCCGGACTCATCACTAATTATTGCATTCACCTGTGTGTCGAATTAGGATCACGCCTGAGAACTTATCATCATCAAGTTTTAACAGAACCGGTCCAATGGACATTGGCGGGTGAGATTTGCATCGCGAACCACATGTGTGCTGTGGTTATAAAGGAAGCGATCAGAGACACACTCACCAAGTTTTTGCCGGGGAGCAGTTGTAGTGGTGCTCGGTTGCTCAGTGTTGAACACAGGGATTGTGACAACGGGGCGTAACCTCTTCCAGTTGAAAAAGACGTACTGTTAAATGTATTAAAAATGCATTCAATTATATTTGTATTGTACTAAAAACATACTCAAACTTAATTGTACGTCTTTTTCACCTAGGCTCCCTTCCCTCCTTCCGGTCCCATTCAGTCATCACTATGAGTTACATCAGTGACTGATGAATTGGGATCCCTAAGCAAAACGCCACAAACACTGTGTGTTCCAGCGCCTTGTGTAAACCGCCCGATCCCCCTCGCACCCTTGGAGAAGGACAGGGCTTTACATGGAGAAATCAATCACTGCTGTTCCTACTTATTAACGCCATTTTCACTATGATGGTATATATAAATCAGTTAAATAAGTAAATAAATGACTCTTTAACTTTGAGTTCAAATCTGAATTGTAGAAGCTTAGAAGATCCTACATTTCTCCAAGGACAGTGACTTATTTTTTAAATCTATTTACCCGTGGAAGAATATACACATATGATCACAACATATGGGCACCAGTCTAGCACAGGCTGACCACTGACCAGAGTCGCTTCTGACGGGCAAGTTGGGACATGCGATGGGAGCGTAGATCACCTTCATGGTTTATGTGTGTATCGATGTGTTGTCTGTTCGGACCAGTATAGGCTTGTCTTGCAGCAACAGTAGAAACCGGCGGAGAGCAAGGAATACTGCCAGCAACTTGAGGCAATTGATACACCACTGGAGTCGAGTTTGCTCTTTCCCAATTGACCTGAAGCCCATTGGCGGAGGTGTCTGAGCACCAGTCCCTGTGTTCGCACAACCGATCTCACGATTGGGCCACGATGAGGGTGGCCTCCGTGACCTTCGTACAGACGCGTAACAGACAGTTCGAAGAGACAGACTATGCCCGGTATGCCCGTCCCTCAAACGCAAAGCTTAGGAACGGTCTGTGTCGAGGATTATTTATTGGCGTTTTTATTTAAGACGTAAAAATTAGGATAATTTTTTGGCTTCATATCTCGAGAAAAGATGACTTTACCCATAGCGTAAGCAACTTACGCAATACGAGAGAACCTCTCATAAGAGAACTAATATATTTAGTATATATAACTATATACATATGCATGATTATACTTTTCAGAGGGCCGATATTTCTTTATTTAAAATCCTTTTTTTTTATTGTTTTCATGAAATATTCTAATTTTCTGAAATTTTTCATTTGGGGTTTTCATAAGCTGTAAACCATAATCATCAAATTTATAACTTTTGCACAATATTCAAATTTTTCGAGTTTCACCTGTATACTGACAGATAAGAAAGTAAGCAGGTGTATGCGGTTAAAATACAGTATATGATTCATAAAACTCACACATGATGTTTAAAGTCACAGCATCAGAGTATTTCTCTCCATGTTCATTGGTGGACTTGCACTTGTATTCTCCACTGTCATCAGAGCTGATCTTTGAGATGCTGAAGATTCTTCCAGATCCTACAATCGTTCCTCCTTTAAACCAGCTGATTTCTGCAGGAGGGTTTGAGTCACTGATGCAGTTCAGAGTCACTGAATCTCCGTCCACTATTACACCAGATGGACTGATGGACACTGAGACGCTCCTGGGAGGATCTAAAAAAAGACAGAAGAAACTCTATATTCATATTTTGCGATTGTTAATCCACTAATTTGTTTATTACAACAGTTACTGAACCATCATTAACTCACACATGATGTTTAAAGTCACAGCAGAGTATTTCTCTCCATGTTCATTGGTGGACTTGCACTTGTATTCTCCACTGTCATCAGAGCTGATCTTTGAGATGCTGAAGATTCTTCCAGATCCTACAATCGTTCCTCCTTTAAACCAGCTGATTTCTGCAGGAGGGTTTGAGTCACTGATGCAGTTCAGAGTCACTGAATCTCCCTCCACTATTACACCAGATGGACTGATGGACACTGAGACGCTCCTGGGAGGATCTAAAACAGAGAAACATTGATATCATTAAAGGGACACTTCACCCATTTGCATTAAGATTAGTATCTTTAGAAACCCAGTCATATTTTTGAATGGTTATGGTTTATTCCCTTATTTTCCCCTGAGATGGGAGAAATAAGGATTTAAGTGTTCCACTTCCTGCTTATTATGATGTAAAAATCGTCATTTTGCGTCATAATAAGCAGGAAGTCCCATTTCTTGTATAAGGTTAAGACTACAAACATTAGCTCATCATTTATCCAGGGGGTAGGACCCACTCACGCTACAGACCTATTACAGATCAGTGGGTGGGACTTCACTTGCAGAAACTAAAAACAATATCCACCATCTTGTTTGGAAGCTAAGCTAACAAGCGCTGTGGAGCCTTTCTTTTACTGTCTATGTGTGGAACCAGATGTGAAGTTACGACAATGACGGAAGGAAATAAACATGATATGGAAGAAGAGGATTTTGAAAGTCTGCTGCTCGAATCCGATGTTCGTGGCTGTCTTTACGAGCCGCAATATAGCGAAGAGCCGGATTGCCGACACAAGCGAGTAGAACGACACGACCAGTCCGCCTGAAATCAATCCAGCCTCGGCTCCTCGTCCGCGACAGGCAGGTCTTCTGCATCGGCTACAGAAGCCACAGCAGCCGCGTCCTGTTCCTCCATCAGCCGAAGTGTTGATCAGCCGCGTCCTGGTCCTCCATCAGCCGAAGTGTTGATCAGCCGCGTCCTGCTCCTCCATCAGCCGAAGTGTTGATCAGCCGCGTCCTGCTCCTCCATCAGCCGAAGTGTTGATCAGCCGCGTCCTGCTCCTCCATCAGCCGAAGTGTTGATCAGCCGCATCCTGCTCCTCCATCAGCCGAAGTGTTGATCAGCCGCGTCCTGCTCCCCCATCAGCCGAAGTGTTGATCAGCCGCGTCCTGCTCCTCCATCAGCCGAAGTGTTGATCAGCCGCGTCCTGCTCCTCCATCAGCCGAAGTGTTGATCAGTCGCGTCCTGCTCCTCCATCAGCCGAAGTGTTGATCAGCCGCGTCCTGCTCCTCCATCAGCCGAAGTGTTGATCAGTCGCGTCCTGCTCCCCCATCAGCCGAAGTGTTGATCAGCCGCGTCCTGCTCCTCCATCAGCCGAAGTGTTGATCAGCCGCGTCCTGCTCCCCCATCAGCCGAAGTGTTGATCAGCCGCGTCCTGCTCCTCCATCAGCCGAAGTGTTGATCAGTCGCGTCCTGCTCCCCCATCAGCCGAAGTGTTGATCAGTCGCGTCCTGCTCCTCCATCAGCCGAAGTGTTGATCAGTCGCGTCCTGCTCCTCCATCAGCCGAAGTGTTGATCAGCCGCGTCCTGCTCCCCCATCAGCCGAAGTGTTGATCAGCCGCGTCCTGCTCCTCCATCAGCCGAAGTGTTGATCAGCCGCGTCCTGCTCCTCCATCAGCCGAAGTGTTGATCAGTCGCGTCCTGCTCCCCCATCAGCCGAAGTGTTGATCAGCCGCGTCCTGCTCCTCCATCAGCCGAAGTGTTGATCAGCCGCGTCCTGCTCCCCCATCAGCCGAAGTGTTGATCAGCCGCGTCCTGCTCCTCCATCAGCCGAAGTGTTGATCAGTCGCGTCCTGCTCCTCCATCAGCCGAAGTGTTGATCAGCCGCGTCCTGCTCCCCCATCAGCCGAAGTGTTGATCAGTCGCGTCCTGCTCCTCCATCAGCCGAAGTGTTGATCAGCCGCGTCCTGCTCCTCCATCAGCCGAAGTGTTGATCAGTCGCGTCCTGCTCCCCCATCAGCTGAAGTGTTGATCAGTCGCGTCCTGCTCCCCCATCAGCCGATGCAGAAGACCTGCCTGTCGCGGACGAGGAGCCCGGGCTGGCTTGAGTTCAGGCGGACTGGTCGTGTCGTTCTACCCGCTTGTGGGCAATCCGACTCTTCGCTATATTGCGGCTCGTAAAGATAGCCACGAACATCGGATTAGAGGAGCAGACTTTCAAAATAATAGAGAACAAAATAATGGTCACGCCTAAATTTTTTTATTCTTATATTGCAAGTCTAAATTGCATTATAATGGTCGGACTGAACATTCAACATAAATAGAAACGAGGAGTAATTCAATAATGATTTCGGCAACAAACTACATTTTTTCAGTGAAATGAATTTCAAACTCTGGCGGTTTCTAGCTTTGTAGATGGAAGAGTGCTTTCTCTGAATCTGATAGGCGGATACCTCATCAGATGTGTTGTTCTGGATTAGTGGGAGTGGCTTGCGGAGCTGTGCAATGTGGTGCATTGTGGGAGTTCTGGTTTTCAGTACAAATGCGCCCTAAAGTTACTTTCTGTCTTTACTTGGTCAAGAAGGCACCAAATAAAAAAAAAATTATTACATTTCGACTACATATATGACCCAGTTTAAAAAAAGATTAATGTTCCCACGGGTGAAATGCTCCTTTAACAGTCACATACATCTAACTCAACGTGAGCTGCTGAGTACGTAGTTATTTTCAAGAAACGGCTGAAGATGCATATTTTTCAGCAACACTTGATACATTAATACTAACACTTTCTTTTATTTTCTCTTCTATTCAATTGTATTTATTTACTTAATTTTTTTAAATAGATATAATGTATACTGCGTCAGACTAAACTGGGAAGGGTCATAACATTTGCATATTGTTGTCCTATTGTTTAATTGCTTATATTGCTCTCCTCATTTGTTTGCATAAAAGCGTCTGCTAAATGATTAAATGTAAATGTAAACTTAACGTCACAGATGTTTAGAGGATTTAATGTCACAGTTATTGAACCATCATAAACTCACACATGATGTTTAAAGCCACAGCATCAGAGTATTTCTCTCCATGTTCATTGCTGGACTTGCACTTGTATTCTCCTCTGTCATCAGAGCTGATCTTTGAGATGCTGAAGATTCTTCCAGATCCTACAATCGTTCCTCCTTTAAACCAGCTGATTTCTGCAGGAGGGTTTGAGTCACTGATGCAGTTCAGAGTCACTGAATCTCCCTCCACTATTACACCAGATGGACTGATGGACACTGAGACGCTCCTGGGAGGATCTAATAACAATCACCAAACTTATTGTTATGAGGAATCATAAAACAGTTTCTGCAATAAACATCAAACATCAAACAACATATAACATCCTTATAAACATCCTGGAATGTTCAACTGCATCTTGTTTTATGATAAACTCACACATGACGTTTAAAGTCACAGCATCAGAGTATTTCTCTCCATGTTCATTGATGGACTTGCACTTGTATTCTCCACTGTCATCAGAGCTGATCTTTGAGATGCTGAAGATTCTTCCAGATCCTACAATCGTTCCTCCTTTAAACCAGCTGATTTCTGCAGGAGGGTTTGAGTCACTGATGCAGTTCAGAGTCACTGAATCTCCCTCCACTATTACACCAGATGGACTGATGGACACTGAGACGCTCCTGGGAGGATCTAATAACAATCACCAAACTTATTGTTATGAGGAATCATAAAACAGTTTCTGCAATAAACATCAAACATCAAACAACATATAACATCCTTATAAACATCCTGGAATGTTCAACTGCATCTTGTTTTATGATAAACTCACACATGACGTTTAAAGTCACAGCATCAGAGTATTTCTCTCCATGTTCATTGATGGACTTGCACTTGTATTCTCCACTGTCATCAGAGCTGATCTTTGAGATGCTGAAGATTCTTCCAGATCCTACAATCGTTCCTCCTTTAAACCAGCTGATTTCTGCAGGAGGGTTTGAGTCACTGATGCAGTTCAGAGTCACTGAATCTCCCTCCACTATTACACCAGATGGACTGATGGACACTGAGACGCTCCTGGGAGGATCTAACACAGAGAAACATTGATATCATTAACAGTCACATACATCTAACTCAACGTGAGCTGCTGAGTTCGTAGTTATGTGCAAGTAACGGCTGAAGACGCATATTTTTCCGCAACACTTGATCCAATAATACTAACACTTTATTTTATTTTCTCTTCTACTCTATCTCGATTTAAAAAACTAAAGTAAATAAATAAATAAAATGATGTATACTGCGTTAGACTAAACTGAGAAGATTCACAGCACTTGCATATTATTGTTTAATTGCTTATATGGCTCTCCTCATTTGTTTGGATAAAAGCGTCTGCTAAATTATTAAATGTAAATGTAAACTTGTCATCACAGATGTTTAGAGGATTTAATGTCACAGTTACTGAACCATCATTAACTCACACATGACGTTTAAAGTCACAGCATCAGAGTATTTCTGTCCATGTTCATTGATGGACTTGCACTTGTATTCTCCACTGTCATCAGAGCTGATCTTTGAGATGCTGAAGATTCTTCCAGATCCTACAATCGTTCCTCCTTTAAACCAGCTGATTTCTGCAGGAGGGTTTGAGTCACTGATGCAGTTCAGAGTCACTGAATCTCCCTCCACTATTACACCAGATGGACTGATGGAGATCACAGGTTTCACTGGAGGATCTACAGATGTCAGGTTAAAGTATTTATTAGTGGCTTCAGTTGGTTATTATTGGACAATTTCAGCAAACATCCCAGTTTAATTTTTCACTGTTTAATGCGAAACAGTGAAAGTTAAAGAAAAAGTTAAAAGAAAAAAAGTTAACAAGGAAAAACTATTAAGACTAGAATTTGAGAGGCTTGAAACATTTGAAATACAGACAAATGTTTTACCAAGGTCTGGATTAAACAGTTTTTTTTACTTTTCCTAATTTACAATGAATGTATATAGTGCAAATGCAAAAACTGAGAGGAAACAAATACACGTTACATTTGTTTAGAGATTTTTTATATAGAACTACAAGTCAATGTGTAATACCAAACAGGACCACTAGGGGTGAGTGGGCAATACTTCCACACATGCTAGCATGAAGAAACTCAGGGTGCTTCTCATTTCTTATTTGTGCATCCTCGTTTCTTTTTTCCTCGCGTCTCAGCTCGACCCCCTGTAGGATTCGAGGGAAGGAAGCAAGGAAAGAAAATGAAGATGTAGGAAGTCTCCTCCGTCCTCCAGCCTGTGACCCGGAAACTGATCAAACTGCGTCTTGAAGGACATCTTAATTCTCTCCATTCCCTTCACATGTCACAATCATTCGTATTTATGCTTTACCTTTGCAGTTTAAATAAATGATATATCAAACGTATAAACAGGGCATCTTGCTTTATCTTTATTATTTATGAATTTCTTAAATTGCCAAACTTTAACAACATAAGGGCAGATCCCTTGAGCGTAGCTGTTGACGCTTTGAAGTGATCAAGAATATTCCAATATACAAACAGGGAGGTCTCATTTCTTATTTGTGCATCCCTGTTTCCTTTCCCCGTGTCTCAGCTCGACCCCCTGTAGGATTCGAGGAAAGGTTGCAAGGATAGGAAATTATTTTGTTATTTAACAAATCAGTGACCACTATAATAATAATTTCGATCAAAAATTTACATTTATTTATACTGTATATAGCGTCTAGGTTACTAATGTAACCCTGTCACAGTTACCAGCCCAAGTTGACCACCAGAGGGCATTCCTTCTCTGACCTTTGCCACTCAGCCATGAACTTCAGTTCCCATAAGCCTTTGCCCGGACTCATCACTAATTATTGCATTCACCTGTGTGTCGAATTAGGATCGCGCCTGAGAACTTATCATCATCAAGTTTTAACAGAACCGGTCCAATGGACATTGGCGGGTGAGATTTGCATCGCGAACCACATGTGTGCTGTGGTTATAAAGGAAGCGATCAGAGACACACTCACCAGGTTTTTGCCGGGGAGCAGTTGTAGTGGTGCTCGGTTGCTCAGTGCTGAACACAGGGATTGTGACATCGGGACGTAAGCTCTCCCAGTTGAAAAAGACATGAGACCGAGAGGAGTCTGAGTGTGCAGTGGCTCTTACTGGCTCCACAGTTTGGGGTGCGTGAGAAGGCAGTGTGTGCGGCTTGTTCTGAGACACTGCTTATGATTTATGGGGATTAAAAAAGTTGGTTGTGTACACACACTGCTGACACATATATTTTCAAACACCATGTAAAAGTGAATTTTGCATAATAGGTGCCCTTTAAAAACCTTGTTAAAAATCTTAAATACTTCAGAGCACAGACTTAAGTTTGGTATCTTTTTAAAGGGAACACCTCACAGATTATTGTAGAAATATTGTTTTTTAAAAATGTCATAGAAGTTTATTTTTATATAAAATATATATATTTTAAAAAACATTTTCAACTAAAACTTCAAGAAAATCAAAGCTAAACATCTGAACAAATTATGTGAAAAATTGTAGGTTGATGTCTCAAAAAAAATAAGTAAGATTTTTTGAACTTGCAGTACCAAACTTTTCCACTAGATTACATCCATACTCTAGTGACCATATAAGAACTCTTCGATTTCCATATATGGATTACGTGATCTCAACCATGCATTCCCATTCTTTAAAAAATAGTTAGGAAGTAGACATCCTATTCAGAATTAGTTTGGGTAGTAATGTTAGTATTTGATTTGAAATAAATCTCTAAAACACATAAAAACAGAATCAGAGCGTGTGTTTAGTCGCCAAATATGAGTCTGAACGCTTTCAAATGCTTTATAGCTTGTCAAGATTACTTTAGGTTTAGACTAAGATATTATTGTTATAAATGTATAAAGGCAAGTGTCCCACGGGTGTCAGGGAGGGGAAGTCTTAAAAATAGTGGCTACAGTTATTTTAATAAATCATAAATTCAGATTTTTTCAGATCTTTGTAATGCGTGAAAAGTGTTGATATAAAAATATTTTTCTTTTTCTTTTTTTATATTGTGTGATTTTTGGGGAATTTAATACAATTAGGGTCAATTTGACCCGGACCACACAGACTGAAACCAGAAATCGAGCAGTGCATGAGTGTTAAAGAGACACGCCCTTTTTCTTGGGCGTGTTCCAAAATCCAAGATGGCAGTATGAAGGCAGTGCGCACATTTGTTTGTGGTGATTATAGAATGTTTCAATTGGAAGTTTTAGAAAGTTTTAAGTTTTAGTTTTGTTTTGATTTTGTATCTGTGTAGATACAAATTCGATTATTTTTTGTAGCGCTCTTTTGATTTCATTGAGCAGTGGAATAATTTCGTTCAAAAGGAGCTGTAAAATTTCCTCGCTAGCACGGGAGAAGGATTATCTGACTGGCCTTATTTGGGCACACTCTGGATCGGCACACGACTGGCCTTATTTGGGCACACTCTGGATCGGCGGGGACAAACAAGCTCTGCCTTGTTGTGGTAGACATTGCGTTGCTTGACGTAGTTCCCTTCCTCACGAAGTCGATTTTAATATCATTAAGCTACTTCTTCGGAGGTCACGGAGTAGTGCATCGGCCGAAATATGGCGTTTTTAACAACAGCGTTTTTTCTGCTGATCGCAGTGGATTTCACAGGAAATGAAAAGACTCCGGAGGTCCATTCTCAAAAGGTATGGACATATTTTTATATCTCATCTGAAGGAACGTTCTCGGACACTGGTCTTATTATGGAGCTGTGTCACTCATCATCACTAAGGGCGTTTAGCTCTGTTTGTTTGGACTATAAGGACTGCTTTATTGTCATGGATCGCATTTTGGTTCCTAATGCCTATAATGACTCTCGATCTACACCACGGAAAAGGAAATGCCTGGTTCTTATTTTATTGTTGATTTCAGGAAATGTACATCCTAACCCTGGCCCTAATCCTGGTCCTGTCATTAATAATCTTGGTACTCCAGAGGACTTTAAATCCAGGACGGGGCTCGGTTTTATTCATCTAAATGTTTGTAGTCTGTTACCAAAAATGGACTTGGTTAGGGCATGGGCTATTCAAACAGATGCAGATGTCCTAGTAATCTCTGAAACCTGGCTCAAAAAAACCATTTTAGATAAGGACATTGGGATTAATGGCTATAGAGTTTTCCGTTGTGATCGTCTAAAGAAGGGTGGTGGTGTTGCAATTTATGTTAAAACTAAATTCACCACCAGGATTTTATCTTTTCAGTCTGCTGTTAAACAATTTGAAATCTTAGCTTTAAACCTTGAAATAGCTAAAGGTCAGTATATTACTGTTATTGGTTGTTATAGACCTCCTTCTGCCATTGCCGATGCTTTGCCAAATTTGATGACCTTTTTAAATGAATTTGATTGTAGTGATATTGTTTTAGTCGGAGATTTAAATTGGGATTGGTTATCCTCTGCGTCAGATGATTTTAAAAATCACTGTAATGGTTTAAATCTTACACAGATAATTAACAATCCTACTAGACCTAATGTCAGAAATCCTAATAGGGCTACTCTTATTGACGTGTTTTTGACAAACACACCGCATAAATATTCAAATGTAGGTGTGTTTGCTAACGATTTGAGTGATCACTGTGTTATTGCTGCGGTAAGAAATGCAAAAATCCCTAAGACTAAACCTAGAATAGTTTTTAAAAGAAACTTGAAGCACTTCTGTGAGCAAGCGTTTTTGCATGATTTGTCTAGCTTTGAATGGGATAGGATTTCGCTTATTGATAATGTGGAGCTTGCGTGGAAATTTTTTTATGAAGGTTTTATTAGAATTGTGGATAAGCATGCTCCCTTTCAGAGGTTAAGAGTAAAGGGACGGGATAACCCATGGTTTACTCCGGAGGTGGCTAATCTTCTTCGGCAGCGAAACCAAGCTTGGGCTAAAGCAAGACAAACTGGTACAGATTCAGACTGGCTCAGTTTTAGACAGCTGCGCAATCGTTGCACATTTTTTATCAAAAAGGCTAAATCAGATTTTTATTTAGCAGCAACAACAGAGAACCTAAACAATCCCCGTAAATTTTGGAAAGCATTAAAATCGGTAGGCACCATGAATTCTAATAATGAATTACCTCCGTATATTATCAATGATGAAGCCATTATATCAGAAAAGTCTGTAATGTTAGATTGTTTTAATAAGCACTTTGTGGAAACTGGTTCCTTGTTTGAGCGGCAGCGCCCTGTAGGAAATACAATCGTGACAAACTGTGTAAACTCATCCGCTCCACCAAGGAAATCCGGTGTGAGTGAAGAGGTATTTTGCCTAAAGCCTTTCTCTGTTGCGGAGGTGCAATCAGCACTTGTTGCCTTGGACTATAGTAAATCTCCTGGCCCTGACAGTTTAGAGCCTTATTTCTTGCGAATAGCTGCTAATTTTATTGCTAAACCAATTTCAATTATTTTTAATCTTACTTTAGTCTGCAATGAGATTCCAGTGATCTGGAAATCGGCCTATGTACTCCCCCTATTAAAGGGAGGTGATTCTGCCCACTTGGATAATTATAGACCGATTTCTAAATTATCAGTTTTAGCTAAAGTTTTAGAAACTCTGGTTGGTGCTCAGTTAAAGGACTATTTGGTTTCCAAACACATTTTGTCTGACCTACAGTCTGGGTTTCGAAGGCAGTACAGTACCATTACTGCTTCAATGAAGGTCATTAATGACTTTATTGAAGCGTTGGACTGTAAGAACACCTGTTTAGCTCTTTTTATAGATTTATCTAAGGCTTTTGATACAGTGGATCATTGCATTTTATTGGAGAAGCTACATAATATTGGTTTTTCTAACCAATCTGTTGAATGGTTTACCAATTATTTGGCTGATAGAACTCAGTGTGTTTATTTTGATAATCTTAAATCTGCAACATTGAATGTATCAAATGGTGTCCCGCAAGGATCAGTCTTGGGTCCTATTTTATTTACTATTTATATTAATAACTTGGGTAATGACATCCCGCAAGCTCATTTCCATTTTTATGCGGATGATACCGTTATCTATTGTAAGGCTGCAACGTTACGTCAAGCTTTTTCAAATTTACAATCTGCTTTTAACCTTGTGCAGGCACAGCTCTATCATCTTAAATTAGTTTTAAATGTAAAAAAAACTAAGATTTTGCTTTTTTCAAAATCTAAGAAGGTTCTTGAGAGTCTTCCAAGTATTTCTACTATTCATGGGGAGCAGATTGAGCAAGTCAAACTGTATAAATACTTGGGTATATTAATTGATGATCAGCTCTCTTTTAAGTTGCACATTAATAAATTGGTACAGAAGCTCAAATTAAAAATAGGATTTTATTTTAGAAATAAAGCCTGTTTTTCTTGGAAAACCAGGAAGAGATTAGTTGCTGCAACATTTCTCACCGCACTTGATTATGGTGACCTGCTTTATAGAAATGCGCCTGTTAAATGTTTATCTTTGTTGGATACTGTCTTTCATAGTGCACTAAGATTTGTGACTGGATGTAAAGCGTCAACACATCATTGTACATTGTACAAATTGACAAACTGGCCTTCATTATCAGTGAGGAGGCATATTCATTGGCTTACGTTCATTTACAAGTCTATGTTGGATATGCTCCCATCTTATCTTTGCACTTATATGTCTCGCAGCACCTGTTCTTACAATTTGCGCTCTGGTAATTTGTATTTGTTGACTGTACCTAAGGTCCGTACAGAGCTCGGTAAGAAGGCCTTTAGTTTTGCAGCACCATCCACATGGAATACATTGCAGATTGATTTGAAGTTGCAAGATCTGATTTCTCTTGGTCTATTTAAACAATACATGAAATCTTTGGAACTGGATGCTATAAATTGCTGTCACTGTTTTAATATGTAATTATCAATAGTTAGTTTTACAAATTCTTAGCATAAATTAAGTGTACTTTTAGATAGTCTAATGTCGATGGTTTATGTTGTTACGTGTGTTTGTTGTTTATTGTGCACTGTCAATACACTGTCATTTTGGCCAGGTCTTTCTTGGAAAAGAGGTTTTAAATCTCAATGAAATAACCTGGTAAAATAAAGGTAAATAAATAAATAAAAATAAAGAGAAGAAGTGAATCTGTACTCACACGTGACATTGATCTGAACCTCCGGAGAGATGTGAGTGTGTCCGTCTACAGCACAGCTATATCTGCCTGAATCCTCTCTTCTGACTGGGTTGAGGATGAGTTTGTTTCTGTCTCTTCTCTCAGTTAATATCTTCTGTGAGTTTTTGTACCAGATGAATGTTCTGTCAGTCAGAGCGCAGCTGCTTTTACATGTCAGACGGACTGAATCTCCCTCTGTCACTCTCTCAGGAGACTCCACCTGAAGATCTGAACACAACATACACATTATATCTAGTGCTGCTGGCACACACTGATTATTATTCAACATAATGCACAGAAGAAGAGATAAACCTCATCAAAGTCACCTGTGACAGTAAGAGTCACTCCTGGATCACCAATCCATTTTCCATCAGGTTTATCAGTGATGAATCTGAAATAGTACATGTGTGAATCATTCAGTGTCACATGACTCAGTCTGATGGTGCAGTTCTGCTGTTTATCTCCCAGATACTGAAGCCTCTGACTGTATTCAGTGTCATTAGACAGATCTGGAGGCTCGACATCCTTTATAAACTCTTTGGTCCAGAACACTTTCATGATCTGATATCCAGTAGGGTATGTATAAGTGCATCTCATTATCACTGTTGAGTTCTTTAGTGCACAGATGTGTGAAGGACTGTATCTCACACTCCAACCAGCACTAGAAACCCCTGAAACACAGAATTCATCAAATGTAAATGTTGTTTTATCAGTTATATTGGGCCATGAAAACATGACAATGGTTTATTAATATTTGAAAACCGCAACTCTTTAAAGGAAATATAAGATAAATGTGAATAAATGATCTCAGTGTGAATTACTCTAAGACAGAGGAGTGAAGACAGAACCAAGAAATCATCCACGAACAACAAGCTGCACAATTACAGTTTTTCTGAATTGCTAAAACACATTTCTTGAAACCATCACTCACTTTCTCAAAACCTTAAACACAAAACCAAATGTTCAAAACTCATTCAGAGAATCTCTGACTCTTCTGGCAAAATCAAACAATAGTAATATTATGAGGGACATTGTGTCAAAATGATGGATGGTGACCTTAGATGAAAAGAAAAAGAAGTTGTGCTGTATCACGTGCCGTTTGAGCTGAGGTGCTACAGCGATCTGTCATATATTGTCAATATTGACAGAATATGAGAGCTGAGAATTTGTTCCACATCAAAAGTAGCCTATAACTTTCTCTGTCTTGTCTGTCGGTGTCAGTGTCCTCTTTGACTCGCAATTTTTCTCTAAGTGAAAAGATGTGTGGCGTGTAAAAAGGGTAAATTACGTACGTGAGTCTCACGGTCAATGCGGGAGGGTTGGCAGCTCTGCGAGTGGCTCGACAGGGAGATCTACGTACTAAACTCATCTATCAAGGCATTTTACCGACAGACGTCAGTAAAGCAGTCAGCAGACAGACGTCACTGTTTAACTGTTTAATGCACGACTAATGTTTCCAGCGAATCAACAATCAGAGGAAGGCATTAGACACAGCAGTGGTCCAATCAATAGTTAAGAGCCTGAACTTGTTTACAGTAATTCGGAAATTAGTACAGATGAGTGAAAAAAATAAAAATACAGCACAGAAGAAGTCTAATTTAGCGTGAGAGCGTTTCGAGCGTGAGATTGAGGCTGAATGTGTGACTGTCACGCCAGATGCGTGAGAGTTGGCAACCCTGCCTAAATGTCTTCATTGTTGCTCTCACTAAAGATAGGCCTATGTGATGATTTTCTCACAGATACTTCTTAAGGAATTATTGAACACAATGTGTGAGATGACTTGTGAGACCCCCACATTTCAAAGTTCTTTACATGCACCCTGATAAATAAAAAATATAATAAAAGTCAAGGTTTTCCACAGACCATCGATGTAGCATATTTGTTTTATGAATTCATTGAATTTAATTTACAACATCTTATATTTTTAAAATATAGCATGTAAACTTTTAAGATTATACTTTGATTATACACACACACCCCACACACAGACGGTCAAACGCTGGTGTGTGAGAAACACTTCAGGAAACACTCTGGTGTTAGGAGCTTCAACTCTTTGAAAATGTAAGATGTATTTATTAATTTTTTTGTTTATCTAAATCTAAAATAATTGGTTCAGTAGATTTTTAGTAAGATATTTATTTTATATTATATTATATTATGTATTTTATTTTACATACTTTTAAATGAACATAATGTATTTCAACTTTAAATATATGATATAATCTCTTCACTTTAGCTGTCCCCAGCAGTCACCCTGTGCTCAGGAATGAGGGAGATCTGGTGAAGCCGTGGGTCAAAGTTCAAACATAAAACCTTCATCTTTCATCTGTATTTCTGTAGGGAGAAGGTGTATATTATCCACAGCTCCTCGTGACGTGCTCATGTTTAATCAGCATGTGTCGATAATAATGAGCGCATGGGATCTCTTCAATCACGAGGCGAACTGTTTTCGTTCTTTTGTTTGACATTCTGGACCTCGTGATCTTCCACATACAGAACCATAGACGCATTTCTTCAACCCGAGAGGTCACCGCCGACCTAAATCAGGACTCGGACGACAACTACATTAATAAAGGGGACCTATTATGACACTTTTCACAAGATGTAAAATAAGTCTCTGATGTCCTCAGAGTGTGTATGTAAAGTTTTAGCTCAAAATACCCAACAGATCATTTTTTACAGCATGTTTAAATTGTCACTTTTTGGTGCTCAGAAAAACACGCTGTTTCAGTGTGTGCCCTTTAAATGCAAATGAGCTGCTGCTGCACGGCACAGGGGGCGGAGCTTCATGAGCTCGCTCTCAGTCTCAGGACAATTCATCTCACGGAATGATGCTAATATCAGAAACTCCCAGTAACGGTGTTCATTTCGACCCGGAGTCGGACAATAATGCCTACAGAGTCAGAGAATATACTGTATGGAGATGGAACAGGTATAGTTTAGTTGAATTACGGATATAACGTATTTGTCATTTGCTTGTAGGCCTATGTATCCACTATTAATAGCCTACAAGCCTACTGTCTCGGACGCCGTCCAAATGATGATCAAAAATATATTGATGAGTTTAATAAAGTTTATTGTACATCACACAAAAGATGAAGCGTCGGTTTTACTCCAGAAAATCAGCGTAAGAGCTGAGTAAACACAGTTTAAGATGGTTTCGGTAGAGCTGAGGGAGCATTTTCTTTGAAAACAAAATGAATCCACCTCGTCTTCAGCGGCTGCCTCAGATTTCAGGAGTAAATAGAGAGAGCTATGTGGATTAATACATCCAGCCGCAGCCACACAACACCTACAACGCTTGGGAGACATTCTCGCCAGTGCAGCAATGGCGGATGTGTGTGTACAACTCGCTGTGAACTCGATCAGGGCGGGTCGATGTTCAAACCGCAGTGTCTGTCAACACTCGTGGGCGGGGCCTGTGGCGTTAGTGACATCACTAAAGCCACATTCTGAAAACAGGTCGTTGGGAGACACTGCTTATGATTTATGGGGATTAATAAAAAAGGAGTGAGTGGATTTTTATCACTATTGGTGGTTGTGTACACACACAGCCAACACACATTTATGTCCAAACAGCATGCAAAAGTGAATATTGCATAATAGGTCCCCTTTAAACACCCAGATATCTATCCATATGGACAGACTTGTTTTAGACTTTATGTTCTCTTAACCGATCCGGAGTAACAAGTGATGTAATGCGCCCCTTGCAAATGGTGTGATCGATGTAAGATTTTGTCGAGTTGGCTTTCGACCCCCTCGTGAGACTTTGACGCTCACACTGATCCCCGAACACACACTCGCCTCTGGCTCAGAGACTGGTGCCGGTGTGTGTGTGTGTGTGTGTGAGAGAGAGAGAAACACTTAAAACTCATTACATTTTTTGAAAACCCATTCATATGTTATTTGGAAATCTAAATGTTAGGAGCTACTTCTTCAGTGCTGTGAAAATGTAAGGTGTTTGTTATTTTATCTAAAATAATTGGTTCAGTAGATTTTATAAAGATATTTATTTATTATTTTATAAGCATTTCATTGATATACTTTTTAAAGAACAGAATGTTTTTCAACTTTAGTGTGAAATGTGTGATATATATGCATACTTTCGCTGAAAAAAATGAAAAGCATGTAACAGTGAAATACACTCAGAAGAGTTTTTATACACACACTCTTCCTCTTATACACACACTCTTCCTCTTATACTCACACTCTTCCTCCTCTTATACACACACTCTTCCTCCTCTTATACACACACTCTTCCTCCTCTTATACTCACACTCTTCCTCCTCTTACACACTCTTCCTCCTCTTATACACACACTCTTCCTCTTATACTAACACTCTTCCTCTTATACACACACTCTTCCTCCTCTTATACACACACTCTTCCTCCTATACACACACTCTTCCTCCTCTTATACACACACTCTTCCTCCTATACACACACTCTTCCTCTTCTTATACACACACTCTTCCTCCTCTTATACTCACACTCTTCCTCCTCTTACACTCACACTCTTCCTCCTCTAACTCACACTCTTCCTCCTCTTATACACACACTCTTCCTCCTCTTATACACACACTCTTCCTCCTCTTATACTCACACTCTTCCTCCTCTTATACACACACTCTTCCTCCTATACACACACTCTTCCTCTTCTTATACACACACTCTTCCTCCTCTTACACTCACACTCTTCCTCCTCTTATTCTCACACTCTTCCTCCTCTTATACTCACACTCTTCCTCCTCTTATACTCACACTCTTCCTCCTCTTATACACACACTCTTCCTCCTCTTATACACACACTCTTCCTCCTCTTATACACACACTCTTCCTCTTGTACTCACACTCTTCCTCTTATACACACACTCTTCCTCCTCTTATACACACACTCTTCCTCCTATACACACACTCTTCCTCTTCTTATACACACACTCTTCCTCCTCTTATACTCACACTCTTCCTCCTCTTACACTCACACTCTTCCTCCTCTAACTCACACTCTTCCTCCTCTTATACACACACTCTTCCTCCTCTTATACACACACTCTTCCTCCTCTTATACACACACTCTTCCTCCTCTTATACACACTCTTCCTCCTCTTATACACACACTCTTCCTCCTCTTATACACACTCTTCCTCCTCTTATACACACACTCTTCCTCCTCTTATACACACACTCTTCCTCCTCTTATACACACACTCTTCCTCCTCTTATACTCACACTCTTCCTCCTCTTATACTCACACTCTTCCTCCTCTTATACTCACACTCTTCCTCCTCTTATACTCACACCCTCCTTTTATACTCACACTCTTCCTCCTCTTACACACACACTCTTCCTCCTCTTATACTCACACTCTTCCTCCTCTTACACACTCTTCCTCCTCTTATACTCACACTCTTCCTCCTCTTATACACACACTCTTCCTCCTCTTATACACACACTCTTCCTCCTCTTATACACACTCTTCCTCCTCTTATACACACACTCTTCCTCCTCTTATACACACTCTTCCTCCTCTTATACACACACTCTTCCTCCTCTTATACACACACTCTTCCTCCTCTTACACACACACTCTTCCTCCTCTTATACTCACACTCTTCCTCCTCTTACACACTCTTCCTCCTCTTATACTCACACTCTTCCTCCTCTTATACTCACACTCTTTCACACATACTCTTCCTCTTCTCCCTCTTATATTTTTTCCATCCATTGTTGCTATGAATATACACATTCACTTCAGAGAACATGAGCAAAGTATAGTCACGATCTAGTGCTACAGCAGGGCTGCGAACTGTCACGCATTCAGCCTGAGACTCTAATCGACACGTTTCACAGACACGTTTCACACATTCTCACGCCACACATACTTTCTCACAGAAAATCTGGTGCACACACTCGATGGGAGGGAGCTCAGTGGTAGTGGGGGAGGGACATGAGAGTTGTAAAAATTCAACATTTTGGCCCCTCAAGTCCCCTCAATCTGCCAGACTGGCCAACTTCAGCTTTAAGTATAGATGTTTATGTTAACATCACTTAAACCTGCGTATACTGGCGGGTGACTAGGGGACAGTGGTGAGCCGCAGGGCGTTTCACTTTTTCACATGCCAGCTATTTCAACACTGTGAAACAAAAACAAATGTATTGTTGTCTTTGTTGAATTTTTCAGATTGTACAGTGTGTGACATAAATAAAAATGATATGTCATATATCATACAGCTAGACCTATAATAACGGCAAGACATTTCCAAGCAATAGCCTATTGACGTCATTTCCAGGAGATAAGTCAGTAAATTTGAGTAAAATCACAGGCTTCGGTTATCCCGTGCGAATGCGCCACATGAAATTCAGGTGGTAATTTCTAAATCACACGAGCTCCCCAGATAGTAATCCCGTGCGAAAAGGGCTTTTGTTTAATTTTCAGATTGTACAACGTGTGACATAAATAAAAATTATATGTGTCACCAGAAAACACAAACTCTTCTGTGTGTGCAACACCTCATTCATAATATCGATCAATCAGTGTTTTTCAACCGTGGAAAGAGGTCAATAAAACAGATGGAGAAGCATAACATTACATTTACCCATAGCACGTTAGCTAGAAAAATGAGCTATAGTGACCATTTGCTAAATATGTGCATTAGCCTACATATTTATTATATTTTTACCTATATCACTAACATATTATAATGTTGTTATTATAATAAAAACACATTATATTTAATAAGAGTTGTTATTTTTAATATTTAATAATAATAGCTGACAAGGCTCAGCATTGTGTGAGATTATTTTTTTTTTCAGAGAGAAAATTAACATGTATCTACTGTGCCTAATATTTATCCAAATGAATCGACATTGAATCAAGATTTGAATCAAATCACAAGAAATGAATTTGTGAAAGAGATAGAAAGAATTTAAATTTTGAAATTTGTGTCAAGCTATAATAATAATAAAAAAAACAGTAGCCGACCAGTCATTGTACTATGTAAATATGTTAACATGTTGTCACTAAACTTTTAAAATTCTGTTATTTTAAATAATACAATTCTGTTTAGTTACCAAAATGTTTTGCCAATCACAATATACTTGTATTTTTTTTTACACCCTATCAATCCCCCCTTCCATAATTATCCCTTTAAACTAAACTCAAATGTTGGCAGCCCATAATCATGATCTGCTACAGTGATTTTTGTCCAATCAAATGCTCTGAACAAAGAGAAAGTCCCTCTCCCTAAACCATGTGACACTGACTAGCGAGTAGCAAAAGACTATTGGACATTTCTAAAAAGGAAAATCGTTTGACATGTTCAACACAAACTTCCTGTTTCAGAGAGAAATATGTGAGTTCAGGACAGAAGAAAGTGCTGATCAGCCGCTCATGACGCCTTAAATAAAACATCAGTGTTTCTAATGTGAATGTAAGAGAGACTCACCGTGAATCATGAGCAGAAAGAAGATCAGAGGAAGAGGAGGAGCCATTCTGACCCACATCAGCATCAAATATATCTATAATACAGCATACAATTCAATTAAATTCACATTTATTATTATAATAAATTCCACATTACAATTCAGAGAGATCTGTTATCAGAGGGAACTGTCTAAGTTATGTTTTTCAGAAATGTACATATACAAAATCACAGTTTGCTAAAAATTTATTAATTTAAACGACGTAATAATTTAAGGCAGAAACAATGATCTCATTGAAGTAATGAATACTGGCATTAATATATTCATCACTTAAACAAATATATGTAAATCACCCTATTCATAACTTTTCTCATGAAAGGACACGTATGTTATATGAGCAATAATCATTAGTTTCATTTAAGTAAGAGTGTGTTTGTCTTACCGTGTTGAAGCTCATCAGATCAACAGCAACCAAATGACTGACTTTTAACACAAGCACTTTAGCTTTACATTGAAGGACTTTGTGTGGTTAACACTGTTTATTAACGAACGCCCAGCGACGGATATATCACTTTCCCTCCCTAAACAAGAGAACAACATTACTAAACTAAAACAAACTAAAGAAAAATTATGATCTTTTTCTGTAAGTTGAAGATGAATAATTGTGAAGAGGAATGATAGTGATTTACAGGTGAGGACCATCAAGGTGGATGTCAGTGGCAGGAGATGGTGACCTCTGGTGGCAGTTTGAAGGAGTGAACGAGCACATATGAGTCGAGAGTCAGGCTGGCCTGGAGGAAATGGGGCAGAAGTTGTCCAAGTACGATGTTAGAGTGGAGAAAAGAGTATCAGTGTCACTGACTGCGTTTACATGCAGCCAATAACCCGTTCAAAACCGGAATATTAGCAATAACCCGGTCGCGAACGGCCATGTAAACACCGGCAAAAACCCGAATATGCTCATATCCCGGATTTTAAAAACCGGGATATTATACCTGGGGTACCCCTTTTCTAACCCGAATTTTTGGTCATGTAAACGCGTGTCGGGATATCCCCATAGTGATTGTCCCCACTGCGCATGTTCTATTCGCAAGGAATCTTGGTCTTTTGAGTAGAGGAACTTCTCAGTGCATACAAAAACCCGCGTGCAGTATACCGGAAGTAAACATGGCGAGACGCAGCACAGCATACGTTTGGAGCGAGGTCAGTAACGTTACCAGCATCAAAGCGCAAACAAAGGCGATCGCTATCTGCCCCGAACTATTCATTATCCGCATGCTGCTGTTGTTGTCGTCTTTGGATACCGGAAGAAGAATCGGAAATGACGCATATTGCGTCTTAAGGTTGTCCGTACGTCCAGACGGTAACCGTGCGTTGCTGTTTACATCGGGATATTGCAATTCCATGTATACAGGAGAAACTCTCTCTGCTCACGCATGTAAACGGGTTATTCCTAATGTTTCAGAAACCCGAATAGTGTCCTTAACCCGACCATAACCCGAAAATTGGCTGCATGTAAACGTAGTCACTGTTAGTATCTAGTGTTGAGAGCTGATCAGGAGGAGGAAGTGTGGATGAGACCAAAGAGGATAGACGAGAGGGTGAGAGTGAGCGTAGGTTTGGCTGAAAGGTGACCTGTGGAGGAGTGTGTGTTGTGTCCTGAGGCAGGTTGAGGTTGAGAGTGAGGAGGAGTGTGTGTTGTGTCCTGAGGCAGGTTGAGGCTGAGAGTGTGGAGGAGTGTGTGTTGTGTCCTGAGGCAGGTTGAGGCTGAGAGTGAGGAGGAGTGTGTGTTGTGTCCGGAGGCATGTTGAGGCTGAGAGTGTGGAGGAGTGTGTGTTGTGTCCTGAGGCAGGTTGAGGCTGAGAGTGAGGAGGAGTGTGTGTTGTGTCCTGAGGCAGGTTGAGAGTGAAGAGGAGTGTGTGTTGTGTCCTGAGGCAGGTTGAGGCTGAGTGTGTGGAGGAGTGTGTGTTGTGTCCGGAGGCATGTTGAGGCTGAGAGTGTGGAGGAGTGTGTGTTGTGTCCTGAGGCAGGTTGAGGTTGAGAGTGATGAGGAAGTGTGTGTTGTGTCCTGAGGCAGGTTGAGAGTGAAGAGGAGTGTGTGTTGTGTCCTGAGGCAGGTTGAGGCTGAGTGTGTGGAGGAGTGTGTGTTGTGTCCTGAGGCAGGTTGAGGCTGAGAGTGAGGAGGAGTGTGTGTTGTGTCCGGAGGCATGTTGAGGCTGAGAGTGTGGAGGAGTGTGTGTTGTGTCCTGAGGCAGGTTGAGGTTGAGAGTGATGATGAGTGTGTGTTGTGTCCTGAGGCAGGTTGAGGTTGAGAGTGTGGAGGAGTGTGTGTGTTGTGTCCTGAGGCAGTTTGAGGCTGAGAGTGATGAGGAGTGTGTGTTGTGTCCTGAGGCAGGTTGAGGCTGAGAGTGTGGAGGAGTGTGTGTTGTGTCCTGAGGCAGGTTGAGGCTGAGAGTGAGGAGGAGTGTGTGTTGTCTCCTGAGGCAGTTTGAGGCTGAGAGTGATGAGGAGTGTGTGTTGTGTCCTGAGGCTGAGAGTGATGAGGAGTGTGTGTTGTGTCCTGAGGCAGGTTGAGGTTGAGAGTGATGATGAGTGTGTGTTGTCTCCTGAGGCAGTTTGAGGCTGAGAGTGATGAGGAGTGTGTGTTGTGTCCTGAGGCTGAGAGTGATGAGGAGTGTGTGTTGTGTCCTGAGGCAGGTTGAGGCTGAGAGTGTGGAGGAGTGTGTGTTGTGTCCTGAGGCAGGTTGAGGCTGAGAGTGATGATGAGTGTGTGTTGTGTCCTGAGGCAGTTTGAGGCTGAGAGTGATGAGGAGTGTGTGTTGTGTCCTGAGGCTGAGAGTGAGGAGGAGTGTGTGTTGTGTCCTGAGGCAGGTTGAGGCTGAGAGTGATGAGGAAGTGATCTGAGGTGTGCAGTGGAGTGACCAGTGTATGGTCCGTGGAGCAGTAGCACATGTAAAACAGGTCAAATTCGTTGCCTGATTTGTGAGTAGCCGCAGTAGATACTTGTTTGAGGTCGAATGAGGCGAGCAGAGTGTGGAAATCAGCAGCCTGAGGCTTTTCTAGGTGGATTAGGACGTGTCCAAGAAGTACGAGAGGACCCAGCCAGCAGAGCCATGTAGGCCCCACATGGGTTTGCCCAGATGAATTGAACACTGCTCACTGTGCACACTACAGGCTGTTAAATGTTACACGGATCAGTGTTGGAGTTAATGAGATAATTAATTGATTGAATAATGATAGAGCATTATTGATTAACACCTGCTGTTAACAAGCAGTATCACTGAAGGAAAGAGAAACACAAGAACTACTTCCAGCCACAGCCTTAGATGAAATCAGCTGAAGATAAAATACATTAAATCTCTCAAGATCTGATTAAACAACTCCACAAACAGCATTACCTTATTACCAGCAAACTCTTATTATATAGTTTATGTTTTTTGGCCTCTTTAACAGTGTGTTTGTCAAACACATTTGCAGCAGCAAAGAAAGCTAAAGTGAAATGAGATCAAATGATGATGGTTACCTGGTGATGGTTTTATAATCATCTTCAAACAGCCTGATTTACTGATGTCTTTTGGATTTATCAAATAGTGTTGATCCATTAATATTTTTACATCACAAACCCTGTGTTACTGCAGCATGAGGTCTAGCAATATTATAACAGTCAGTTTAAATCTTTTAACAAACATGAGATCAAAAAAATAGTTTCAAGGGCCGTCATTCCACGCTGCATGTGGGCCAGTTACGCATTCCACAAGTGCCAGATGTGGGCCGGATCTGGGCCGAAACAATGCTGCTATCTGGGGAACAAGGCAAGAGCTGCAGTAATTAATAAAGTAAACCAAAATTGGGCTCTATATGAGTTCAGTGATTCAGGTCAAATGTCTGTGAAACAATGATTATGTTAAAACACAAGCAATACCATCAGATCACCTTTTCCATTTGTTCATCTGACTGTTATAACTGAGTTACAGCACCCTACACAGCAAAATCCCCAGTGTTAAATGAACACTCTCGGTGTACATATAGGTCCAACAGGAGGGGTCCTCAACTCTGGCCTGTGAGATCCACTTTCCTGCAGAGTTTACCTACAACCCTAATCAAACTCACCTGAACAAGCTAATCAGTGACTGCGTTTACATGCAGCCGTTCAAAACCGGAATATTAGCAATAACCCGGTCGCGCACGGCCATGTAAACACCGGCAAAAACCCGAATATGCTCATAAATCGGTTTTTAAAAACCCGAATATTATACCTGGGGTACCCCTTTTTTAACCCGAATATTTGGTCATGTAAACGCGTATCGGCATATCCCCATCAAAAGGAACATTGATTTGTGTTCTGCGCATGTTATATTCGCAAGGAATCTTGGTCTTTTGAGTAGAGGAACTTCCGTCTGGCGCATACAAAAACCTGCGTGCCGGCGAGACGCAGCACAGCACCATTCTTTTGGAGCGAGGAGGAAATTAATTTCGATCTATTTCAAAGGCGATCGCTATCTGCCCCGAACTAACCATTATCCATTTAAATATAGTTTAATTTATATATAGTTTATATATAGTATAGGATTAACTATCCTATCCTAACTGCTGCTGCTGTTGTTGTTGTTGTTGTCTTTGGATACAGAAAGAAGAATCGGAACTGACGCATTCTGACATCTTAAGGTTGTCCGTACGTCCAGACGCTAACCGTGCGTCGCCGTTTACGTCGGGATATTGCCAATTGATTACAAATTCCATGTATACAGGAATAACTCTCTCTGCTCACGCATGTAAACGGGTTATTCCGAATGTTTCAGAAACCTGAATAGTGACCTTAACCCGACCATAACACGAATATTGACAGCTTGTAAACGTAGTCAGTGTCTTCATGATTACTACACCTTACAGCAGTGGTTCTCAACTCCAGTCCTCGTGACCCACTGCTCTGCATATTGTGTATGTCTCCCTTATTTAACACACCTGATTCAGATCCTCAGCTCGTTAGGATAGACTCTATGGCTGCGTTTACACTTGGCATTAACATGCGATCACCGTGATCCGATCAAGCAGATCGGATCATTAGCCAATCAGGACACGGTGCATTTACATTTGTTCATATTAAGTAGCCTCTGTATCTGGATAACCGATCGGATTTCTGTTTTTGCATAATATTTAAATTAGGTCAGTAGCCAAATTAAGAGTAAAGATGATACAAATTAAGCAATGTCCCAATGTGCTTTCCTATGCAATCTCCAGTCTTATATCAAATTACGTTTTTTGAATGAAGGAATATTTCAGAGCAGATCATACAAAAATAACTGGGTTGATCATGTTAAACAAGTCACATCATCGATCATCGGGGTTTAAGGTTATAGCGTGCAATGGCTATATTAACAGAAATGGGAGATTAATAAACATGCTGAAACAACAAAAACATTCAACATTTAAAACATTAAAAAATAAAAAGTGTTTTCCATTATTCCTCTGGCAAAGCAGCGCACGCTCTTCATTAAGATCTCATGACTCACAGCTGTGAGTGTACAGGCGATCGCCTCGTTCAGATAATGTTGCACAATTAAAATGAAAAAAATATTTTTCATATAACATTAAAACATTATATATGTTTTAAATATTGACGTTTATTTGTAAGGTTCAAATGTGTTTAATTTATTGTCTAAACTGTGTCTGGTCATTATTTTCTGACAGCACGTGGGGAGACTGGGCGGGGATTTAAATGACGTGCACCTGTGAATGCAGACAATATGACTGGATTGCGTTTACATTACACTGAGATCCGATCACAATGCGTCCTCGACTACCTCTGGACCAGGACACGCTGATCGGATAACATTCCGATCAGAAACGCGTTTACACTTGTCTTTTCAATGTGTATGTGGACAACATCCAGATACAGGTCGCATGTTAATGCCAAGTGTAAACGCAGCCTATGACAGGGGTCCTCAACTCTGGCCCGTGAGATCACGGATCAAACTCACCTGAACAAGCTAATCAATGTCTTCATGATTACTACACCTTACAGGAACACAGCAAAATCCCCAGTGTTAAATCAACACTGCTCAGAGTACATATTGTCCCAATCTAAAGAGTGTTAAAAGTGGTAAAGTTAATGAGATAATTAACTGATTAATTAAGGGATGATTGAGCATTGGTGATGAACACCTGCTGTTAACAAGCAGAATGACTAAAGAAAAGAGAAACACAATTACAACTGACTTCAGCCAGAGTCAATATAACAACAATTGCACAATGTTTTGAGCAAATGTAGCATGTAGTCACACACAGACATCAAGATTTTGCATATGATTCACAATAATGGTGACAATAAAAAAAGCATCATGCTGCATTGCATGATGGGTAGCTTTCATAGGACAAAACTCATCCTTGATTCCCAAGTTTTTTTGTTTTGATTGTCTCCGTTGTTGTGATTCATATGTAAAATCTTGATGTCTGTGTGTGACTACATGATACACTTGCTCAAAACATAATGTGCACATGCTTTTTTTCCACCTTCAAATAAGTGATCGTTTTAATGCTATTGGTGCCAATAATAGTTCCACAAGGTTGGCAGTTATAAATGCCAAATACAAAACTTTAATCACAAAAATTAGATGCTCATTTTGTCAAATTAATATCATCATCAACAAGAAACTGATAACACTTGATTTTACTTTATCTTGGCTTTTTCTGCCATAACAATCGTGTTTTACAAACACAGAGTTACAGCAGCCAAAGAAAAGCTAAAGTAAGAACAACTGGGACCAAGAGCCCAACTAAAGCAAACACTGATCACTACACTGGTGACACTCCAATTGAAACAATTATCAGCATCTAAACCTCTGTTAATTCTCACTAAGATCTTCTGTAGACGTCTGACAGAAATAGTTAAATCTGTATGTTATGTCTGTGATTAAGTTCAGCACAAGTGTCTGAGACAGAAAGTCTTTCCTTCAGATCTGGTTTCTCTCATGATCCAGAGATGTGTGATTTACAGAAGTGTCTTTTATGTTCATGATTTTTGGACAAACACAAACTGAGTTGCTTTTCAATTACATTGAAATAAACATGAGTTTTAATTTAATGCATCCTGACAGTGTTTATTTGGTCCAGAAACAGTATAAATTGTCTAAATGAGACCATAAATTATGTTGAAAATATGTCCACAATGGCCACATTTGAATTAGTTTTTATATATTTTATATCAGACGTGCAGAACACATCAACAATAAGACGTCATAAAACGTTACATTCTGGCTCCTCAGGGGACGTCTATTCAACGTACGACTTTGTGACAAAGACGTTGAAAAGATGTCTTTTGGACATTAAATTGTTTAGTGGGGAGAAGGTCCAAATGCACAGTAAAGCCTCCTGATAGACTGAACCTCTGAATATTGCTCGAACATGTCATGCAGTTGGATGTTCATTAAAAGAAAGACAAAAGGAAATGTAATAGGTTGATTATCATTACTGTGATTGTAATGTAAATAATTCTTGAGATTGCTGTTTGATACATTATATCTTGTATAATGCGTATAGTGCTTGCTTAGTGATTAGATACAATATATAAGTCATTAGTAGTAATAACTTGTTATTTATGTCTAATGGAAAGGGGATGTAGTGATAGTGTATTTGTAAGTACAGAAACTAACCACTAGGTGTCAGTAGCATTACACTTACCCTGCAGGGAGGGCAAACCAAGAAGTAGTGGAGTGGATGTGTTGTTGCTGTTCCTGCTCACGGTCTGAAAAGATAATAAAATATAAGTTCTGTTATACAAATGTTTCTTTACTGAAATACGAAACATTACAGCGAGGAGACAGAGCTAACCCGAATGGGAGAACCGTGTACTGGTGTGCCCGCCCCTCGAAAACACCGTAGGAACGCATGGGAAAATCATCCGCCATTCTCGTCACCAGTTGTTCTGTATATGACTCATACTTGTGCTTATTTTACTTCTTTATTGTTCTCATCACCTCGTTTCACATCATTGAAACCGCAAAGATTTAAGTTAAAGTTATGTTTTTGATTATGTCAGTTTTATCAGATACAGTTCATAAAAACAGGACAGGTTTATTTTAATCGTCATTGTTCTGCTGGGTAAACCTGATCAGGAAATAGTTCAACAGGAAACATTTCCTGGGCAGAAATGAGTTTGAAGTTGATTCCTCTGATTAACAGTGTGAGAAACATGAGGGGAATGTGAAAGATTCTACAAACCTGGACCGTTTTCTTCACGTCAGGTTTGAGTTTGACAAGGGTCATGTTCTGATCCCTACATTCAAATGAAATAAAAGACAAATTATACAGAATATTATTAAAAACTGCAACAAAGTGTTCAGATTCCTTGAGCGCAGCTGACAGAACATTCTATATATGTATATGTGTTTTTTTTTGTTGTTGTTGTTCATTTAGCACACTGTCCCATTGACACACACACACTCACACACACTCTCTCTCTTTCTCACTCACAAACACACACACACACACACACAGAGAGAGAGACTCCTGATGTTTTGCTTTTTCTTTAAATCAGGATTTTTGTAGCAGAACTCTGTTTACTTTCAGTTTCACTTTGGAAAAAAAATTATATTTCTTATCATTTCCCATGAAGAAAACAGAAGAAACACAGACATGGATAAGATGACCATGTCAAATATAATTCAGAGCAAAATCCCCAGTGTTAAATTGACAGTGTGCATATGTGTCCACACTACAGGGTGTTAACACTGAGGCCTTTCCCACACTAACACGTTTTCTTTTGAAAATGCATATTTTTCTCTCGATTTTGGCCCTCCGTCGACACCACACGTTTGTGATGATATTAGATGAACGCAAGTTTAACAGAGTTCGATATAATCAAGTTGAACCAGACCAACGCTACAGGGGAACCAGGAACAATCGCTCTCGGACCGCAGCAAACAAGCTTCAATAATATCATGTCTAATTCTTTGGGCATTTTCTAACTGGACACCTAAGAATTAGACATGATATTATGGAAGCTTGTTTCCTCCACAGATTAAAAATAAAAAATGTATTTGTGAATTTGTATCTACTTTCAGGGCTTAAGGCATGCTTTTTTTCAGTAAGTCTTAACTATTTAGACATTACAGTGTAAAATCTGAAAAACATGGAATAGTTTAACCGTTTCAGTGAGTCTCTCGTCCATCAGATGTGAAATTATGAAAAACAAATGAGTAAGCAGGAGGTCAGACATCTTCCACATTCCCCGTGAAGTGTAAATGTTTGGCTGCTTCTATTTCAGGCTTTATTTGCCTCTTTCTGCATCAAGACATTCAGATCCGCATGAAACCTTTCAAGAATGCAACTTTAACAAACTTTTTAAAAAAATTATAAAAATAAATAAATAAATAAAAACATGCAATTGAGACACAAGCAAAGAAAAATAAGGGCTGGAAACATCAACTTGGAAATCCTGAAACAATAATGCAATAGTGAGGACAATCAGCAGAACAATTCAAAACTAAACCGGAAACAGGATTCAGTGCCAGATTTCCTGCAATTTCATTAAACTCACATAAAAAGCATAGGGCCCTATTGTAACAATCTAAACGCATGGTCTAAGGTGCAAGTGCACTTATGGCGTGTCCGAATCCACTTTTGCTAGTGTAACGATGGGAAAAATGGTCGGTGCGCCCGGTGCATGGTCTAAAAGGGTTGTCCCTATTCTCTCAATGAGTAATGGGTGTGCACAATGTACACTATAATAATCTTTTACATTGTAATCCTTTTATTTGTAATATTTGCCATGTTTGTGTGCTGCTGTGTATACATATAGTGTACATGCGTTGTGGACTCGTCTATAGGCTCATATTACTAATTCGCCCTTTAAATTGCAAAAAGATACTGCGCCATTGACTTTAGACCAGGTTTTTGTTTGTCACTTGCACATTTTATTCAGTTCCACAATGCGTCCAAAGACACCTCATTTTCAGCCCAGCCCATGGGTGCACAAATAGGCACAAATGCATTTGCTATTTAAACAACATGAGTCAGGACATGGAAATGATAACTGTGTCAGGCTGAAACTAGCATAAAACCGTTGTTTAACGCCAGGGCGCATAATAGGGTCCTATAAGAGTCAAACTGCCCAACTAAAGCGGACACCATAATGCTGACTTCATATGATACAAAACCAACATCTAAACCTGTTTTTTTATTTACTGCAGAAATACATACAGAAACTCTATAATATAAGAACAGACGAGGAGATTTTATTTATTTTTTTACAGAAAAACCCTGGATAGCACACCCGCTATCACTTATGCACTTGGCACTCAGTATGACTTAGGGCGGTTTTAAAAGAAACCTCATTAAAGACAAGTATACCTTACCAGAGGTCCAGTGAACAAGGACCCCCTTGCCATCTAAGCACATTTAAACCTCTGTTCATTCTCAAAAATAACTTTTGTAGTCGTCTGACAGAAATAAAATCAAACTGGAAGAATAATGCTGTTTGTTTCTGAGTTTTTTAATCAATAATTTTGGAGTTAATGACTTTTTGGTTTGTTATTTTCAGCCCTGCATTGTCTCTGCTTGAAAAATGTCAAAACAGATGTGATTCACCAGCATAGAAATAAAGTAAGATTTATTCTATTCATTTAAGATTTATTTACGATCCTGTTGTACATAAAGCAAGATTGATTTGTTATTGTTTCAATGTTGATTCAATATAAAATAAGTGATTTTATTATGTTGAACAAATATCGATTTTATGTTCATGTTGATCTATTTTTTATCATTTAAATAACATTATTTCAGTATGCAAACCTGATGAAAACTCAATGTTAAGTTTCAACCTTGAGTCAACGTTGGTCTGTTATCAAGGATGTGATACAGACCAGGGGCCTCATTTATAAAACTTTGCGTAGGATTTGCGTCAGAAGTGGCGTACGGATGAAACATAGGACGTGCGTACGCACAGAAATATTCGGATTTATAAAACCGTGCGCACGCACGTCCTACGCAGTTTTCCCTTAATAAATCACAATCAATTCTAAATGTAGCGCAGCTTTTGCGGCTTTGTGTCACGCCCATAGTTGCCCATAAATAGTCTGTGAAACCCCCACAAGTTAATATTCATCGATTGCGAAATCATGGCAAATACAGAGAGGAAAACCAATAAACTTAACTTCACTCAATGTGAAGTAGAAATGATCGTTGGCAAGGTGGAAAAGAGGAGTAAAATGTTGTTTTACATTTTACAGGGCACAGTGTGGGCATTACTAATGCCAAAAAGGCACTTGAGTGGCAAAAGGTTGCAGACGCCGTTAATGCTGCAGCCTCACAACCTCGGGCCGTGGCCGAAATAAAAAAGAAATGGTCGGACATCAAAATCGTTGCAAAAAAGCGTCTAGCGCTCCATTACGCATTGTGATGGCATCATGGCATTTTATTACCATCCATTTGATTGCATCTGACAAGCAACAGATGTGTTATGAGGATGAATTGCATAACATGGCAATATTATTGCAGAACATATTTCACTTTTCTTTTTGCAAATATGTGTTAATTTGCATTTCTGTTGAAATCTTCGTTTGATTTTTTTGTTTTACACTGCAGTGCAGATCGATCAAACGGGTGTTCGTGTAGGCTGTTAAATGACTTGCTTTGTGAAGTCTATTTATGAGAGGCAGTATTGCCATTTCTTTTACACAACGGTCTACAGTTTCACACACTTTCACGTGTTTCTTCCATCCGCCGACGGTGTCGCCATTTCTTATTTCACCCGTTTTTGTGCGTACGCCTGGGTCAGAGCTTGCGTGAAGGACCGCACATTTTCCCGTCAAGTTTGCTTTTTATAAATACCAATTATTGCGTAGAGAGCGGCGTACGCCTTCTTTTGTGCGTACGCAACGTTTATAAATGAGGCCCCAGGGTTTTTCAAACTGTGGGTCGCAGATTGGAAAGAGGTGGGTCGCGCAATATTGGCTGCAGCTGAATTTACGTTTCATGAGTGACACATACAAACAGGTTGCACGATGATGAACCAACGTTAAATAGAAATCGCTATATTGCTTAGAGCGATTTAAAGTTAGATAAATATGTCAGTATTGTGTTTCATGAAGCGCGCGCGACCCGCGCGTGCAACTTGTTGTGATAACAATTTTCACCGTCTCACAGCGGCTTCGGTTCATTAAGCGGTTCGGTGCGCATTATTAACGAGAATAAACTTGTTTACTCCAATCACTGCACTGCATTCTGCATGAGATCGTATTACACCGGAGAATTCAAATGTCACGAAAGGCTGATTCAGGTCTGGGCTGCGTTTCCCAGAAGCATCGTGAGCTAAGTTGATTGTAGAGACCATTGGTGGCTGATTCTACGAGCTACTTAGGCATACGATCCTTTGGGAAACGCATTAATCTGTCGTCTGTTCAACACAGCGCTGTTGTCTTTCAGAGATATGGTCGTCGTAAGAGTGCGTTGTTTGCGTTCCCTCGCATGCATTTTAATACCTACCAACGCATAAGGAAAATATGTAAAAAGTAGGCTATTTAAAATGTATACACACGACACGAGCACGAAAGCGTTTTCTGCGCTGAACAACACAATGAGTTTAACAACACTCGCAGCATAAATATTATTATTGAAATTCTAGGTCCTGGGCCTACTGTCAAATAAAATGATTAGTCTATTATTTTTTTTATATTCTGATTTTTTTTTTTTTCATATCAAACCTTTGGTTAAGATTAAGCTTACTTAATCTTTTTCATTTCTTTAAATTTGGTTTGCCATGTTTGGGTAAATCAGTTGAGGCAGCAGACAAAAACTACTCAGTATTCTTCACATTATTTCAACAGCCATTAGGCTACTATTTTAATTCTCAAACTTTTTGATAATGTGCCATAAGTTTGTATTGCAATTAAACTTATATGTTATACTTTGACATGGAAAAAACCTGCTCTAAAGAGAACTAACGCCTCCCACCCCACATTCATGCTTTAAAATTATTTTGGTGGGTCTTGATAGATTATTCTTGTCTACGTGGGTCCTGGAATGGAAAAGTTTGGGAACCCCTGATATATAAAGACATTCCCAGTGAACATTCAGTGACTTTAATCAGGGGGGAAGGAAGGGAGGAAGGAATTAAACATTTTATTGTTTAATCGCAGGGGGTTTGATCTCAGCTTTTGACTTAGCAGGAAATTCAAGTCTAACATTACTAACCAGATGAAAACAACAGTTTTGATCCATTATTCATTGCCATGATGCAGATCAGACAGTCTAATATTTTCATTTTAAGGATAACTTGCATGAACAACTATCATACACGCAGAGACATCAAGAATTAGTGTATGAATCTCAACAATGCTTAAGATTCGTTCTGCAATGAATGCTGAGAGCATTGTTGAGATTCATAAACTGATTCTTGATGTCTGTGTGTCCAAATAGAGCAGCATTTTTTTATTTTATTGATTGTTTTTAACAGTATTATTCTTCAGATTGTAATAACATTGCTGAAAACCGAGATGTGCATTCAAATGAACATTAACGTGACACAAACATTACCAATTCAGTCAAAGAGTTAACTCTGGATAAAATCTGTGATTTCAGACACTACATGATCTTTACCATCAACAAGATGATGACATCATCTGACCACATTTTATATTTATGTACTTGACAAACACAGAAACAGAAGAGAGAAAAAAAACCTAAAAGCAGAGTCAAACTGCCAAACACTATTCACGATACTATAGTGACATCAAACTAAACTATAATTTTCAATAAAACATCAACATCTAAACCTCTGTTAATTCTCAATAAGAGCTTCTGTAGACGTCTGACAGAAATAAAGTGAGTCTGGTTAGTAATAAGTGAAGCTGGTAATGCTGTTTGTGGAGTTGTTTAATCCTCCTCTGCTGAGATCTTCACAGATTTAATGTCTTCTTTTCTCTTCAGTCTCTTCAGGCCTCACTCCATCCACACTGAGACACGATTTTATTAATGAAAATAAAGCTTTTTGAAAACACTCTCAAGTGGATACATTTAAAAACGCTGCTTTCAAGTTATGGTCTGTCAAAACTGAGGTATTTAAAAACAATGATGTAAGATTAGTCATGTGACACATATTTTACCAATAGATATTCATGTTTATACCGCCATTGTGCATATGCTATTCACTGTCATACTGTTATTAAAATATGTTATTTTGCTCACTCCTCAAATCACAATCCTGCAAAGATGACAGAATTTACTCACATGAAGTAAACTAAATGAAGGTGAATTTAGCATTTTCAGGCGTTTTTCATCCACACAGAAACGTCAGAAAACGGCTAAAAAATGCTAGTGTGGACAGAGAGCTTTTTTAAACGAAAACGCTGTTTTCAAATGTATCTGGATAAATGTAGATGTAGCCTACGACTGTGGCTGGAAGACAGTTTTGTTGTATTTCTTTTTAGTCTGAGAAGATTCTGCTTGTTATCATCAGGTGTCTTCAATAATGGCCAATCATCACTTAATTATCTCAACACTCTTGTGAGCACATGTGCACTGAGGGGTGTTTATTTACACCTGGGGATTTTGCTGTGTTTACATAGCAATTATTAAATTATTATTGATTCACTTGATAAACCGTTTATGTTTTAGGAGCTACAGACATATATATCAGATTCGTATTGAGTCACTGATGTTAAAGCAACACTTCAAAAACACTGCTGTTTCAGTGGACTTCATTATAGTGTTGAACAGTTCTCACAGCTATTGTGTAATTGTTCCAGAATGTCCACGTCTACGCCTCTGCTTTTCCTGGCTTCTGTTTTAACATCATTGTTTTTCTTTGCGGAAGAGAAAAGCCAAATTTGAAAGTGAAAAGTAAGAGTTAATGAGGAAAATTCTCTGACCTCCTGTTTCCTCGGTTGTGTCTGTTTTCATCACTTCACCTTTGATAGATGAGAGAGACTCACTGAAACACGGTAAAACTCTTCCATTTTTCTCTGCTTTTACTTCATTCATCACACAACTTTTGTGAAGCACTGGAAAATGTTTTCTACTGTTCTTGCTTGCATTATTGTTATTGTTCAGCAGTTTTCTGATCTGGAGTCTAGTGAACCATTACATTTGATTATGAAATACTTCATCCATATTCAGCAGATTAATCGTTGTCGACAAATTATGAATAGCTCATTTTATGAGAAATAAAAAGAGTTATAGATACATAGGCTTACATCTTACTAAAAACATATCTTATCTATCTTGTAAAATCTAATTAGTTAGACTTTGAAAAAAGCATGGGAACCGATTGCCTTAAAACAAATGTAAAGTGAAATAGGAATAGTATAATTTACCGACAAATGCTTAGTTAGTATAGTTCACTTACATGAGAGTTCTAGTAACTTAAAAAGAATAAATAATGCTTAATAATTTACTTGAAATAAAAAGTAATTGTTCCTATTGTTGTGTTTTGCATGCTGAATCTTGAAGTGACTCAAAGATGATCAATTGCAAGATGTTGTCACAAATATAGAGAGATTTGAGAACATAATCAACCCAATTATGTTTCACAAGGTGATGACATAATTGTTAGCTACAAAGTTGTAAAAGATCATAATTTTATATGATATATAATATTAACATTCATACGTATACGTGTGTGTGTGTGTGTGTGTGTGTGTATATATATATATATATACACATTAATTTCCTTGTTTTGAAATCAAATAATTGCATCACTGCATTAATAGAGATTTACAATAATATACCGGTGAAACTCGAAAATCGTGTAATCGTTGAATATCGTGCAAAAGTTATATTTTTAGTATAATTTTGATGATTATCGCTTACAGCTTATGAAAACCTCAAATTCAAAATCTCAGAAAATTTTAATATTACATGAAATCAACAAAAAAAGGATGTTGTATACAGAAATGTCGGCCCTCTAAAAAATTAATCATGTATACACTGTAAAAAAAATCCCCGTAAAAAAAACGGTAATATTTCGGCAGCTGGGGTCCACGTCTCATTGAGATTGAGACGTGGTCTGGGAACCACATGTTCATTTTCTCGTATTTGAGGCGTGGTTTACGAATGCCCAGAGCCGTTTTATTGGGTGCTACGAATGTCTATCAAATGTGGCTGTACGGCTCATAGCAAATCGTTTCAATTATACCAGATGACGTATGTAGAGCGACAGAAATTAGATGAGGAAGAAGACGATGGGTCAGAGGCTGCGTTTACACTTGGCATTAACATGCGACCTGTATCTGGATGTTGTCCACATACACATTGAAAAGACAAGTGTAAACGCGTTTCTGATGGGAATGTTATCCGATCAGCGTGTCCTGGTTCAGAGGTGGTCGAGGACGCATTGTGATCGGATATCAGTGTAATTTAAACGCAATCCAGCCATCGTGTGTGTGTGTGTGTGTGTGTGTTTGTGTGTGTGTGTGTGTGTGTCTGCATTCACAGGTGGACGTCATTTAAATCCCCCCCCCCCCCCCCCCCCGCAGCTTTGAAAAGACACACCACTCGTATTTTTTCAGGTCTTTGAAGGAAAACCAAATGCTAAATTACGTGAAATCATCAAAAATGTCGACTCAGGCCACACTTGTTCATACTCGGGAGGATGCTTCCTCTCCCATCAAGAAGAAATTTAGGGAGTCTTCCAACACTATCTCCCGAGCTGATTTGGATGGCGCCATTTTGGCCGGAGTGAAACAAGCCTTGAGCGGACAAAATACTAATTTAGACAGAATTGTCACTGTCGCTATCAAATCTGCTATAGATGATGTGTTGACGCCTCAGATTCTAGATCTGAAACGTGAAAATTGAAAATACCAAAAAAGCAGTCACCACCGTAACCGGGAAGATCAAGCAAGTTGGAAAATCGGTATCTCTGCTCCAATCCAGATACGACACTATACAGGTGGCTGTTCGTAAGATTAGCCCCAGAGTGCAGACTGGATGATGGAGCGGGGCGACACTTTTAGGATTTATTGGCTTATAATACAGAAATCTTATTGGCGTAGACGCTTAAGGCATGAGCATGCGCATTCCATTATTTACGAGTCTATGTTAGGAGTATATGAATGATCTACGACGATGTTTGGCCATATACTACAGAAATATTAAGTGATAACCATGGCGATTTCCGATTTCATTAACGATCAATTGGATAATGTTTTGATGAATTTACGAATTAAGTTAGATGAAGTTCCTGTCAAAATGTATTTGAATAGCACTCAATTCACATAGTTTCAAGCCGCTTTACAAAAAGTTATATTGTAAGCTTTAGGCTATAGGCTAATATTGAGCAGTTTTAGGGCTATATAGGCGATATCACAAAATGTTGCTATGTTGCTGATAAATGATACACTGCATTTAGCGGTATTTAGCCTAGATACTATTTATTAATTTACCCTGGAGATAAGTCAGTGACACTTTTATTGAGCAATGATCATGACAGCATGAAATTACTGGCATAGAAATAGAGATCATTTCTATAGGCTGATATACTGTAGGCTAGACAATATTTTTCCGCATGTGATGCAGGGCTCTGAAATTTTACATCATTCGTAAATGCTTCTTCGTTTTTGCATTAGGATCAGTGAATAAACACAAGATCAGGATTTTACACAAATGATGATAATTCACTGTATTTCAGTAAAACATTGCATAAATCCAAAAGTGTGTTTTATCTTATTTTAAAGCAAAATCACGGTGACAAATAAGACAATGATAGGCTACCAATCAGGCATTGTACCCCATACAAGCGATACTTGATGAAACTCTCTTTAAATCCTAATTGCAGTCTGTGCAACAATAACTCTAAAGGTACTTTTTTGCATATGTTTTGGGTCTGTTCAGTTATATCCAATTTCTGGAAACCTGTAGTTCAAGTACTAAAACATATCACAAAGTTGCAGTTTGACCCTGACCCTTGTCTTATGTTGTTGAATGATGATTCTTCATACAACTTTACGTTAGTTCAGAGAAGATTGTTAATGTCTGGTTTCACTTCTGCTAAAAAAAAACAATTATACAGCAATGGTTCACTCCTGACATGGATCTTAGAAGATTCTGGCTGCTGTCTTTTCATTATATTGCTTGTTTAGAACGCAGCACTGCAACACTGTAATTTTTTTTTTTTTATAATTAATTTTTTTTAAAATTTTTATAAATATTAGGTTTTCTTGTCCTCAACTCTGAAAGTTGAATGAACAAGTACAATTGTTATTTTATCTTCAAAATGTATGTTTAAACAACTGCACTAGATTTTCTGTTGAATTAACAAGTGAACTTGTTATTTTAACTTATAAATGTAAGTTGAAACAACTGCACTACATTTTCTGCAGGTTTTACTTCAATTATACTCTAATGCTTTGATAGTAAACTAAACTTAATTTTTCTATCTATCTTGGTGTCTGGTAGAATGCATGGTCTTAAAACCTAAACTTCAAGCTTTTAAAACCGCTTCAAAACTAAATCTTCAACTTCAACACTGTTATCCATTTCGAGTCAGAGTTTTTTGCACATGATTCACTGATTCTATATGGTATGTTGTAGGAGTTAGTTTAATTGATGAATTTATTGAAGTTTGAGAGCATAAATAATTTAATTATCATAGTTCTTTAATGTGTTTAACAATGTTTTAACGGTTTCTTTTGGAAAAAAGGATGATTGAATGCTGTGTGGTGATCTTGTTTAATGTTATGTAACAGATTGATACACAAGACATGCATTGAGACAGGTGTAAAACACCTAAAAAAAACAGAAAACAACCTCATGGAAAGGAGTTCAATGCAATAAATGTTGTGTGTGTGTTAATTAGTGATCGTTAATTTGCCATAAATTTTTTTTTACATCAAATGTATTTTACTAATTAATGTTCTAGTAGTAATTCATTATTTGGTACTGCTGCAGGTTTTAAAGTTTCAAAACACCACTTAAGTTGGCTGAACTTATTGGATGTAATTTAGAAAACGTAACTTTAGTAGGCCGAACTTAGATTCAAAGTTCACTTAACTAAATTAAATCTGTTCATTGTACTTTATAACTTGTCAGGTAAACCTTTCCAAATTTGTCAGGTACACTTTTTGAAATAAGTTAGTTAAACAAAACAAAAAAACATGCAAAAAGATAAAAAAATAATGAGTTAAGTCAACAATTTTTTTTTTACAGTGTAGGTGCAGTAACTAATTGTTTATTGGTTGTTGTAGGTGTTGCTATGGTGATTCAGTCAGTCAGGATGGTTCCTCCTCTTCTTCTGATATTTCTGCTCATGATTCAATGTGAGTGACTTATATTACAACTATTAGTTATACAGATATATTACTTGGATGCTTTAAAAATGATTAAATAATTTGAAAATGATACATCAAGTCAAATTTCATTCCTGCTTCTTCATCACCCTCTACTCATCTTTTTACTTTGCTCAAAATAATTAGTCGTAGACTGTTGACATGAATTGTAGACACGGCTGCTAGTGTCTTCATTATTTACTGCAGAGGTGTATAGTCCAGGGGTCAGAAAGTAAAAGTCCTGCCATATGTTTATTCCACCCATGAACTCAGTCAGCTGATTTCAATAATTAGTTCTCTCTCCTGTCTGAATTAGCTTCAATCAGAAGTACTATGCTGCAATACATGCTGGTACCAGCATAGTACAAAACTCCCAGCATGCATTGCAACGTGAATAAATTATGCAGCTGAATTGTCCTATTATTTTGTTGAACCCTCCTGTTACCCTCAAAATATTTTGTTATCCTCTGGGGTCAATTTGTAACCTGACTCCGCCAGATGGATTTGCTCCGCATATCCATCTGGAAACCTTCCGTTGAAGTAGTTTTGGTAAGGGGCGAAAATACTGGTTAGCTGATTGGCCTATGTTGGTGATAGACGGGCCAAATCAACCAATCAGATCAACGAAGCATATGACGTACTAACAGAGCGACGACGAAAACACAACCACAAGCCAGGCTACTCTTGCTGCTGCTCGATAGCCACGCTGATGCTAGTTTCATCCGCTGAAGCCGCCATGTTCTTTAGACTGAACTGTCGCGCTTCTCGTTGCGTCACACCTCAACCCGCCTCAAAGCCAACGCTGATTGGACGTTCGTTTGGTGAACTGCTCCCAAATTTTCTTTAACGGAAAGTATCCAGACTGATCTGCGAGTGAAACCTTGAAAGCTCGCGAGATCAGGATGGTCTCACGAGGCTAGTCAATTTGACCCCAGCAATTAAAACCCTCAGAATATGTTCCCCCCCCCATCAAAAACACCATCAAGCCCCCAACCAGAGATGGGCAGTATTTTAATTTCATGTATTTGAAATACGTATTTAATTACTTTTGAGTATTTTGTAATTTGTATTTCCCTAACAAAAAAAAATCTAATAAAAAAAAATCAAATGTAATTTGTATTTAAATACTTTTAAGAGACTGTATTTTGTATTTCAAACACTTAAATACTTATATAAATAGGCCTATGTCATTTTATTTTCATTATTTAAATGAGTGCAATAGCAAGAGCTTTTATTCACCATGGTAGGATGGTGACTAGCCTACATTAATGCAAACATTAAACAGCTATGCATATAGGACAAATTACCTCCAATAAGTTTGTAAGGAATATATGCAAACAGCATTAAAAATAATAAAATATAAATATTAAATTAATAATTTATTATTTTATCAATAATCATGCATGCAAAATTAATCAAGTGTTTCTGATAAAGTTCAACAAAAAAGTATTATTAAGCTCACATCGCACACACTGAAATGCACTGGAATACATCAAATTTGCGGTCGGCGTGTCGCATGCGGTGTATAGTCGCACAAGTAAACAAACAAAAAAACACAAAAAATTTGAACACATCCAAAGTTTGAATCGGATAAAAAAATTAAATATCCTCACAGAAGCCGACTAACAGTTGACCTGCTGGAGAAGTTAGTTGTGCTAAAAAAACAGCTAAACTGTACTGGAAGGATACAGCAAAATCCCCAGTGTTAAATTAACACTGCTCAGTGTTTATATGAGTCCACACCCTACAGAGTGTTAAAGTTAATGAGTTAATTAAGTGATTAATTGAGTGATGATTGAGCATTATTGAAGACACCTGATGTTAACAAGCAGAATCACGGAAGGAGAAAACCATAATTTTTAAGTCACCATTATGGAGATCAGTATTTGCTTTAGTTGGGCTCTTGACCCTTAAATCATTAACTTTAGAATTTGTTGGCGTTTGAACGTGAGTTATAACAGCTAGGAGAACAAATGGCAAAGGTTGTAGTCAAGGAAAATTGTGCGTACATTTTTTATACTTAGGTCAACTAACTCGTTATGATATACAATTGTTCAATAATCACAGGTAAAGCAGTCATTGTAACCAATAAGCTATTTATTCTACTTTATAAAAGAATGCAACTGGAGCATTGTCTGCACAGTTAACGTTATAAACTAAACTTTGCAATCACAGTTCCATTGAAGGTAGGTTAGGCTATAATTAAGATAATAATAAGATGTAACATTTGCTAGCTTTATCCACAAAACCCCTGTTACGTTTTATGGTTGATTAAAGAATACAAAACGTACATGTCAATGTTCTATGATAATGCGTATGATGATGTATTACACACCTCGGTAGACATAGCTCTGCAAGTAAAGTTGGCCGGCTCCAATAATAAATGCACGTGAGCAGCAGTAGAAAGGGGGAGGAGGGTGCCGCAAGTGAGTTTTTTACGATAGTGTTGTGGAAAAATACGCTCCACATCTGTATCTCGTGGGGAAAACATGCGACAACAAAAGTGAAAATCAGCGTAGAACTAGCGGAGATGACTAGAGTTGCTGAGTGCCCCTTTAAATAAAACACTTATAAGGGATGATGATAGTGTTGATGAATTACCAAGGATACGAGCAAGAGTGAGCCGGCAGTGTATTCGCGCATTGCGTGTGGAATCAGGGCAACAAATTTGGAAATCCACTGTCTCCTCAAAAGAGTTTGTTTGCAAGCAGCAGAAGGCCAACTTATGTGACACACACGTACAGTAAACCTGTATTGTTCACTCAACTGCGCATAATAGCAGCGAATTAATGAAAAAACACAATATATCAACCCGCGTTCTGTTTTCTATCATGCGGCGTGCACGTTTGCGATGACGTAAGATGCACGTAGGGATGGCTGACGCGAAACAGTCGTTCCGAAGCTTTGCGAGATCCCGAAGCGCAGATGTTTCGAAACACTGATTCGAAGCGTGATTCAAAACACCCATGTCACGTGACTATGGCCAAACGAAGCCTCGAAGTGTTTCACTAAGTGTTTCATCAGGTGTGATCCGCCGAATCAGCGTTTGATTGACACGGTCGGAAACAGACCACACAATCGCACATCTGTATAAAAGTGAAATCAACGCATATTGACCTCGTGGGTTTTTGTGAGAGGAGTTTGTTTTTGAGATAGCGGATTTTTGGTGATATAGTGACATTTATAGTGCAATTTGTTAAGTTATATTTAGGCTTACATTTAAATTTACACAACACATTGACTGACACAGAGTATACATATAGTGACAATAGATACATAGATATAAATATATATAGACAGCTAGATTAATAGATAGATAGATACATATATATATATAGATTAAAGATAGGCTACATATATAAATACATAGATTATAGATACATATTATATATACATATCTAAATACATAGATAGATTGTAGATGCATATATCTAATTACATAGATAGATTAGAGATACATATCTAGATAGATTTGGATAGATAGATAAAATGCATAAATGGATAAAATGCTGCCAAAGCCCAGGACGCTGAAAAGCACATGACACTGGAGTGTGCTTCACTGATGCGTTCAAACACAAATCCTGGTGAGCAGTTTCAGTCTGTGTTATGTTATGTAATCTGATTCATGTAATATATATACTTCATATATGCCGTCAGTTTAGCATTTGTTACTAATTGCTGTTTTCATTTTTATTCAGAGCCAGAAATGTCAACATCAGACCCATCACCATCAACATCATCACCATCACCATCAACACCAGTAGAAACACAGGACAGTTTATGGGAACTTTTTGATTCTCGTATCCATCAAACCCAGATGATACACAATGCTACTGCTGATGCCACAGTGGAAGTGATAAAATACATCAACGATGCGTATTTGCCCAGAACTCATGATCCACTAACTTACTGGAAAGAGAGAGCAGTAATCTTTCCTCATTTGTATGCCCTAGCTAAAAAATATCTTTGCATGCCAGCAACAAGTGTCCCTTGTGAGAGGCTTTTTTTTCAAAGGCTGGAGAAATTTTCTGTAAAAAAAGAAGTAGGCTAAGTCCTTCCACAGCAGAGAAATTAATATTTTTGAATAAAAATATGTAAAAAAGTGAGACATTGTGGCTTGATTTATTTTATTAATATTCATTTTGCAGGACCAAAATAACATTATGCACAGTGAGGAGCCTATAGGTTACAAGATTCACATATTAGAAAAGTACAATAATAAAAAATAAAAAAAAAATTTTCATGGCTCGTCAAGGTTGTTTCAGATCAACACCTGCAAGTGACCACTAGGTGTCACCATGGAGAGGGGTGTCAGATTGATTCGAAGCCTTGAAACAATATGGACCATTTGGTTCAACTGTTTCATTGCTTCACGAAGCCTCGATCTGCCCACCACTAGATGCACGCAAACTAGGGGTGGAACGGTACACAGAAGTCACGGTTCGGTTCATACCTCGGTTCAGACATCACGGTTCGGTACGATTTCGGTACAATGGAGGGAAAAGCAAAACAAAAATGCATAAGGCATTGTATTTTTTAAATAAGTTTTATTAACCCTCTGGAGTCGAGAAACGCGCCGGCGCGTTTTGCGCGATTTTTTTCACATAGCAGCAAAATAGACTTAAAATACTCAGTCACCTTTGGTCATACACACTTAAGAAATATGAAAAAATAAACTATTAAATGTCTACTTTTTTATGGGTCCACTTACAATCGAAATAAAATATTGTGCTTTTGTAAAATAAAGAAAATAAACAGGGTGTGCCTTCTGCCTCTCCGTCTCCGTGAACTTTTTTTCTAGAGCACGTCACTAAACATAAACAAAA